>JANRMJ010000079.1:12160530-12173085 GCA_025584955.1 Alethe diademata | reverse complement strand
TAGGGCTTGGCTGGGCAGAGGGAGGATCTCAAAGAGCGGAAGCTGGCAGGCAGACAGGCAGGGAGGGCAGCTCAGGTGAGGCAGGGGACAGGAAGGGCAGGGGACAGCACAAAGCCAGGCCACACCAGGCTGCACAGGGCAGCCCAAAGTAGAAGTCAAACAGGAATCCAGGGTAATACCAGCAGCTCATCAGTTTGATAACGTTGATAGTGCATGTTATTTGGATCACAGTGCTCCAGTGGTATTGGTACATCAGCCACTGCAAAAAACTCCCCAAGCAGCATGGAGAATTTAGAACACAGCCCTCATGAACTTCAATGAGAACGATGCATCTGTCTCCTGCGGAAGCTTTGAAGCTCTCGGCCAAGAGTATTCTTAGCCCTACTGTCATGCATGTCCCCAAAGAGACAAAAAAAGAAGGTGTGAGCATGTGAGACCGGGAGCGGACGTGGTTGAGGAAGTGAGAGACCAAGTAGAGCCTGATCTGGGAACCCTGCAGAGACAGATCATGTCCCTCAGGCTTTATGTTATCAACACTTGTTTGGAGGTAAAGAACAGGGTTTTTTCTCCTAGCAGAATGAGGGAGCCAGTCGGGAGTGCTGGGCTCCTGACACTGCTTTCAGTAGCATTCCCAGATCATTAAAGTCAGTTCTGATATCTCTACCTGACCCTGTGGACACAGAAATCAGACCAAGCAAGGCGAGAAAACAGTACAACAAAGGAACAAAAGAAAGACAGGTCTGCAAGAGCAGAATGTGCAAATATTTCAAATCAAGTTTCTTCTGCATTTATAAATTGTTTGTGTTTTCCCAGCAAGAGCCTGGATGTGGAAAGGGAGAAAAACAGCTCCTAGACAGTTTAAAATAACCCCTTTTAGCAACAGTACTGTTCAGTATCAATGTACCTTTCTTCCCATTGTACACACAGATTTTCACTCTGGCCTGCTGCAAAAGGTTCAATTTCCCTCCCCAACTGCACCTGCATTCTTTACTTGTGTGTGGTCTCTTGCATCACCACTGTGCTGATATAATCTCCTGTTCCTAGCTCAATAGGGCTGGAAAGCAATGGCTAGAGCACATTAATAACAAGCAGTATGCATCAGACTCCCCTGGAGCTTGGGGGTTCAGGGGGTTAGAAAACACTGGTGTGGAAGAAATGTCTTGCAATACTTGCATGTGACTAACTTCCAATCCTTGTGAAGCTAAACCAAGCAGTCAGAGCTCCCTGTGATGAATAAGTAACACACCAGGAACATCTTCTGCACTTTGGAATAACCCTCTGTGCCTTCTAAAGGCATTTCATGCAGAGGACGCAAGAATCAGAGTATTTTAGATACAGTTTATGTGGTCCCTAGAAATAAGGAGATACATGAAAGATTGATGAAAAGTCAAGATCTTATAATAGTAATCTTATATGTCAAGGAATTAATTAACTAACAATTTTTTTGTTCTTGTCTTCATTCTATCTGCAAGGGCGGAATGCCAGTTCAAAGCCTGAATTCAACTGAGCATAGATGTTGCTATTGTGTATTCCTTATTTGCTGCAACAACTCTTGGAGTCTGACAGTTTGAAATTACATTTTCATGCTGGAACTGTATTTTCACAAATCCTAGAAGTTAAATAACTCTTAGAATAACAGAGAAGATATTGCATTGCCAACTAGACTTGATATTCTCTTTCATTATTTTTTTCTATAAATAGGTATGATCTTTTTTTTCTGGAACATAGTCTCATGTAGAGCAATACCTTTTCCTCAGATGGCATCAAGAGGCACAAAGTAAGCTTAAAGTTATCCACTCTGCTTACTCCACCTCCCTTCAAAGCTCTCAAAAGAGACACGGCAGATTAAAGGATGTGTAATCATGTTGCTACACAGGAGTCCCAGCAATTCTGAACCTTGCAGGGATAAAACTGGAAGCACAAAATATCCGTTCCACTTGAGAAGCCATTCTTTCATATTAGGTGTCCGTAATGTTTTGTCACCTTTCTGCAGTTTCCCAAAATAAACTGTAGGATTACTAGATCCACAGGGACTGCATGCACAGAGCAGGAGGATTTCCAAGGCCCTCCTAATGCCCAAGAGACTGTCAGCTTCAACAATTTGTTTAACAGCAGATGTGACACATACTGGTGTAGGTAACTGAGTTTGCAGGCTGCAGTTTGAGATGCAGATTGAGCTCTGGGTGGGAGTCTGAGACTAGAGCAGCCAACAAAGATGTTTAACAAAGAAGAACCAAGAGTACCTGAGTGGCACCAGAACCAGTGGCCAGCCAGGTGAAGGGATACTTGGAGACACAGCAGGAGTGTAGGACTAAGGAGAAGGAGCAAGACTTGCACCCACCTGGACTGTGAGGGGATAAAAGGCCAGGTGTCCTTTTGCTCCTTTCCTGGGGGTCCTGTCGCAGCAGCACCTCAGCTTGAGCTGTTTCTGTGTTACTGTGCTGTGAATAGATGTGTTTGGAATGAGACATCTGAAACCCTGCCAGGGGAAATGTAGGGTGGAGCCAGTGAGGAAGCCTGGTCTGCCTGGGTGGGGTGTGCAGGAGCTGGACAGGGAGCCCTCGGGCACTGGAGGTGCCCACGGTGGAGCAGGGGAAGGTCCCAGCAGGGAAAGGTCCCAGCAGGGAAAGGTAAGGTCCCAGAAGGGAAAGGAAGATCCCAGCAGGGAAAGGAAGATCCCAGCAGGGAAAATCTCTGACCTTGGGGTGAGGCTGCCAGGGGAACGGTCAGGCTGGGAAGTTTCCCTAAGATTGCAAAGAAATTAAATTATATCACTATTCGAGATTTCTGTTTGATGGCATTTCATTCTTTAGGTTTCTAACATACCACGTGTTTAATATAGCAGTTTAAACTTCCAATGCATAGCTCCTAAGCACCACAAACATTAAATATTCAGAAATTACAAGTTATGTTTTAACATCACAGTTGGTGGTGATGAATCATGGGTTCTTAGTTTTGACCCTGAGAATGTCATTTCCAATATTGTCTCCCTAATCACATGAAAAAAAATCTCATTTTGAAAGAAAAAACGAAATGCAGCTTTAAATTCTCTGCAGACCTGACTGTAGAAAGTTTTCTTCCGTGAAAAGCATATGAGGCCTAGAACCAAATCTAGGTGAATGAGCCTATAGTAACCCTCTAAAAACAAAAATGTTTTACATAGCACAATAGAATCTGGAAAACAGGCAATGAACAATGAAAACTAAATCTAGCTTGCAGAATTCTGTATTAATTCTTTAGAGCAAATTTGTTGCTTGGTTTTATACATTTGGTAGGTCACAGCCAGAACCATGACATCCTACAAGAATTTATACACATTCAAATGTAAACCAAAGATGGTTGAATACAGGTTTTCTGCCACTGAACTGCAAAAAATCAAGTATCCATTTATGCACCAGGATTAAGAAAAGAAAAAACATGGAAATGCTTTCTAGTCAGTTGATTCAAACTAAAATGTAGTTAAATCATTAGATTCATTAAAATATACTTTGCATTAAATAAACCTAAAGAAAATAGTCAATGTGGCAGCATGCAAAGCAAAATAGAAGAGAATATTTTTCAGAATTATTGTACAGGAAATTTGTGTGTATCAAAGTATTGTATTTTCATGGGAAAAAAACCAAATTGAGCGTATAAAAATTCAGCTTACCTAATAGGCAACAGTCCTGCACTTTCTCACACCTGATCTAAACCTTGCTTTGGAAGTTAACATTAATATAACAGGATATGCACACTTCTGAAGCATCACATATGTTTAAATAATGCCTAGCCATTTCAGTCTCTAAAACTTAGTGAAATGAACTTCACATTGATTAACTTAGGGTATTGTGAAATTTCCTGTTTGTGTTATCCTAGACAAATATAAAGGCAGCTGGATATAGTCACTATTTGCTCTGTGTCCTTCAGAAGCAGGGAAAAAACCCACCAGCTCATGGAAAGGTTGGAAGAGCAGGATAAGCTACAATATATTTGAGGAAGACCACACCAAAGCTGTGTCTGTAAACCTCTTGGGATCATTCCATTAAAAAATAAAAACAAACAACAAAAAACCAACAAATAATCAACAAAAACCAAAAAACCCAAAACAAGCAAACAAACAAAGCATACAAAGCCCCATAAATAAACAAACAAACAAAAAAGAAAACCCACAAAACCCAAACCCACCAACAGCCAAAGAAGATAACAAACAAACAAAACCCCCAAAAAACAGCCAACCAACCAAAAAAAAAAAACAAAAACAAAAACAAAACAAAAAAAAACCAACAAAACAAAAAAACCCAACAACAACAAAACTCCACACCACCCTATTTAAATTCCGCAGTGGTTTAGGGCACCACAACTGCTGAAAGTGAGGAAGTGCATTTTCCATCCCACACAAGTCACTGTGGTAAACCTAAGTCAGGCACCCTGTGCATGATTTGAAATTACTCGTGTCCTCCTTCCCAAAGTGGCATTTATTGGAGCTGATGGTGGCTGAGCTCAGGCAACAACAGGTAATTTTCAAATGCCAGCTGCCATTTCCTGGGCACATTTGTATAAGAGGTTTGGCAGAGTCAAAACTACCCTATCCCACCATGGTTTGACCTCACAGGTGTTGCTGTTCAGTTTTCAGAACAATTGACTGGCAAGGTAAAGTCTGTGAGCCAGCCTGATCTGATTGTTACACTTAATTTCTTCAACAGCTTAGCTCACTCACAGCTGACCAGATGTATAAGCATTTATCAAACCATGAAGCTCACTTATTCATCTTCAGACATATAACAGCAGTTTCTAAATTACCTCTGGTCTGCCCTGCACGGACAGCCTTGTCACTGTTTCTGCAAGCTCCTTTAGCCAGCCCAGGTACTCTGACATCTTTGTAAACAAAGCTAACACTATGTTTTTGACATCAGCAGGTGAGTGTGGATAACCTGGAGTAATTTCATAATATACTTAAGCTTTTATTCACCCAAAAGAGCTTGAAGATAACTGTTAAAAAATTGAGACAGTGTTAGTTATGAACTAAACTGTAAAATCTGAAAAAAGTTTGCACCTCCAAGGCATCCTGGCCTAGAAACAAGAAAGTGATTTGGTGATAGAATGCATCTCCCAAAGGGAAACATGCATCTTCCTTAGAGAGATTTCCATTGCTCCATCAGTCATGTTTTATTCATAAAATCTCTCTCAAGGGAAAATAAAATTTGGCTTCAGGTATTTCAACGTTGCCTGGCTGCCAGACCTGTTTAAATTGTCTATGCTAGCTGAGAAAACAAGCTCCAAATGTCCTGAGCAGTGAGCAGCCCTGTAAAAGCTGGAGCCAAGGACAACTACACTACTCTTGTTTGCTGTTTTTAAGCACTGCCATATCTCTCTTGCAGTCTGGAGCAGTGACCTGAGCTTGGCTGCAGGGAGCAAATATACCAGGCTAGTAGTATGAGCACACAGAGAAGTTATGCTGCAGCAGGACAGGTCTCATCATATCTACATGGGAGTTTTGCTGGTAGCTCAGAACAGCCATGCAAGCCCACAGGCTTCTGGAAGATGGCATACACAAATTTTACCAATTCTGCTTCAGCTGGAAAACAGCTGTACTTACAGTGGTTATTGGTGCACTCACAGCCATAGTGAATATGCTGATATATATAGGCAATAATGTCAATTTCACGTTTTATAGGAGAGACATTTTAGTGGTCCCACTGACCTTCCAGCCACCTGCTAGGGTGTACAAGGCCCAGAGCATCACCATGACCTGGGCATGCCTGGCATCAGCCAGATGCCACTGCTCGGCTCGAGCAAGCACACCAGCTGCAGAAAAGGCGTGTTTTAGACAGCCACAGAGACACCGATGGTGAGCAGGCATGAAAAGAGGGATTTAAACCAGCAGAACTAGGGAAGAGAGTACCTCTTAGTCATGGTGTCTGCACTGACAGGTTAAATCTTCCTCAAAAGACCTGCCAGTGTTTAACATACGCACTCATGCTGAAGGACAACTATTTAAACAACTGCCTGAGAGTGCTTTTAAGGAATCAGCCAGAACTAATGTCAGAGAAAGGAGAACAATCATTAAAACATTCTCAAAGCTTTGTAATATGTCTTAAAATAGCGTCCTTGCATATAGGAATGCCAGGAGATTAAGATTCAATATCTCATGATCTAGGAACAAGTACTTTAATACTGTTGGAAATGTGCCCTCTTGAATTTTTGACTGCATATTGTTTCCATCTCTAGTTGTAATGAGTGTCAAAGTCCCCTTTTTTAAAACATCATTGTTTGCCATACATGGGTATGGTTTGGGTTTAGTAGGTCACATTTTGAGGAAAAAGAGATTATTGTTTTGCATTTGCTGGGGTTTTTTTTAGTTTTAAGATGATACCTTTTAAAAGTAATATAGACAATTCGCTATTAGCATACGGCATGCCACTTCAAAAGTGCAAATTGTGACTGGACTCTCCAGATCATGGGTATGACATGCAGCAATAATGGTTTTGCCACTCATCTGGCAATCAATACAACTCAAATATAAGTCTACTGTTTGTGATGAATAGCATCACCCAAATACATGCTAGCAAGAATTCGTTGCCAACAGCCCATCACAGATTTTAACACTGTTTATCCTTTTACCCTTACTTCTTCTGCATGACTTAGTATGAAAATGTCACAATGTCTGCCACTATTTCTTACCAAACACAGGTTCAGAAGCACAGAGTTGAATTCTGGGCTCTCCAGCACAAGAAGCACATGGACCTGATGAATCAGGTCCAGAGGATGCCATGAAGATATCAGAGGGCTGGAGCTCAGGTTGAGAGAGTTGGGGCTATTCAGCCGGGAAAAAAGAAGGCCCCAGGATGACCCTGGAACAGCCTCCAGTATCTGAAGGGAGCCTGTAAGAAAGCTGGAGAGGGACTTTTTACAGGGGCAGGGAGTGATGGGACATGGCAGAATGGTTTCAAACGGAAAGAGAGTGGTTTAGATCAGATATTAGGAAGACAATCTCACGCCTATGAGAGTAGTGCGACACTGGCATGGGTTTCCCAGAGAAGTTGTGGATGCCTCATCCCTGGAAGTGTTCAAGACAAGTTTGGATGTGTCTTTGAGCAATGTGGTCCACTAAAGGTGTCCCTGCCTAAGGAAAGGGAATTGGAACTCAACAATCCTTAAGGTCCCTTCCAACCCAAGCCATTTCATGATTTTGTGAATACTTTTAAATACAAATCAGCAATTTCCCAATTGTAGATCATGTAAGTATTTTTCTCACTGTGAAAAAAATAGTAATTGGAAGAGATTTTTAAATTTAACTGGATAAGCCAGTTGGGGATTTCTTCAGTAATGTGTCTGGCATGCTTTCTCCCATTCATCCACACAGCCTACACAACCACTTCACAAAGTAAGGACAACAAAATAACACATCTTGGCTACTACGAACATGAGAACAGTGTGGCCATCAAGGACCACTGGGCTGAAGAAACCTCAAAAATCACTAAGAATGTCTAATACTGTATTTTATCATTGTTTTAGTCACATTATGTCTTGAAATTTAGCAATGATCTTTACCCACGCAGATGCACAATCCCAAATCCCAACTCTGAAAGTCTTTAAAGATATGATTCCAGCTTCCAACATTTCTACTCATTGCCAGCATCAAGGGAAGTTTATCCAAACGTGATAACCAGATGACTGTCTTCTCCTTTCACCCACATTTACCTAAACCCAAACAGTTTTAATTTTATTTAACTCAAAGGGGAAAGTGCCATTAATTAGTCATCATAGCAACCTCCTTCAGCTGCACACACAGACTCCCCCAGTGGATGGGCAGCTGGTCCCACAGCTTGGCTGTTCTTTTATCCAACTGGGAGATGTATAACAGGAAAAATGGTGCTAAACCAGGAGGTGCTGGAACAAAATCCATTATGACTGGAACTGCAAATATTTGGATGCCTGTCATCTTCAGCCACCACAGCCCATCCTGCAGCCATAAGTACAATCAATCGCCTATTGGGAGGTTTCAGGGCAGTCTGCTAATGGTTTTCGTATTATTTTTTCTGCTAGCTCTGAGGGATCAAAATAGGTACAAGAAAACTTGGATTTGATTCTTGTTGCTTTATCATAAGCTGTCCTATGAAGAATGTTATTAATGGCATTCAAGCCTATCTATACAGTATTCAATGGTTAAACAGAGAAAGATAAAAGCATCTCCAGACCTTCCATTAACTAGAAGATCAGAGTCATGTCTGTTTGTTCCTAGCACAGCCGTTTGGAAAACCCCCAGCAAGCCAATTGGAGATCAGGAGAATATTTAACTTTTGCTTGCAGGCCATTCCCTGCTCTTTCCTTTCCCAAGGACCCGTAGTATTTTGCTTGCTGCAAATACTCAGTTTTGTTGGAATAACTTAGAATCCCCACAGTTAAAGATATTTGATTGCCCTTTTGCTCACCTTACAACAGTGGGCAAATATCTCCAGGAAATTCTCAGGAAAAACAGACAGAGAAAAAGAAACCACACCTAAATTTGACAGAAATCTTAAAGATCTGCACATGAAGAAAATTTTTAACACACCCTCCAGCTCAAGGGGGTAGGTTGAATGACCCCCTACTGTGTTGCATAAAAAAATCATCAGAAGTTGGAAAGGGTACTCAAGCCACCAGTGGCCTATATTCACATCATTTGCTGCAAGTTATTGAAGAATCTAATTTCCATATCTTCACAAAATATGGTGAAAATAATAATCATATTTACAATTTATACCTCCTGCCACATAGATACAGAGACACAGAATATGTCAGCAGTGGCTATGATCAGTGGAGACTGGTTGCCACAGGGAAGCTGTAGCTGACTGGCCAAACTCAGAGAAAGGAAAAACAGTGAAGTGTTGAGGAAGGTGGGTTGACAGAGGAAGAGCTTGTATGTCTTAGAGTAAATAGGCCAAGGCACCCTGACAGAAAGAAGAGCTGGAAAGACATAATATACCCACTCCTTAATGTGGTATGTGAGATTTTTTTAATGAGAATCTATGCTTTTACCTGATAGTTGTCAGAGAATACAAGAGTAGTTTCTGAGAAAGGTTCTGGTGTGTTTGTACCAGTCAGGTGAAAAGGTCCCTATGGTGCCAAATGCACTTCCCTGTGGCTCCTGATATTGCCATCTGTCCTGGGCCTTTCCAGATGAGGAGGGAAAAGAGGGGAAAAAAAGAACAGCAACTTGCAAAACATGTATTGCACAAAACCACATCTTTATTAAGAGTGCACTTCAAGAGGAGGGAAGAATATTAATCTGTATCTGCAAGTACATCACCTGAATAATACATCATGCCAAAAGTCAGTTCCATTACTAAAGCAGCAGGAATGCCAGTTACTGAGAGCACTGGACCTTCAGTAGGGTTGAGGCTGTTTTGTGCTGGCCAGTTAGTAAATGTCAGAAGGAAGGAAAATCAATTTTTATCGTATACCTAGAGTGAAAGCAAAACTGTGCAATCAACTTATATGCCTATTGACTACATAATGAAAAGTGCAATTAGATATATTGCTTGCAAATTCTACCATAGTCAATGGGAGCATATGGAGTCTTGGGAAGCATGTGGGTATATTTGAGTGTATGCTCTATCTAGAAAACAGCAGAGAGGTAATCAAGTTAGAATTAAATATAGTTATACTAGTTCAGTTAGACCACACAATTCATTTCTAGAACACAAATAACAGCTCATGAAATGAATGAGATCATTAAAGCCAATATACTTAAAAAATTTATTTGCTGAAAGCATGGGACTGAAAGCTCTACTTAGAAATGAAAAATCTAACAAATTGGCAACAAAATGTAATATAGGAAGGAAATAAAAATAAATTCAGAACAGCAGGCTGACTGCCACAGATAAGAAACAATAAAAGTTGGAAACTAATCCCTGCCAACTGAAAATTTATGGCACTGCAAAATACAAGTGACCACCCTCAGACTATTTTCATTTAGTAGAATACTCAAAAGCTTCTTCTGAGAAAATTAACATTTTCAGAGTTAATCATACCCATTTGGCTTTGTGTTGACTTCAATAAGTGTACTTATACACACTCACCATATCTATGTTGGGGTTTTTTTTCTTGTTTTATTACAGCAGGATTTAGAAACTGTGTGTAAATTTTTTTGCTCCCCTTCTGCTAGATTCAATAGTTATTTGGATCCCATGGTACACCAGGAATCTTTTATGCTGAAAAAGTAGCTTACAACAGTTGATACACCAGAATGAACATACAAAGAAAAATATTCCAATGAAAGGAAATTAAAAATCTATGCTACTCAGATCCACTTCCTTTCAACTGTCCAAAGTTTTGCATTTTATATCCTTTTGAATTGTGTTATTTAATACATTTCTGCTTATATAAAATACATAACAGAATACACATAGGAAGAGAAAACTATTCAGCCTTTTACTATTCAGACTCCTGTGTGTTTAAATGCATGCAGTTAACATTTCCTTAAATGCTGTCAAAAGTAATTCACAGCAATTGCTTGACAAGATGGTAACAGAGAATAAGATAATTAGCATGGAAAGCACCAGGACTCTGCAGAACCAGCCAACTTTACTCCTACCAGTTGTAGGAGCATCATCATACTAACAAAGGAGCAAGGCCATTTTAAATCTCAAATTTCAGAACAATTAAAGCTGCATAAAAACCTTTCCAGTAGAATATCTCCTGTTATCAGTCCTCATTACATCTGCACTGTAAAATGAATGAGGAAAATATCGATGTAGGTACAATACCACAACAGTGTTATCCCCCCTAAAAGATATTAGGTCACTTGCATTACAAGGCTAAAAACACTGAAGTGCCTGCCCCGTCTGGTCCTGTTTTTTTCTTTATATAAAAATTACGTTTATGGGCAGTAGATGGTAATAAGTTTTAAGTTAGTGGAAAAACAGCCTTTTCCCTGGGGAAAAATATTTACAGCAAGAAACTTAAATAAGCAACATAATTCAAACAGAAAAATAGTGGATTCCCCCGTCTGGAAAATAGATTGAGCCCAGTACCTTCTAACAGGGCATTTCCTCTCTGGAGCAGAGCACTGATTGTCTCAAACAAGCCTGGAAAGGGATCCAGGCACATGAGATAATTAACCCCAGGCTTCTTCCTAAGAAGATCAGTCCGGGCTGAACACTAAAAAGGTGCCAGTGATCTAGTAGAAGGGTGGTATCTTTGTGTTCCACCTGTCAAGTCTCTCCTCATCTTTCAGCAGGTGTGGGAAATGTCAGCCGTAAGGAGTTGTTAGGTTCCAGTTCCCAGGGAAAGGAGTGCTGCAACTCACACAGGCTCCAGGGCTCCTGGTTCAGTGGCCATACCAGAGCAGCCCTTCACAGGCTCCTGGAGGTTTCCACAACTAGATGGGAGCTGGGAGGAAGAGACAAAGCAAAGCTCTGCAAAGCACAAAAAGAGACACCTTAGAAGTCCTCAAAGCCTAAGTTTAGGGTTTAGTCTCTACAGAGGAAACAAAGAAATGGAGGCCAAGACATAAAAGTCCTGTACTCTGATGACTCTCTGTGAGAAGCCAGCAAGTCAGAGGCCATTCCTCAGCTTTGCTCAGTCTTTCTTGCACCCAGGAGATGCTCTTCACTCAGCTAATCTTCCCCTCTTCCTAGCAGGGATGTAACAGGCTCTTCTTTTCACTTGCATGCATTAGCCCCCATTAGACAATCAAGGTATGATTTTAATTTCTGCAGAGCTCTGTCCCCTGCAGAGAGAAACAACAGCCACACAGCACGAATTACCTCCTTCCAAACCCAGACCCAGTGGGACACTCATACACCGTAGTTCTTATGAGCCCAGGCATATCTCATTAGCAGATAATCAGCAAGCCACTCATTAACTAAAACATGAGCATCTTATTACAAGAATAGAGGAACACTGCAAAGGATACTTTTACCACATTTCATATGATTTGTTGTGATTTTGAACACCCAGCCCCATGATTTTGTGTTTCAGAGATTTTTTTTTTTTTAATGTAAATCAGCATCTGAATAAGTAAAGATTGTAAGAATGTATGATATTGTCTGTATTTCAGCCCAGGACATGTAAATGCAAAACTTGAAATCAAAATGTATGCATTCTGCATAACTTTTTTGGTCTACAGAGTAACAGGAAATAAATTTCAATGTGATTTATGCATAAGTAGATGCAAAATAAATCTAGCAACATTTTAAAATATTCTCAAAACCAAAGAGAAGCATTTCTGTCCTGAGCACAGGGATCTTGACTCAAGAGGGAGCTAGGTAGCTGGTTTTATAAGCAGAGCATTTCAATATTCTTATTCATTTTCATTGGAAAATTAAGAAATTAAATAAACCTGTTTGTGCTCACAATTGATCTTGTTGACAAGAAGACAGCTAGGAGTTTTATCCCCTAGGATAGAACCCATGACTGCATACTGATGGTGATTTCATTGAAAGATTTAAAATGAGCACCCAAATTCAGCTGAGCTGCCTTTTTCATTAAACTGCAGAATAGTGCTCAAGAAATACTTCATTTTCACCTTCTCTTTTCAGACAAGAATTCAGAGCATACTCAACTCTTGTCTGAACTAGTAAAGCAAAAGTA
>JANRMJ010000079.1:12129333-12139458 GCA_025584955.1 Alethe diademata | reverse complement strand
GGAACTACAGGTCAGTCAGCTTCACTTCAATCCCTGGAAAAGTGATGAAGCACATAATTCTGGAGACCATCTCTATCCACATGGAAGACAAGAAGCTGATCAGGAGTAGTCAGCACGGATCCACTAAAGGTTAGCCATATTTGACCTGCCTGGTTGCCTTCTATGATGAAATAGCTGTATGGATGGATGAGGGGAGAGCAACGGATATTGTCTGCTTCAACTTCAGCAAGGATTTCAGCACTGTCTCTCACAACATCCTCAAAGGCAAACTCGGGAAGCGTGGATTGGATAAAGGGACAGTGACATGGATTGAGAAGTGGCTGAGTGCCATACCCTAGAGGGGTGTAATCAGTGGCACAGGGTCTAGTTGAAGGTATGTCAATATTGGTGTCACCCAGTTCAATTCTGGGCCCAATCTTGTTTAACTTGCTCATCAATGACACGTTCACATACAAAGCTGGAAGGAGTGGCCAATACCCCAGAGGGCTCTGCAGTCCTTTAGAGGGACCTTAACAGTCTGGAGAGATGGACAGAGATGAATGTGCTGAAATTCAACAAGGGAAAATGCAGAGTCCTGCACCTGGAGAAGAATAACTCCAGGCATCATACAGACTGGGGGCCGATCTGCTGGAAAGCAGCTCTGCAGAGAAGGACCTTGAAGTCCTGGTGGACAACAAACTGGGCATGAATCAATTCTACCATGATGATTTTGTTAGCTAATCTTTTCAGGAACATTTATACTGTGTGGATGTTTTTCTCCTCTTCTCCAGAGGCATACGTGATGAACCACAAGAGTTTCCTGAATTTGTCAGAGGATAGTGTTAATAGTCAGGAGCCCAGGGGTTTCCATGCAATGGAGAAACTTGCCCAACCTCAAGGAGATTTTTTTAGTGCAATTAACTTACAATGTTTCATTTTTGTTCAGGTTACATGGAACAAACACATAAAGACCACAAACCTATTTCACCTTCTGGGAGTGCAGCCAACAAAGCAAAGAGATAATTGATATTTTTCACTCTTGTTTCCTTTTGGAAAAATTCTAGCCTTTATTTTCTCTGTGGAAGAACTCCTTAAAATCATCTTCACATGCAGAGTTGAAACACATCTGCAGTCCCACAAACAGTTCCTCACATTCGCAGCTTGCTCCATAACCAGCTGCAATCCAGATGCCATGCGACAGCATCAATTGTAAAGTTGAGTCCAGACTATAAATTCTGCCTTCACATGAGCAGACATGCAACTGTCTGCACCATGCATGAACGTCCTTGATGTCTCAGGACCAGCTTGCCAGTAAGCCAAGGACACTGAGGGATCCAGCGAGTGCCAGCACAGATGGACCTGCCAGGCGAGGGAGCTAACATTTCTCAGGGTTATCATCTTGCCAGCAGTGCAGTGTCACCCCAAACTCAGATATTCCCTGGATACAGATGCCCCTGAGTGCACAGCCTGACCACTGCTGCTAGCCCAGGCTGTGGTGTGTACACCAGGTGAGGTGGCAGAGGAGAAACCGATCACCTCTGAGATCTGTTTGAGCACAGCATACTTCAGCCTCCTGCTTTCTCTAGACCTCCTTGAGCAGCATGGCTGGACCATGTCTGGGCTTATAGTTCTTCATAGTCTTTAAGCAAAGAGGTTTATTTAAGTTAAAAAGCCCAGACCTTCTATAGTTATCCTTAACAGTGCCAATTCCATATATATTAAGTTTGGAAATATTAATGGCATCACAAACGGAGCTTGAATGTGTTTGAACACTTGGTTAACTGGAATACTTGGTCTCTCACTCCTCTGTATCTCACAGGTACATGGGAATCACCACAGCCACACCATCTTGTTCACTTCTAGTGTGTAAGAAGTTTAACTTCAATGGTTAATTTCTTTAATAATAACCTTCACTTTCAGTATTTTTTTCTGTTACTAGACAGAGAGAGAATTGACACAACTGGCTCTCTTGCCTTCCTTTGGCCCACACTTGGTATTTCTCATAGTTCTGCCCCTTTCCACCAGCATGCATTAGTGCTATTACAGAAAATTCAGAATGCTTCTCAGCTTTGCTAAGGCTGTAATATTTATCTGTGTGTTCTATTACAAATGCTCTTCATTGCCTCATTAGCAGACATCAGATAATCTCACTTATATCAGAATAGTATAAAATGTTATCAGTCTGGCTATCTAAGACACAGTACTTCTGCTATTCAATGTTCTAATAAATGCACAGTTGCCTTAAACTGAGGGTTGCAGCAATTTAATTTTTGAGAGTTGTTTTAGATTAACAATAATGAGCTTAGAAAGACATTTTCAACTGTTCCCCGAAGATGTTCAAACTGCCAAGATCAAATAAAACTCTGTTATAATATAGGCACAATAGATTAAACATGTTTTTTGGATTTAAATCTTTTTCCAGCAGTGACGTTGTAATCTGCAAGCCAGAGCTATATCATACACTGAAATATTCCCAACAGGAAACCAAAGAAAAATACACAAAAACTCACTGGAGCCTATTGATATCTTACAGTCCTGAAATAAGTATTTCCCTCAGAAGTCAAATCACTATGCAGTGGTGGTAGGGTTATTCTACTTTTTAGTTACAGCTGTGCTTCATTGCCTATATAATTGTAGAACATAAAAAGGAAGGAAGCAGGGGAGGCATAAAAGTCTATGAATGTTTTTGATGGGATCTTTTTCTGTCCCAAGTGTGGGAGGTGAGAAAACATCAGAATATGGGTGTAGTAAAGGCAGCTAATGACACTCAACTGGATGTGAAAAGTCTTTTATGAGGAGTATAGAAATATGGCCAGGGCAAACTGGTTTATGGGCAGATGGGCAAAAATTTCTTGGAAAAAGTCCATGGCAGCAGAGTCATCCTTTAAAAATAGCACTAGTAGGGTTTAGTTTTCATTTTAGCGTTAGCTCCTTCTCCATCCAGTTTGTCATTGCAGCAAAATCTCCGGGAATACCAGCATCAGTGCATAGAAAGGTAAGAGGAGGTTTTCTGTATTTTTTCAAAGCCTGCTGAGGTGATTGGGAGTTTTCTCCTGGATTTCTGAAACTTCTTTGAGACCCCAAAGAGAAGAGAGTGCTTTTCTACAGAAGCACATCATAGTTCTGCTATATCGCAAACATCGATTTGTTGGACAGCAAATGAATATCTGTTTTTCTCCATCTACAGCATCACAAAGGGCTTCAAATTTTCTCTGACAGGCTCCTCTCTCCTATCTTTGTGTGAAGGGCATTCAATTTTTTTGGCCTGATTGCATTTACTTCTGCCATTTCTATTTCATATCCTATCATTTTTGCAAGTGCAGTGGATTTTGATTGTTACTATTTTACTGTTTATTCAAGCAGTTTATTCAAGTAGATGTCTGAATAACATAGCTGATAACATAGCGCTTCATTTTTTCCATAGGGAAATTATGTTTATGTTGCCATTATATCTGTATGAACATGACTCTATGCATCTTCCTCATCCCCCCTAATAGTACTCAAATCCCTTTACCAATTTCAGTTGAATTTGACAGAAAGTTCAGCACCTGCCATTCAGAGAGAGAAATAAAGACAGATTTGCTACTACTGCCTCTGCCGATCGTAAGACAAGGTGCTCCCATTCCTTATCCACTCAGTCCTACTGAGCAGGGCAGGCTGGGCCACTGACCAGGCATGAGCCTCTCAAGGAGCACACAAGGTCCCTGATCCATCAGTGGCACGGATCTCAGACTATAAAGATGGACGTGGGAGAGGATCCTGAGGACATTTGGTTGTGATGAGGATTTGAGGGCTTGTGGGGCACAAAGAAGTAAGGGGCCAGAGCTGTGGGTATTAAAGAAGGACAGAGTGGGGAACTAGGGAAAACTGAGAGCGTGAGAGTAATGTTGGACAAAGCACACAAGGAGAGAGACAGATGTGGCAGGGAGAGGAAACCAGGGGTCCTGCAGGACAGCCTCCATTGTATGGGTGACAGGTCAGGAATTCAGGGAACAACTTGTTATGATCATGCCATGTTATGGTCATGATAGGATATTTGGTGTAAGTCTGTTAGCACTGGCACTATACCAAGTCTGTGGGTTTGCTGGTATTCTCTGAATCCAAGGGTAGGCTGACCTTCTATGTCCCATGTTTTCCTTTGTAAAATTCAAGTGTACCAATCAAGTTTACCAGAAAAAGCTGGTTGCTTCAGTGAAACCAGAGATTCTAGTATAAAGCTTAGAAATGGCTTCAAAAGAAACAGCTTCTTACACTTTCTTAGAAATCCTGATTTTTACAACTAATACTACCTTCTCTTCATTTTTCCAGACATGTAAACAGATTCTTTTTGAAATTATAGAAACATTGAGGATTTAATCTCAAGTTTTTTGAGGGGTTTTATTTGAAAAGTTATGATTTTGTAAACCTAGGTCAAAGGTTTTATTTTAAAATGGTTGGGCTTGTCAATACTTAGAAGCAGTTGCTGGGGAGAGATTCTGTTCTCAGCTCTGCCAGTGATTCCTCATGGGACCATGACATTTAAATTTCATGCTTTCTCACTCTAATCCATCTGTAAAATGAATGCAATAGGCAACTTCATGAAGTTGTTGGGAAGACTCTTTAATGCCTGACAAGCATTTTGATGTCACCCCACAGTTGCTTGTATAAGCAGAGTATGGTAATTGTAAGTGCTTTTTACTTCCTATTTCCTTTTCTCAGCCTAGTCTTGGTTTCATGTCTTTTTGCTGCAACCTTGTCGCAAAATACTCTGATTTCATCCCGTGGAATTTATTTCATTTGTGCTAGATACGAATAACAAATGGGTTTGTCTTTTATAGCAGATAGAGTACTGTGTGTTTTCTAGGAATGTATCTCTTCCATAATTAACTTTTTCTGGCACCTTACCAGATTTTAATGCTGTAAAATTTAATGAATCTGTAATCCACATTGTACAGATAAATAAATTTCATTTAATTAACTTGAAATTGCGCTGCATTGACTATTTTTCTCTTAAAAACTGTTGTTAGTCCAAGTTTTGAAAATTACATGAAAAACCAGTCTTGAGATACATTGAAAGCAGAACTCTGTATTTCAGGAACCTTTTTCTGTGCAACTTCTACTCTGTATTAGCTACTGCAATTGAGCCATCTTTATTAAATTAAATTTTGAATAAAAACCAAACCATACAGTTTAAGTATAGCTGAACATAGTTTAATTCTACATTTTGATACCAAGAATAAAAGTAATTTTCCTGTCATATTCAACACAAAAGCTATCCTGGCTAATGCTAATTCTGTGACAACCAGAGAAATCCAAGAAAATATGAAGTTAATGCTGACATTTTCTTCTCACTGCTTTTCAACACATCATTCTCCTAGGAAATTATTCTTTGATTTCCATGGAAAGATTTCCAGGTGTCAGGGTGAAATGAAACCTAAAACATGCAGTGAGACTAGCTTCTTACTTCTTTTTAGGCAAGTCAGACTACAGGTTACAGCCATGAGCCTTATCAGAAGGACAGAATCTTTGACTGTTCAGAGCACAGCTGATATAGATTAGAAGAGAGGATTGTGATTTAAAGTATTAATAAAGTGGTGGGAAGCACAAGCCCTTTCCTCGAGATCTGGGATTTCCATTCCCTTTGGGAGCAAGTCAAGTAATATACTCTAAATTATTTACTCCTTGCATGTTATGCTGACTTTAAATCATTTTATCTTAAGTCTCAAAAGGTATGTACTAATGTAATAACTTAATACCTATTGTACAGTCACTTTAGATATTATACAATTACTCCTGAATGTATTTGTTTTTAGTGATTTAGTATTGAGGCACATGGAAAAAGAGAGATCAATACTGAAAATTTTGTTTAGTATCCTTAAGGTACCACCTCCTTCACTACCAAGTCAGCAGTGCCTATCTCCAAACTGCTTGTATTGTCAAGCCAGCATGGTTTGTTAACATTTCTAATGTCTCTGGGATTTCCCCAGTAGTACATCTCACACAGACTGTAAGCAGCAGCCAAATAACCCATTTTTCCTACCTAAATTCACTGTATATTTTACATATTCTGCCAAAAGTTTGATAATAACAGGGCTTAGGGTGACTGGTGTTCTAGGGGCATAATCACCAACTTGTTCTTTGTGTTCATTCTATATTTAAATTTCAGGTTTCTTTGGTACAGAGAAGTTATTTGCTTCTTCTGCAGCATGTTTATAAAATAAAATCCTACTGACTGACTAGGATTTCTAGATCTTGAAGTAACACCAAACCCTACTCTGGACGTCCTCTAAGAAATGTGTCAGAAACATGGGCCACACAGCAATACAACACATTCATGTTCACAGTCAAATAACTTAGAGATGGTACCTACATGCATAATTTAGGCCTTCAGTCCTCTGTTTACCATCTAAAAGTATCTTCTTTTGGCTCAAACACAAAGCATGTTGCTGCAACAAATACTGTTCCAAGGCACTAGCCATATCAGCTACCATGCCTGAGCACAGGAGAGATGCATGTCTGTACTGGCCTGTGTATGCTTAACCTTAATTTTTTCACCAAAATATCTCTTAGGTAAATTAATTTTTGCTGCTGGCTGCAAAGCTGTAGAGATCATGGCCTATACTGTCCAGCTCAGCTCCTGCTCCAGGGTTAAACCATGGTTTAAGATTTCATGAAGTGCTCCCCGCATTTTAAGGAAGGAAGATTCCTGTAAGCACAGTTCACCATTCCCAGAATGGCAGACATCATGCCAGAACCACCTTCTTATTTCTTGTTGGAAGCCTAAAGGTTTACAGTAGACCCAAAAGTTCTGCAACTGGAATACAGGGATATAAATGAACCAAATTCAAGGCCATGTAAGGTACAAATTGGAGCACAGATCTGAAGAAGACTTCCAAGAAAATGCTTTAACTACCAGGCTATTGGACATTTTAAGGAATGCCATCTCTCCTGTTGAAAAGGTTGTGATACGAAACAAGTAAGAATTGCGCAAATACCTGATTTGGGATGGTTTGCTGAACTGAAAGGCCACCACACTAAAGCCATTTAATTATTTATTTTTGCATAGATAATTAAATAATCGCTGGAGCAAGAGCTTGAACGTAACGCTTCTTTATTTCAGGCAGATCTCCGCTGACTGAGCTGTTGGCCAGGAGTGAAAATGCACCACACGCTCCTTCCCCTCCTCCTATCCCAGCTGCACTTGATGTGAGAAAGTTCTGGCCTCCCACCTACTTGCAGACAAGGATTCATGGCTGTCAAAGCTAAGAAGAAACAGAGGCACCTTCCTTCAGAATTAGCTGCCTAAGCCTCTCTGAGAGACAGAGTAGGAGGAAAGGATTCCCACGTCCTCAAGTTTTGTGGTCAATCCCATGCCTTGTCCCCCAAAAAAAGGATTCCTGTCCTTTCCCTGTGCTAGGCAGACATCCCTAGCTGCCTGCATCATGACTGCAAGTTCTGCCATTTGAGATAATGACTAAAAGCTGGGAACATGAACCCAAACCAAAACAGGTTGACATTGCCCTCAGAGTCTTCCTGCCAGTGCAAATTTCTGAACTTATTTTGAATTATGCATATAAATGAGAAAACTTTGACAACTTCCAGACATATTTGAGACTTGTGCTGAAAAAGTTATGTGTGTAAGATTAAATAATTCTAACATGTGGCTCCAATGCTCCATTTTGGCTAGACATTATTAAATTAGAATATTTTATTACTAAATGGACACTGAGATTACAGAATTACTATCCACTCATAATATTATTTTGCAACACTTTTATTCAAGCCACCCTTCGCTAATTGAACTCCTATTGGGGAAATATAGTAGGAAATAAAAAACAGACTAACGAGTCAAGATAACCTGTTCTTTCACAGTTGTCTTCTTCTTATGTGAGCCAAAATCTCTGACATCAGTTATGGACCTGATAGATCTTGCAAGCCCTTAATCAAAACCAAAAGTATTTGTGTGATCAAAATTAAAATCAGGCTGAAGATAAGTAATGTCCATGTTGATGTTGTTTTTCATTTAAAAAATATAACTGATTATCCAGAATTAATTGTAACAGGTGTTCCAAACAGAAAATGTGTTTACTATTGATTTATGCATTTTTGCCCTGAACCATGAAAAATTCATATTTATAATGCAATATGACATTTGCTATCCATCAATTTTATTGCACATTGTTTCACACGCACTCAGCAGACCAGGCACTGCACAAGCCACAGTCAATGCCTATACACTCACTTTTAAAGATCAGCTGGGGAACAGGAAGATACTACAGGCTCTCTAAATTGTACCCAAACACAGACCCACAATCAGCAATGGACTGCCTGCAAGCTGTCCATCTCAGGGTACCCATCTTTCATTTTCCAGAGGACATTTCCAGTGACGCATTCACCTTATAGAACTTGCTTTCACTTACTTTCACTTGTTTTTAGTCTGGTCTCGGAAATAGCTGCAGATACCCTGTAAAAACTCACGCAGAACACCTTAGAGAAAGACAACCTTAGCTATGAAAACAAAATTACATGATGCTTGCTCCTGCAAGGACGACATGCACATATCCCTGTGGCATGTTAATGCAGTAGGGTTTCAGTGCAGATGTATGCATCTGCCCTTCCCAGAGAGCAGCAGCAGGACCTGTGGCAATTGTGACAGTGAATAGACCAGACTGAAAAGCTGATTCAGCAAAGATGAGTAAACCAAAACCCCCAAAACCCTGAGAAGAAAACCTCCTGTTTTTATCCAGAAAAACAAGTGAAGTGTCTTTCATGGCATGCATTCCATTTCCAAGAGAAGGGAGAACTACCTTTGAGGGGGTTTCAGTGGCAGTAAATCCATGCACGTTACTGAAAGAAATATACCTGACAGCTAATTTTTTTTCCCCTCAAAGATACCAGACGGTAGCATTTCAATCTTTTTTCTAAAATGCTTCTTTTTTCTATATTAAAAAAAAAAAATTGTTGAATTCGAAATGAATTCATAAATTATTTCCAGAACACTGGAATTCATGAATTTGATAAACAATCCAGTGATGGTGAAAAGCTAGCAGGCACTACACCATAACATCCTAAAGCTGTTGAGAACCTCCCAAAAGGCATTCAATTCTGTCAGACTCAGGTTGTTAAAGTGGCAGCCTGAACCTGACATCCCCATGGATGAACCCTATCCCACAGCCCAAAAAGAGATCAGTGACTAAAACATCCAGTTCCCTCTCAGGTAATGTAGCAAATACCCATGTCACCCACTGAAAAAAAACAAATAAAGGCTTGCTTTGGCAGTAATAACCAAGCTCAGCCAGCTTATGTATATTGCTAAAAGGGTGTGGTTGTATTACTGTGATATTTAATGTTGTTGCTTATTTGGGAGGGTACAAAAACTAATTTTGAGCAAAAATACTGTTTTCAAGTATGAAGAGATCTAAAATGAGACCTTATCCCTTATTCATGAGAGACAGATGTTATTTTTGGCTTCCCAGTTTAATGAATACCATATTATGTTCTTTATAACCTTACACCAGAAATAACATACTTCTAGCACTCATGAACTTCAAATCATTATCAGTAAAAGCTTCTATTAACATCCAGAACTTCTTTCAGTTTTCACTGCAAATGCTTTAAGCTGTCAGCTATTGTCCCTATTACGGAAGGATTTTTTACCCTGAAAAGACATAATCCTTAGCAGTGAGCTAGTTGAGATTGAAAATTTCAGTATCATTCCTGTTGTATGTACCATATTTTATTTATTCATTTGATGCCTTGATGTATTTTTGTGTTTGTGTTTTGGTTTATGGCCTTCTAAAAGTAAAAATACTGCATCCTTTAAAAAATGCTGTTACACTTCTGTTTACTTTCACTGATTTGGAGCAATGCCTGCCAGTAAGTATGAGCTGAAACTAATTACCATCAGCACAAAATCTCCAAGCTGAACTGGGATGCTGACAAAAATGCAACCAGAAAATGAATAAAATGTTTCTTGGGAAGCACAGATCAGTTTCACCAGCCAGTGACTACAATGAAAACTAAAACCCTGCATACAGTTATTCTCAGCATTTCATTTCTGTCTGGATAACTTTCTTCATAGAGTAAAGGTTGGAGCTAAAACAGCTTGGTTTAAGCCAGCTACAAAAGATTTTGTGATGGCTGTGTCAGTCTGTACAACAGGATTTT
>JANRMJ010000079.1:12105884-12124830 GCA_025584955.1 Alethe diademata | reverse complement strand
AAAGTTTAAAAAGTGGAAAGAGCAATACCAGATAAAAACAAAACATGAAAGATGTCTGCTGAAACAAAGTGTGGAAAGAAGGCCAACTGATTGAAGAGTTTGAGGATGATGTAAAACTGAAGGACAAAATACTCATATTGACAAATCAAGAGATGAAAGGAAAACAAACTGGGTCAGTAACATAAACCAGACTATCACCAGGATCAAAGTCCAAAGCTCTAGCAGACAGATAAAAACCTTTGACAAATAACTCTTAACAATGCTGGTATGACCTGCAATTTGAACAAAACTGTTCACTCTGGAATGAGATGGATATGGCTATTGAATAAGAGGCATGATGAACAAAGACTGCAGCTAAACAAAGTCTGCACATCAAATTAGATGGATATGCTTGAGGTTCACCATGGTAGAAAACCAGACCACTAACAAGCTAATACATCCTCAACAAGGTTTTTGGGTTTTCAGCCCAGACAAGCATATGCTACTAGAGTTTAGGCAAGATGCTTCTCACATCTTTAAAGAAAGAAAGCACCAAGAATCCTTTTTTGTCCAAGAAGATGTCAGGCAGGCCTAACATTTGTCATTGGAGACAAGAGAGTCTCAGGATAAAAATAATTCCCACAAATAAACTTCTTGTTTTTGAAAACCAGCTGTGCTGGTTGATTACATGTGAAGTTCAATCAGATCCCATAAGAACCTAACTAAGTTACAAGACACTGTTTATAAAGTCAAGGAAGAGTGAAACAGACTGAATTAATCTAATATACTGGGCTGACAAAAGTACTGAAGAGCTGCATCAAAAATGCTCTAGGAAAAAAATGTGAGAATGGGACTAGAAATAAGTAAGCCAAAAAGGAAGTACTGGAAGCAATTAACAATGAATGAAATTGCTGACTATTCAAACCATATATCTTTAGAAACCTTAAAAAATAAAATCTTTGGGATCAAAAAATACCTGGAACTGCCAGAACGCGTAACTTCCTTAAACAATCTTTGAACAGCAGGAAGAGGGACTTCTTGGCATTACAGATTCCATCAGTGAGAAAAAAACCCTAGACCTCAACTTGGGTATGATTTTTTCTTTCCTGTTGCTACATATCCCCTGCCTACCCCTCTCTTGACTACCACCTCCTTCACACCTTGTTTCCCCTTGCTAAGTCTCGTTTTTTAGCCATTTGCTTTGGAAAAGTCCAATTTAGATAGCTCAGAGTTGTTTTACAGACCACTGGCCTCATCCAGTGTCTTCAGAGGAAAATAAAAGCTGTGCTGAGTGAACTATAGAGTTTGCCAAGTTTTGTTGTGACTTCGGCTTTGTGACTCTGAGATTCAGAAACTCAAGTCCATGCTATTTCTATACTCTTTTCTGCCTCCTTCATCTGCTTATCTTTCCTTGGTTTCAGAAACAATATCAGATTTTAATGATAGCATAGGCATCAGGTCCAGCCGCAGAACCATATTGTGTGCTCCTTTTCCGAAAGTGGAAAGGTATTACGTGTCACATTTGAAAGAATTCTGAAGAGAAGATTTCCTTAGATAAATTCAATCATCGACAGTTTAAGGGGAAAAGTATCTCAATGAAACAAAGCTGTATTCTACTTTCAAATAATCTGTCTCCTTGTCTATCTTTCAAAGTCAAAAAGATTTTGAGAGGCTCTTAGGGATAGCATCCTTAGACCACAGCCTCATGGATTTTACAAATCTCTGTCCTCAGCAGTGAAATACAGAACTGCCATGGATCCAGACTGGCATAGCCTAAAGTGAAGTGTAGCACCACTTTTGCCAGCTCAGTCCAAGCACCCCAGGGTGCTGCTGCTCCACAGCTAACCAGCCCTGACTTTCAGCAGCGTCAGACTAACATGCTTGTGTGGGTTCACATCAACCCAGTGCTGCAATTATGCTCTGTCTGCTTCCAGCTCAGGGTTGGGTCCTAGGTGTCCCTTCAGTAGTTGCAGATCTGCAGAACACAGATGCATAAAGTTCTTGCATATACCTGATGTTAGCCAGAACCAGCTGCTGCTGTACTGAGAAAAAATCTTATCCTTTGCAAACATAGAAAAGGAGAAAATGTGGGCATTTGCTGACTGGGTCATCATGGTTGCTACAAATAAGACTCAGCTCTGCTGTGTCTCTTCTTTGAACAAGTTAGGCTCATTTGTAATCAAGACACTGATTCCCTGAGGCAGTCCCCCCTTTAAGTTAATCTTTAGTTCTGATTCTGTGTTCTTGTGTAGTGGTTTTATCCCTGTAATGAAGGGAGCTGCTCAGAGAGGTAGAGGGCAGAATCCTGATCTCCTTTCTAATCTAAAATTTTATTTCAAAGCATTAATCAATTTCTGACTATCAGAAAAACAGGAATTTTCATTTTTACTGCCCTGTCACCTTCTTTTACCAGTATCTTTTCAAAGATAAATTCAAAATCCTTCCTTCCTACTTCCTCCAAAAACATCTGGAATTAGGCCTCAGAATTAGTATCTCAAAATTATAACTCAGATGAGTGTTCTGCAATAGAAGCAACTTTTAGCTGTCACGTATCCTGGCTTGAACCCAAAATTCTGCACACCTTCTGACAGCCAGGGCTGTTAATATGACAAAAAAACTTTGTAAATGAGTTTATTGCTTTATTACATACATCTTCTATAGAAATACATTGTAACTGTTGCAACCAAGTTATCTCCTGATTTTTTCTCCAAAATATCTCATCTACTGCCATGGATCAGTAGTCCAGAGGTTGTTACTGACGGGTTTATACTTGTTTCTAAAGACTGGAATGGATACAGATCCTAATCGAAACCTCACCGAAGTTAAAGAGGTTCTTTCCTTTTTTGCATTATTTCTGGAGCAGTGTCATTACTGAGGCTTTTATGCTAAGATTTCATCTTTACACAATAGGCCAACATCAAATCTACTGCAAGTATAATTCTTATGATTCTATGTTGGCAACAAGATTTAAAGCATTCCTTAACATCACAAAAATCACTGAATATGATGCAAGCGAATGTGTTTATTGGTCAGGTTGAGTTTCCACAACATTGTGAGGTCTGTGTTTTCCAACTTGTAAATCCTTTATATTTAAAAAATAAAAGAAATGAGGAAAATTGCAATTCAAGAAAAAATATTAGCAAAACAGTTTATGCAACTGTTTCTATAATGTGCTTCAATTTACTGAAGCAAGGTTTAGATAGCTATCATTGTCCAACTTCAGGGAATAAATCTGAATGGAAACTCAATAATTATATTTTTATTAAGTGTTGTACCATAAAATCTAAACTAATTAGATTTGGTTTCTAATGGAAAGCATTCCACTGCTGCTTGACATGTCAATAAGACCATCTGTAATAAATAATCTTTTAGATGTCACATAAAGAGTAAATGCTCTAACATAGGGGATGGAAGAGTGAAGATGTCAGACTCTACATGACAGTATCCAGCTTGTGAAGCCTAAAAAAATAGTTACCCAGTTAAATAAAAAATTCCGGAAAAGTCAAGGAATTTATGTGACATCCTCCCCAGATGGCTGAAAACAAAACCAAACCCCTTCTCTTCTTTATTTCTTATCATCTGCATTATAACTGCTGAAGTCATTTCTCCAGCAGAGATTAAAAAAAAATACAAAAGAGGAAAGATATATATGTAGATAGATGATAGATAGATAGATAGATAGATAGATAGATAGATAGATAGATAGATAGATAGATACTCATTTTGGAAAACAGCAGAATAACTATAAGCTTTGATTGTCAATCCTTATGTGGTTACTTTGTTGGTATGCTGATTGTGAGGAGAACAAAAAGAACAGAAAGAATTCAATTCCTTGATCATCTTTGTTTAATACTGTATATTTATATCATGACATTCATTTGATGCTTCTTCTAGCTTTCTGAAATGGACAGGAAAGTACTAGTTTCCCTCTTTTTATAAAATTGGACATGTTTTTTCTTTTTCCTTCAGTCTTTCAAATATTTGAGACAAGTCACATCAAAAAAACCATATAGACCAAGACATTTGAATGTGGTATTGATTTTGTACTGTTGCAAGATCTAAATTCAGTACAGGGTGTGTGCCTTGTGGTCTGTGATAGAGAAAGACACATGCACTGAAAAATCTTCTGGACGAACAATTTCAGATGTGGTTCCCCAGCCCTCTGGCAGTCAAGACTCAGTGATGAAACCAGTCCCTTTTTTCCATTCTGCATTCATATCCTCCTGTGTCTGAGGATACTGAAGGACTTGCATTAATATACTGACTTCGTTGTAGAATCATTGAATACCCTGAACCGAAAAGTACTAATCAGGATCATAGACTTCAATCCTGATCCTCCCCAGGACACCCCAACAATCACACCATGTGCCTGAGGATGTTTCCAAATGCTTCTTAAACCCTGTCAGAGCTTGGTGCTAGGACTATTTCTCTGGGGAGCCTGTTCCAGTGCCCAACCAGCCTCTGGGTGAAGAACCTTCTCCTGATATCCACTCTAAACCTGCCTTGACTCAGCTTCATGCCATTCCCTTGGGTCCTGTCACTGGTCACCAGAGCAGCAATACCAAGGTGCGAATCCTAGAGTGTGAAGCAAGGTTCTTCTGGTCCACCAAGGCTGAAAGAGGGTAACAAGCTTCATAAGGGAAGCTGACAACAATGGTGGCAAGAGCAATAAAATGCAAAATGGAGGAAAGAGCTAAATGTAGTGAAAATAGTATCATAAAAAGCCTACTGGCTATGCTGCAAAGCAGAACTTGATGGTGCAAAACCTATTACAAATAATAGGCCTGGGTTACAAATGCTATTCTTGTGCATTTATATATAGCTTATTAGAAACCACAGTAGATCAAACCACTCTAGGTACCTATTGCATTGTCCAGTACAGCTATAATCTGAAAACCATTGTCTAGAACTTCACAAATAGCACTCACCCAACCAAAGATAACATTAAGAAACACAAAAAGAGGAGTGGAAAATAATGCTAAGTATGTTGTAATGCTGTTACATTTTGGGATGTCATGCCCTTAGCTGGGGTACTGTCTCACAGACTGATGTCCTTGGCTCAAAAAGACACCCACACTTTTTATAGCCCTAGAGTTCAGCTAATGAGACCTAGGTGCACTGACTAACAAAACAAATCAGACAGTTCATTGCCCTGCAGTCTGACATAGCCTCTCATGTTCCTCCTTTGTTTGGGGTTGGAAAGTCACAAACTGAGACTCCCATACTATCCATTTTCTCACATCTACAAGCCTTAAAGTTGTTTCTAGAAGACCTTAAACACAGCATATTTCAAACATTTAACTAAATTCTGCTTTACATCAGGCTAAACTTGTGAATCACTTAAGTAATTTCATAACATCTTAGCTTGAAAAATACATGCTGCAAATTGACACCACTCCTAAATTAAATGTAGAAATAATAATAGCAACATCTACATTTTCAAGTCAAAGCTCTTAGTCATAAAATCTCTGTGTTCCTTGTTCAAAAAGTGGTGAAGATCCTGTTTGTCTACCAAGCACTTTTGGGAATTCAAATACCCTATTTCACCTCTGGACTCCCCAGATGCCTAGGAAAAGTCGTCCAAGAGTGCCACTAGAACTGCTTAATCTGACCTGGGCAGCAGATTTTGCATTGAGCATGAGGTGCTCAAGCAGGGTCAATACCACAAGTGAGAAAGGACATTTCCAGGGACAGGACATCCACCATATATGTGGGCAAGCTGTGTCAGGTTTTACCACTCCCATTGTAAAAAACTTCTAATGAATAGCTAATCTAAATCAACCATCCATCAGTTTAAAGCCCTTACCTCATGTCCTAACACAACAGGCCCTGCGAAAAAGTTGTCCTTGTCTTTCTTATCAGCCGCATTCAAGTTCTGGAAGGAGCTATCCAATCTCCCCAGAATCTTCTCCAGGCAGAACAACCTCAGTGCTCTCAGCCTGTCCTCACAGGAGAGGTGCTCCAGCTCCCTGATCATCTTTGTAGCCTCTGGACCAGGACCATATCCTTGTTCTGTTGGGTACGCAGACCTCAATGCAGTGCTCTGGGTGCGGTGTCTCAAGGGCAGAGCAGAACGGGAGAATCACCTCCCTCAACACTGCCCTGGGTGCAGCCCAGGACACATGTGGCTTTCTAGGCAGCAAAGGCACAGTGCAAGCTCACATGGTACCTCTCATCCACCAGCAGCCCCAAATCCATCTCCTCAGGGCTGCTCTCGAAACATCTGTCCCTCAGTCTGCATTAAAGGCAGGGATGCACAAGCATTCCAAGGTGTCCCTCCACAGGACAAGCTCACTTCTTTTGATGTGCTGTAGCCCAGAGCAGCTCATGCCTGGCCCTGTGCCTGGCACGGAGCCCTGCACATTTACCTGTACCTCCCATCCCAGCCCAGCAGGTGTGTCAGGGGGTGGGTTGCACAGATCAGTGTGGTGGTGGTGATGGGGGGGCCTGTGCAGCCCTGCCCACCCCGTGTGTGCCTCCTGTGTCCGGTCCAGGGCACTCTGGTGCAGGCTGTGCACTCCTTTGTGCCCTGTATAGGCAGTCACTACATGGCCTCAGGTGACATAAACAGGCTGGCTGCAGGCTCCAGAGAACACTCAGGCACTGCCCCACATCAAGCATCCCCATTCCTGCATGGGGACATTTTTCTAACACCTCAAAGAGTGGTAAAAAGTCACCACATGGCTGCATGCCTTCCCAGTGGGATTGGGACTTCATGACCATTCTTCATGTGCACATGGGTTTCCCACAGCAAAACCCACATCTCCCTTCCTCCTAGCAGTGGAGCAGGAATTTTATTTCTGTTTCCCGTCAACCTTGGAAGAGGCCTCAGGCCACAACCTCCCTTCACTTTGGGAGGGGGCTTACAGAACACCCAGAACTAGCAGTCCTAGTAGCAGAGAGGAAACAGCACTCTGCCAAGTGCAAAAATGAGGAGCAATTTGACAGACTCATTTCTACAGTTGCCTCCAGGTGTGGGTGGATGAGCAGAAAGCCATGTGATGATGTGAAGATTTTGCTGTTCTTTCCCCCCTATTAAAGTCACATTCTGTCAGCCCAATCCTCAGCTCTTGGGAAAAAGTCTCATTAATTTCATTTTCAGAATATAAAAGAGCAGATAATCACAAAGCAAAACTCATTAGTGAAGTTTAAAAAGGGAGCTAATTTAAGCGGCATTTACTTCTCCACTCTGCAAGACAGTTCGGTTCAGAATTAGGGGCAAATGAAGAAAATATTTCCAGCAGTGAAGAGGAGTGTGCAGCATACCATTAAATTTGCCTGTGGCATTCCAAACCAAAATCTTTTGCTTGATGTATACAGCTTAGAGAGTTTATCACAGGAATCCCCATGCATGCCTGCACAAAGAGTTGCTATGGACCTATATACATAACTATTTAAAAATGTATGCGAGGGGGTTGTGTAATTTTCCATTTCCTACACCAACTAATCAGAGCTGTGATCCTTGAGGTCAAATTATTGTAGGTAGATCCAATAAGAGAGTTAACCCCCGCAGATCAGGCACCAAATACCTGGCCTCTTAGCATCTGGCTCCTTCTGTGAAATTCAAAACCCAGAGCTGGGTGCTAAGCCTCCCCTCATTGAGCACATGCAGAGATAGACCTCTCAGAAGGGCCATCCAAGAAAGCACATGTAGACCGGGAGCCACTTGGAGCTGGAAATGTTAATTGCAGGAGCGTGGCCCGAATTCTTGTACCCCCTCCAGGGCTGTGGCATCCTCCCATGTCAGAGCTGCAAATAGAGCCTGACTCTGCTCCCTCCCACCAGCAGGCAGCTCTCATCAGGCTTCTGTTTTCTTTCTAAACCCAGGCAGGATGCTCAAGGAGTGTTGGCATCCAAGCAGATGTCACCCTGGAACTGGCAGCAGGGTACCAGAGGGAGGCACATGGGTGCATGGGCTCCTCCATCAGCTGGGGGACCTTCTTCTGCCTCCCAGCAAAGCTGCTTTGCTGCAGTGCCTTGGATGACGTGAATTGGACTTCCATAGCTTTCCCTGGAAATCTCAGCCTTTATGGTGACTCTAGCAGCAGGCCTTAGCACTTTGGGTGTGTGCAAGGAATATGGATGGAGTTTTAGCACTTCACAAGGACTGATGTCCTACGGTCACCCATCTCCTGAAATTATCCAAGACTACTGCGAGCTTTCATTTACTCTTGAGGATATCAGATATACCATCCTTGCAAAGAGCTCTCTACCTGTAATGCAGGTTTCACCTGCTTGAAATCAAGTGCCTTCTCTCTGAATTTTGTTGAATAAAAGAATAGCATTTATCAATGATTTGGGACAATCCATCCAAATACATTGTGATCCTTTTCAATTCTCTCTTGTCAGTTGTACAATTTACCCTTTTGATCACAACACACACACACACATCTGTGCAATAACTATCTTGGTTTTTAAACAGGAATATATTTTATGACATGTAACAGAGTTACAGCTAACCTGTCATAAGATCTGAGCTAAAAAGGAAGTGATATTTGATATTGTAGTGATATTTGATGTTAAGCGTATGTCCTTAAAACATATCACTTCTTGTGAAGAAATTATTCTTTTAGCAGTGAAATTAATTTTCATCAGTATTATCTCTGAATCTGAAATAAATAATAAAAGGACATGGTAATCATCTTTTAAAATGTGAACTACATGTCTATCAGAATTGATGTCCACAGACATTAGTGGTAAAATACTGCTTTGAATTGTAACTCTAGCATGCATGTACAGTGACATCATATTTCTGGTTTTTACGTTTGCTTTGAGCACCTGCACCCAAATTCCCTATTGTGAAATCAGTTGAAGTTGATATAACATAACAGATAATTATATTTAGGCTCAGAAGGAAAATACTGAGATTCAGATTACATGGCAGAAAATAAGAACTCCCATTAGACCTGAATAATTCAAAATAGAAGTTGACTTCTAAAGTCTTAAGGAATGAAAGTGGATTATTGAGAGACTTTTTTTGCATCTGAAAATACTACTTAAAATTTTTAAGTGTTGCTTCACTGGAAAAAAAATCTGGAAAGTTAGTGATTTTTACACTCTGCAGCATTGCTATAAGAGAGTAGTTCAAGCAGTTCCACAGAAACCTCAAATGCATAATTCCAAAATAAATTACACTGAAATGGAATTTAGCAAAATATATTGCCTGACATGTGGCAGGAGATAGCACACACCTCTCAACTCCATGCTGCTTGCAAGGCAAGAGTTACTTCCCAGAGCAAGGTACTGCAACCCCTGGCTATTAAAAAGAGGGGGGGAAAGTGAAATTAAAACCAGGGACACAATGTGAAGAGAGATATCCTTGTTCAATTTGCAATAGCAAACCCAAAAGGAAAATGCTGGCAAAATCCTGAAAACTTGGGAGCACACACTGAAAAGACACCCCTGGGGCATGGACACAATAACCTTTTAGGTAGAGCAACCATCTAGAGAGTGTTCCCTGACACAACATGCAGCACTATGGCTGAGGAAAGAGGTGATGTTCCCAGTAGACAAAGGCTTTGGTTTTTTCCATGAAATGGCATAAAAGTGAAAATATGTATTTCCAAAACCAGCTTATAACAATGGACAAATGAAACAGTTACAACCAGATACTTTAGCACCTATTCCAGAACAGAACAGCCACTACTGCCATTGTTCAATCCTTACACCACTATGAAAAATATCCAAGTCCTCTTTGCTAGGCAGCTTCCTGCTGAAGTCCTATCAGTTTAATGCTTTCTACTACTCATGTCTGCTAGACTTTCCTTATCTGAAGGCTCCCTTTGACTGAAGTGGAATGAAAGAAGAAAGCCAAGATACACACAGGATGTCTCTATCTGAGAAAGTAGGAGCAGGTAGATAACTTCTATCACATATCAGGCACTAAGCCAAATTTTCAATGCCTGTGAACAAGCATAGCTTCACTGAAGCTTGCAGAATCTTGCCAGTAGAAAACTCACTTGAGTTTATCATTCTCTTTACCACTGTACCAAACTGATACCCTAGGATGAAACCTGAATTCCCTAAGCCCAAAAAAAAAAAAAAAAAAAAAAAGAAGCAAATCTGTTGAATTAATAACTGTCTGAAAGAAAATCAGATACCTGAAACTGTAAGCTCTTGTTGTAACTGTGATGTATTTAATGAATATTGCATTTACCTCCAGAGGTATTAGACAAGGCCACAGGCAATGTTTCTGTGCACATTACTGTTACCAAAGTCGCAATACTTCTTTCACTCTGGATAAAACTAAATGATTGATTCCTTGAAAGCAGGGTTGAATTTCTCAGGACAGTATGGTTAATTTGCTAAAATCACTCTTGTGCACTTTAAGACTCAGTTCAGATAAATGAAGACAGATCTTATGTTGAAGTACATTGACCCTGCATCTTATTTCCAGAAAATGTAGGCACTTGTACAGCTCAGACTTAAATATTGTATGTCAAATGATCACATATGCTGACAAGATTACTGAAGAGCAAATAGATAAATATATTCATAATACAAAGGAAAACCTGTTGCATGAATGTGAGCATAAAAATCTTATAAACAAAGGAAGAATACAAAACTTTATATATATATACACTAAGTTCTATATATAAAATATGTAACTACCATAAGTTCAAATATTTGGAATTTAAGTCCAGCAGGTCATGAAATTAAATAAGAAATGTCAGTGTGAGGAATAATGGTATATATTATGTAATAATTCAGTGTGAATCAGGAAGGGGAAATTACATTTCTGCCTATATTATTACTAAATTCTTTCAGCATTCAGGAGAGCTTCCATTAAAAGAAATTAAATATTTAATGTCTCAATCTGAATAGATGTTGAAGAATTGCAGTGGTTAAACTGAAATATATTTTATGTTAGGTAAGATTTTGGCTTGTCCAGGGCCTAGAATGCTGAACAAACCTCATCACCTAAACCATACTCATATATTGTTGCCCTTATTGCAAATGTAATAACTTTACTTAGAGCAAATCAGTGTGGGAAAACACAAATCAACTTGTAATGAACTTAAACTATTTTTTTTCATCTACAAGAATACTATCTGAGCAACATTCATTAGCATCCCTTTCATCTATCCGATATCTGTTGAAGGTGAAGAAATAGATGCCTGATAGTCTAGCTTACCAAGTCTCCCAACAACTTCCACTCTGGCACAGGAAAGTTTATATAAGCAAACACCTCGTGTGTCTTTAGGTTTGAGTCAGATTTCCCATACACAGCAGAGTGGACTGTGCAATTTTGAGAAATTTGTCATGTTTTTCAGTCCTCTTACAGTACATTATTTTTATTATTTTCATCATAACGAATTTAACACTTTCTGAAAATTTGTGGAACTAATGACACTTTAATTTACACCTCTCCAATCTCCTTAGTACTAAATAATGATCACACTCAAACATAAAGCACAAGACTTTTCTGACTCTCCCTCCAAGTCAGTTTATACAAGTTCTTTTTTCTATTAACATTTTTCACAGGAAAAATATACTTTCTACTGAATAAAGATTTATACTGCAGTTTCCTAGAACAATCTTCAAAAAGGAAAAGGTATTTCCTTCCTCACAAATCCCCTTACTCCATGCACACACAACAGCGTGCTCTGGATAGGATGAAGAAAAATTAGAGAGGATATGATTACTTTACTAGAGAAAGTCTACTCTCCTCCCATGCCAACAAGATATTATAGGTCAAGTCAAATAAGGTCAAGTGAGTTCTTGTCATATCCAAGACCCCTGATTTATTCTGTCAGCTGTTCACTGTCATGCAGCACGATGGGTTGAGTGTCAATACTGAGACAGCGCAGAGAGACTGGACAGGTTGATTTAGACTCGGGTGGCTCATGTTCATTTGAAACACACAGTGAGCCCTGCTGGGTGATTATGGACATCATGGGGAGTGTGGGATGAATGGTGTATTAGTACACATAATTTATGTATGGGGCTTTCTTTGTCTTTAAGAGCACAGACCTGGGATGGGGAAGACCCATGGGTTCCTCTGAGTTCTGCTATATCCTAACAGATGAGGAAACATTAAGGAAATAAATGAAGAAGATCTGGTACAGTCAAACCCACCAGTTCTCCTCTCAGCAAGCACACCCAAGGTCAGCAGCAAAACAGAAACACAGCTAGGATCCAAAGCCATGAGTTCCTGTTTGCCAGCTCAGTAGTGTGTCTTACTTCCTAGCTCCTTGGGCTACATTTCCAAGGGCTGACGTTCAAGCATTTCCATTGAAGAAGCAGACTGAATATGCAGGTTGTAGTGGTGGTGTTATGCAAATGAATGCATCAAACATGCAACTTTTTTTTTTATATTTGAATAGGTAGATTTTTATTGTTGGCAGTACTATTATTAGAGATTAGGCATATTTGTTTATGCTGTACTTTCTCACTCCTTCTTTATAAACACACATTTCCTATGGGCTGAATGTAAAGCAGTTGCTGAAATGGATCTGATGGTTATTGGAACAGCCTGAACTTTCTTTGAATCGCCAGTTTTTGATAGCCTCAGATTTTATGGGCATGGGTTTCAACAGTGCAGGAGTCAAGGGCCTCTCTTTGAGTGGCAGCTACAATCATTTCTCAGATATGGAGTCAGAGGTACCACAGTTAGATGCAATAGTTGTATCACTGTCCAAAATATCAGTTTGTTATAGCATATAGTACGGGATGGAGACACTTATGTATACATAATGCATTTTTGTGCATTCAATTATGCAAAAACAGAATTTTATACGGGCTTCTTTAATAAATGTGGTCACATTATCCTGTAAAATACTTGTAAACTAGATTATGTAGAAGCCAGGTTATGAAGAAACCTTATGTATTGTGGGCAGAACTATGTCTCAGATTAATTAATTGTCAAAACTTCATTTTTGCCTGTGTATGCAACATTCCTCACTGCTATGAAGCATTCCTCAATGCTATGAAGTGGGATTTAAACAACATCAGAGTTTACAGAGAGGCTACGTGACAGACCACAAGGCTGGGCTGATGCTTTGATAAACACACCTAAAAAGCATCTATTCTGTGGACCAAGGGGAAGGGAGACGACCTTAAAGTAACAGGAAACAGTATAAAAAATTACTTTTCTTTATAGGCTTTGATGCCATTGGAGCCAAAGGAGCTGAATACTGCCAGGTAGATAGGACTCCACAGTCATGCTGTTCCTTTGGAGCTCTGCAAGTATTTCCACTAATTTCTCTTCAAAAAGCTCAATTTCATTTTGAATTTCTGGTTTGGGAAAGAATTTTCCATTTCCATTTCTATTCACTTCTGGAAATGTCCCACAATTCATTCTTTTCTGATATCAAACCCATAAAATAACCATGGAAATCCCTTTTTCCAGGCCTGCTTTTATTGGTTAGGATTCTAAACAACGGAACACTTCAGGCACACACATAACTTCAAGCAAGTGAGTAATCCCAGCACTTTGGGCTACACCGCTGAAGTGAGTGGGAGTCTTGCCATTGAATTTTATAGGAGCATTATCGGACTGTAAGTGCTTTGCTGGTTCAAGGCCAATATTTTCTCAGACTTCAGAGGAAGCCAGACTGGGCCCAAACCCTACACAGCCTCTCCTAGAAGGACCAAAATAAAAACAAATGATACTAAGCAACAGGAATGCACATAGCATAGAGGAAAGGAGCATTGAACACAAGACAAGCCAAGGAAGCATTACTCATTGTATAGGCGAGAGGGGTGGCAGGTTGTTTGATTCACAGTATCCTTCCCTCCCAGTTTTGCAGACAGTTTATCCATTTAGCACACAAGCATCTGTCTGACTGAGATCCAGACAGAAAAATAAGCCTGCCACAGAGCCAGGGATGTTGCACTGGTTGGAGAGCAGGCTGTGCAAAGTGCTGTGTGCACTGGTCATGTTTCACACACCTATGGCAGCAGTGAGCAGCTACAGGCAGAGAAGACAACTGACTGCAGCCTCCAGCAGAACAGAAGTGGCCCTTTTGCTCCTTTAGTCTGTACCTGCTGAATCCTGCAAGAGCACAGTCTCCCAGGTCGAGCACTTGAATTTGAAATAAAGCAACTTCAAGGTTTTGGTTTTTTTTTGTTCTAGAAAGTGAGGGGCTTTTTCCCCTCTTGTGGCTGCATAAGACCATGCCTCCTTAAGCAAAACTAGCAGGTATGCCCTTTGATTCTGATTCTTTTACTCTTTTAAGAATAATTCAGTGACATGTGTTGTTATTCCCATTGAAATCAGTGTGATTAATTTTGTGGTAGCATTTATTCTTCTAAAGCTACAAAACCTAGACTCTTGCTTTTCTTCTGTATTTTCTTCCATGGGAGAAATTTATTTACTCCTCTCATTCCATCCAACCACAAAATTAGTCAACTCTTTCAGGCATGTGTATCTTTTTATGAAATAGAAACCAACTACCAAATGCTGTGTTGTTTCAAGCCAACTGATATCTATGCTCTACAGAGCACATGAACAACGCAGCTCCATTAAAGGCACATACCTTGAATTGCTAACCAGCTCTGGTTAGACCAGAGCACTTTTAAATGACAATGTCACATGCAGCTTGTGAGTAAGAAGCTATGCCACTGTGATGCCTCTGGAAATAAGTGCTCCTGTTTTCCCTAGGCACTTCATGACCTTGTGTGTTGATCTCAGTCCATTTTCCAGGACTGTAAATAAGAGTACTTGGAAAAGCTTTTCTGTTCACACATTTGTAGTTATGAGGGAGAACTCCTGAATGGAAGCATGGCATCCATCAGGCAAGCACAGCAGGTGGCACAGGACAGACTGCATTAAGCAGATCCTACAACTGGGACTTCAACAGAATTTTATTATAGCAAAAACTGAATATATATCTATCAAAAAAATTAAATAGAAAATAGTCATTCCTTTGCACAGTAGTAAGTTGGCAAGCTTCCAGTTGGCAGTTTTACTGCTGGCAACACAAAGAAGTAACTTTTGCTGGGGTCACCAAACTTCCGGGAATCTGCAATTACTTTTATCATATTATATCATATATGTTATTTTATCATATTATTATTTTAAGAAACTTTGTTTGGGCTCCTATATACTCCCGGGTGAACTCTTATTTGATCAAAATAGTTCAGCTGAATAGCTTAATTCATGGTATTGTAAATGTTATAAAAGTTACTTTCTCCCCTTTTTCAGTTTCACAGGTGGTGATATTTTCTGCTTTCTCTATTAGTCTCTATTTGTATTATTCTGTTCAAGGCTATCCATACCAAATGATTAAGCAGCAAGTAAGGCTACAAATTGGCTTTTATATTGTCCATCCTAGAATGCATAGGAAAAACGTTGCCAGCAAAACATCTGGGTGCTGGTGTGAACTAGCTCTAACCCTAAAGTCAGAAAAGAAGCCTCGGGAAACTCAGGAAACCACAGCCAATCTACGACTTTCACACAAGGAAAAGAAAACCCTATAGTGAGTGCCTCATTATTTTAAAAGAAAACCCTCTAGTGTCCTGTTTCGTGGAATTACCTTTAGTAATTTCAGATACATAGAAAAGAGGAAAAAAATAGAAGCAAAAATAACTGAATGAGAGACAGCCATGCTGTTTCTGCTGCTTCCTTCCTGTAAACTTCATATATTACAAGACCTGCACATTGTTCTGTCTATGTTCAACTATAGATACATATCTGCACTTGCAAGGCCAGACACTGGCACAGCCTGCCTGGGAGCCCTCACTCAGTATTTAAGAGGACACATGAAACACAGGAGATGGGCCCATTTCAACAACCCCATTTCCAACTGCAATAATGTATGACTAGATTTTCAAACAAATACCTTATATTTTTACCATACTCGTGCTTGCACTTGGGAGCAGCTGCCTTAAAGCAGCCACAAAGATGCTTCACTGTTCTCTTTCAAATTCCTCCTTAAAATTTACTTTGCTAGTGATGCCAACCAAGAGCTGACAACACCAGTGTGCTGAGATTGTGGCTTAGCCCCTTCTTCACACTCCAGGTGCAACCAGATTGTCTCTCCTGTACTTTTACACTACACTTCTTCAACGAGGAGGGCTTTCTCTGATGGTCAGTAGAACTGAGAAATTAGGATAGTCCTTGCTTTCAACATCCATTTCCCTTCACACAATATTCAAGGATTTAATTAAACAGATTGTGGCCTGTCAATGGCTTTTATGGTTGCAGAAAATTCCCTGACTACAAGAGCCCCCAGAAAAGGGAGGAAACTTCTCATACAGGAATAAGAGGGATAAGACTAAATACTCACAACTTTTTGACTAGCTAAATAGAATACAAAAAAAGACGTGGATATACTAAACCATCAGGTCTTCATATAACAAAAAGATCATTTGATTAATGCAAGATTACTATTCCTTCTTATTTAAAAAATGAAAAAATAACAGAGGTTTTGCCAGTAACTACTCATTCCCTGAAGTTGAAGAGGAGAACCTGTGCCAGGAGGAGGAGAAGAAATTGCAGAGATAAGCCAGAGAAAGTCTAAAAAAAAAATGCAATGGAAATGGTAAAGAAAGAGTTTTCAGAAGAATCCATGCACACTTCCCTGTAAACATCTTCCTCTTCATTAAGGTTCTTACTGGCTAAAAACTGATTCCAGCCTGTAGTACAGCATGGAAAGATGAAGTAGAATTATAAGACAAAAGCTGCAGCGAAGAAAATGCAGAATTTCGTGTAGGAGTCAGTCTAAATAGAGACCTTTTTCCTCTGAATTTCTAGTCTGATAGGTTTAAAATTTTATCATCCCATGGCATTACTAACACTTCAGAAATGTGGCATTTTGTGCCATACTTGGTAACTGGGCAGGAAGAAGGAGACTGCCAGTAACAACACTGAAGAAAAAACGTGTCTTTTCTCAAAACATCTGGTGTTCAGAGTTTGTTTAGGACCTCCAGCCAAAGTCACGTGTGGCACTGAGGTCTTGCCCATCAATGCCATTAGGTTTCTGATTTCTTTGGGGAAGAGAGACTGACAGTCATTTTTAATCCCTACCAAAGACATGTTTTCCTATGCAGCCTTTTGAGCTGTCAAACCCTGAGCCAGACCTTTCTATAGCAATAAAGCACAGTAGGAGTCATGCCTTCTGGAAGCTTGGAAGGGCAGGAAGAGAGATATGCCAGTGTCTCTCTATTTATACCTTTAAAGCCTATGAGGAGACTGGCGGGGCACGAGGACCGTGGCCAGCTAGGAATTCCTTGCAGAGCTAGTATTGCTAGCAACTCTGGACCTAGATTTCTCTGTCTAAGCTAACTGCTACTCTGTAGAAATTGCAACTTGTGTGTTTTGCTAATATTTTAAGACAGATAAATTAAGATATACGGGAAACTAAGGGATCATGTGTTTTGTTAATCAATACAGACCACATGATATTTTCAATGGCTCAGTTAGGCAACACAAAATAATCCAATAATTGTGCAGTTTAAAAAATTCCACATGTTCCAGCCTGAAATGACCGGAAGCCTATTGAAGCGGCTACCAAAACTGCCCACAGAAAGGGATAACTAAAGGATGACCAGCTGTGTGCAATAAAGGCATGTATTTTATACTAACAAAATCAATTTATTATATAAAGGAAAATATTTATTTGATCTAGATCTGCATAACATCTGATAATATTTCTTAGTACATCAAGTTTTTCCCAAATGAGTCAATGTTAAGTGTTATTAATCTCCATAAATACCATTTTAAAAATCAGATCTGTTTCGGGAAGCCAAGAAGGGAGGGAAAAAAAAACCAAAAACATTCCTTTTTAAAGAGAAGAATAACCTGTTTAAAGCATGGCTCAAGATCCTCGGAAATAAAAGCATATTTAATGACATGACAAATCTGCTAGCATTTTATTCGGATGAAGCAAAATTTGCTTCTATACCTTCCAAAATATGAATATCTCTTAGCTAGCACACTAGAAACACTAAAAAGTTGTTTTAGCTTTACAGTATTTCTTAATTTTCCCCATGGAAAAATATATCCTTTCAGATTCTGAGATATTTTCAGCTGATTATTTAATTTATATCTCTCTTCTTTAATGCAGCCCAAAGCATTTAAGCCTAATTTTGCACTGTCCCATTTCTGGGAGCTTGACTCAAAGAGCTCTGCAGTAACTCAGAACCACTGTATCTCCACATCTCAAAACAGGCTTGGATCTGCACCCATGCCCTCATCCTAATCTGCCCTTTGGAGAAAGGCAGGGCAGTGAAAGGTTAAGTCTAAGCTGGGTTTACACCTTTGTATTGATGAATTTCAGAAAACTTTGAATTAAATCCTCAACTGAAATATATTTCTGATTATTTATCACTAACTTACATTCTTCCTTCATGTGCTCTTTTTTTAGATATTCTCTGGCAAAACTCGGTATCTCTGATCTGTTGATTAATGAAGTTCATTTTAGCTTTCATTTTTTCAAATCTGGTTGAGGGCTGCAGTTTTTCCTAGGGAAAAAAAGAAAAGCACTCTCTCTAAAGAGGACCTAGAAAAGTTGCCAGCGGATGAGCATGTTGGCCCCATAAGCAGTCATTATCCTCATGAACGGCTCTTGAAGTTTGGTTCTATCCATCATGTTTCATGCTCTGCCTTTAACAAGTCCCGAACTACTTGCTGTAAATGCAAGAGTAATAGTACAGCAGTAGACAGATGGAGGCATGATCTACTCCTTATGAGATGTCTCGTTCCAGTCCATAATTGTTAGCAGAAATAATAAATACGAAGCTATTTATTACACAATGTAGCATTTTGTCAACCTAAATCTTTTTCTTTCTTTTTTTTTTTTGCTTCATCTTAATTAGAACCTGCCCTTTACCATCTGCTGAAGAGAGATACGATAGCAAACACTAGATTATCTTCACAAGTATCTGATACAGCTAACTGCTTCATGTCAGAATTGCCTAAAATGTTTTTCTCTGAAGGAAATGATAAATCACGGCTCTCATTTTTCAGTACACGTTCCAAGGCTATGGTTTCCAAACTGTTTTGGACCTTGCCTCACTGTTA
>JANRMJ010000079.1:12054544-12078085 GCA_025584955.1 Alethe diademata | reverse complement strand
GTGTGTACACATGGAAATTTACAGAAGAGTAGCTGTGGCACGGTTAGGAGCTTGATGCAGAGCAATCCACATGAACTAGCTCACAGTAAGACAGTTTACAGTCCAAATGACAGATAATAATGCCTTGCTAATAATAGGTACCTACAATAGCAGGTACAGGATTTTCACAGTGGTATGTGAGCATTATGTTAACTCTGGTGGCTTTTTAAAGAGAGAGGTAATATGACTCAGTAAGAAGTGATAGAATACTCACATGAATAGTGGAGATGTTCGCTTAGCAAAGGCACAGACGCAGTTTGAAGGTTGCTTCTTTTGGCCTTGCTCATCCCCCTCTCTGTTTAGCTCGTTACGGGATGCAGACAGTATCCAGTAATTGGGATTCATTTCTATCTCCTTTTCTGGAGGCATGTCCTTTCCCTGCGCACGCCACAGCTCCAGTCACAGGCAGTTGCGCTCTGGTTGCTCTGGGAGCAGCCAGGCTGTGCACTGTGGAGGCACCAAGCACTTGCTGTGACTTCATTTTGACCCCTCCCAAACACCCATCTCTTTCATACACACACATTTATGTCCTTCCCCATTTAGTCTTCTCTCTTTCCTTCTTTTGCTAGTGTTTCCCCCCTGCTGGAATCTTGCCTATGCTCCTGCCTCCATGTGTCCCAGCCTGGGCTCCTACTGCTTACAGACTGGCAACCCTGACATCCTTTCAGCCCCTCCACACAGGCAGGTTGGCCAAAAGTTTTTCCTCACAGAGCTCCAGCCTGCCAGGATCATGGGGCTGTCACACATGGTGATCTTCTTCTCCATGGCAAGCCTTGTCGTGGATAAGTGCTGTCCTACAAAAGGCAGTGATCAGCTTTTCAGCCCACCGTGCTGTTCCCCTCTGTACAGACTTGCTGAGGTGCAGGTGGCAAGAGCATTAGGAGGAAAGTATCATTAGTCAGTTTGCAGGTCTCACAGAAACTTCAGGGTGGGAAAGCATTAATGCTCTATCTTTCCAGAGTTATAGTATTTGTACAATGCCCACTTTTTTCTTGAAACTACCTACTGGGAAAATCAGCTCCCTGGTAAGCTGATTCCTCTACAGCAGCTCCAGGGGATAGACTGCAGTAGTGATTGTCTCAGTTCCTAGTACCCAAAACTTCTCATCACTGTGTCTTCTTTTTTCCTTTCCTGTGGATTGGATAGAAGCAGGAAGAGCTTATACCTGAGCTATGGTCGTTTCAACATTATATCTATTTCCAGGGTATAGACATTGGCTTAGCCGTGCAGAGCTGGGTGAAAGGTTATTGCCCAGGATAGTCATTTGAGAAAGGGCTGGTAGTTTTGCCTCGATTTTTTAACTGTGTATCACAAACAAATGGGCCTGGCTGCAAGGGCAGAGGAAGCAGTGCTGTTCTTCACATCAAAAATTGAGGAAAACCCAGGACATTCCTGTGATCTTTGTATGGCAGCAGTTAACACAAAAATCGAGTCTCAAAGTTAGAAATTAATCTCTATGTTGCCAAGTCAGAGGAGACCTGCAGAAGTCCTTACAGGTGACTGTAAGAGAGCAGTGAAATACTCTGCTGTACTTTGATCCTGTTTTTAGTTGATTTAAGAGTGTCGTATCTGGACAACAGTCTGCAAACAGGCTATGAGGCTGATCCTACCCAGACACATCACTGCCTTCCTGTTGCTGCAGCAGCACTTTACCCAAGTCACCCCCATCAGTGTCTTTGACATGTTTGTTCTCTCCACTTACAATTTGGTGGCATGCACCCTTCAGCATGGGAAAGACAGAACCAAATACACAAGAAGAATCAATGTCTATACCATGTAGATTTACCTTTGCACTTGGAGGTTTCTCTCACCATCAGAGCACAACGTGCCACAAGGATGGAGGTGTGCTTGCAGCTCCCCAGCTGTCCCACGCATTCACAACTCTGTGGATGCTGCTGCTCAGCTGCTTTGCTAAGGGCTTTTGCAAGAGACAGGTCACAAAGTGGTGGGAGCCCCATCATCACCTGTGCTGCCTCCCATGCAGTGGGTGGGTCCTGAGCAGGACTGGGTGCTGTGTGCGTTCAGAGAGGCACGTATGGTATATGCAGTGTCTCACCATGTGACACTGCTGTCCCCTGAACCAATCCCTTTGCAGGCTGAGTGTATCCATTTTGCTCTTGCATCAGGATTGTGAGATCAAGTCCACTCCTAAGGCCAGGCCAAACAATTTGCTGGAGAACAGATCTGTTTCCCAGGCTCCTGACACCTTTTTGCATTCTTGTTTGGTGGGATTGCTTTCTCTGCAAAGTACTCTGAGGTCTCCTGATGTTACCCCATCCCTTTCAGGTTGGCTTGAAACCTTCCTTCATTCCAGGCTCCAGACAGGGTTCTAACCTCCTGGGCTGATCAGGTGTAATGTGCTGACCTTTGCTGTTCAGGGCAGTAATCAGAGATGGCAGAGGGTGCTAGCAATTGCAATCTTCTGCATTTTTAATTGGACTGGAGGCTGGAATATCCGCCACAAACACAGTGCATTGGAGATGAATCCAGTATTTGTAGGTATTTTGGTGTCAATATTCATGGAATAGCTTATTTCACACTCACCAAAAAAAAAAAAAAAAAAAAGAGAGAGAGAGATGTAGAGTTTGCAACCATTTCATTTTTCCCTTATGATACAGTCCTCTGGGGGAAGAACACTATTAGCTTAAATACCAAATGCAAGTAGAACAAATATAAACCACATTATTATAAACTAAATACTAAGTCAGCAGCCTCAGAAGCATGACAGTGCAGAGGGAGCCAAACACTTGTTTGCATTATACACAGTCGCCAGTGAATACATCTTATAACTGCTTGCTGTTGGATGCACATAATCAACATGTACACGAGGACTGAAGTGTCCTAAAATCCATTATATTATATATATTCTCTTGATCAAGTGAGAACCTTTACTTGAGGTGAGAACCTTCTTACTAGTGGTAAGAAGGTAGAATTAAATGAAACATCACCCCATGGGATTCTCCCTCCTAGTAAAAGGGAAAGATAAGTTTTTGCATCATGGTGTCTAAGTTACTCTACAGCTACTGAGTAGTCACTCACTGTTGGAGCTCCTTTGGTATATGCTGTGACACACAATGGCATGTGTGCGTTATACCTCTGTTAAAAATTCTTCTTAGCCCTGCTAAGGTGTATTTAATGTTAGGTTACCGCTTTTAGCTGAAACTTTATCAACTAATATGGAAAGTATCTGGAAAAAATAGTGGTACTGTAGGGCTCTTCAAGGTTAAAACAGTACTTAATTATGCTTCCAACTGAATGCATTTCCTGCCCTACAATATTTATTAGGCCCATTCAGTGTCACGAACTACAACTCTCATGTTTCTGCCCAGGCTTTCCTGCTCAGCACACCTACAGTGTGGTGTATGTGCTTTAGCCTCAGACACCCAGAAGCTGCAGAGGTAACGTGCCCTGCACAGTAAACCCACTGCATCAGGGGGTTAGGATCAGCCACACCGAGCAGGTGTCACCCTGTGTTATCTGACCTGTGTGTGCTCAGCACAGCCGATGCATCCCGCACAGCCGGGGGATCCCACAGAGCCATCCCACACAGCCGGTGCATCCCACACAGCCAGGGCATCCCGCACAGCCAGGGCATCCTGCACAGCCAGGGCATCCCGCACAGCCATCCCGCACAGCCAGGGCATCCTGCACAGCCATCCCACACAGCCAGGGCATCCTGCACAGCCGGGGCATCCCGCACAGCCGGGGCATCCCGCACAGCCAGGGCATCCCACACAGCCGGAGCATCCCGCACAGCCGGGGCATCCCGCAGAGCCAGGGCATCCTGCACAGCCGGTGCATCTCACACAGCCAGGGCATCCCGCACAGCCATCCCACACAGCCGGGGCATCCCGCACAGCCATCCCGCACAGCCGGTGCATCCCGCACAGCCGGTGCATCTCTCACAGCCGGGGCATCCCGCACAGCCAATGCATCCTGCACAGCCATTGTCAGGCCGAGCGCGCTGGGCTGCCCGAGCCAGCACACGTATCTACTAAAGTTTGTTTGTACAGGATAACAGGTTACCCAGGCATTCAGAAGCCCCAAGCATTTAGATTGGTCCATTCATGGGCAAAATTCTATAACAAGAAAGAAACCAGGCTGATGTGGTTAAATCCAGAGGCATGTAGCCCTAGAAGCAAATTCCTCTGCAGTATCAGGTGTAAATACTGAATATACTACAATGAGGAGGACTCTGTGACTTAAGGAAAAAACTTCTAAATTGCAGGATAATGAAGTTCTATTCTCATTTTGAGTTATTCTTTGCTGAAAGTTTAAGTTCTTTGCTGCTTTTCAATTTAGGAATCCAAAAAAATTTGCCAGTGAAACTGGTGTTGTTGAATGTTTTGCAGGTGTTTATTAACTGATAACATACTTGGACATACTTTTCTTCTTCATCTTTCATAAGCCTCTTCAGTGTATTTTAAAAAACCCCATGTTTAGGGTTTGCAGATGAAGAGCTTCAATATTCCTTGAAAAGCTGAATAATTCAGTTGTGTTAAGTATTCATCAGACTTACTGAATTTAGTGAGGGAAGCACTGTTTGTCCACTAGCAGAAGATCCTCAGACTGATAGGTTGTAATGTTTTTGTAAATCATACTGTTCCTTGTTAGTACAGCAAAAAGTGGTTTTAAAAAAATTAAAATTATAAAGGCTTTGAGAAGACATTTGGGTTATCACTGCCCACAATTACAGATGTTCAGAGGTGAACATCTAGTGCAAATACCCAGCTTTCAACCCCCCACACTATCTAGAGATTACAACATAAAACTTGTAGTACATAGGCCAAACCCTACATAACTCTATTCATTGTGGATTCACATATTTCTGAGGTAGTAAGTGAATAAGGAGAAATAAATAAGGAATACAGAATACTGCAGCATAACCATGTTCAGGATCATCAGCCATCTAAATAGGCCACTGACACATTAGTGCTGGTAGAGTGGTTAGCACTGCAGAGTGGTCATTTTTACAAAACCAGCTCATTTTCTGATCAAGTCATATCTTTTGGTAAAGAGAAAGGATATAGGAAATATTTCAGTTGTTATTCGAATTTTATTCGTGATTACAAAAAGAATAAAGAAAATAGGATCAAAAATATTTACTTGAGACATCTGCAAATAAAATATAAAGACACAAAATATGTGTTAGAATATGTTTTAAGATCAAGGACTTAAAATTAATTTTGTGAGGTGTTTCATGCAGCGGCATTTTTTTAAGGAATAAAGCCACTCATATGACCTAATAGAAGTTTAGGCTCTATGTATTATACATCACTTAAACTGAAACCTGCAGATACACTTCTTTGAAGTCTTTGGGACTTGTGCAAATACTTTAAAGATTATTGGACAGAAATATTCTTCAAAATAAGCAAACACTGAAATCCATGTATTTATTTTCCTGTGTTGTGGCTGGGCAGTGTTACAGCAGTATGCCAAAACTCTGGTGGCCATGCCTTTAGAGGCAAGCTTCATATCCACTTTATATAACAAGCTGTGTACAAACACCTGGACTATCTCTGCTTCCACCCAAAGCATATGTGATTTCTTTGACAAAATCAGCCATTACTTAGGAAATTTCTGAAAGGAAGTAGCATCCAGTGTAGCAGTTAGGAAGGACGTTGCTCTTCTGAGCACACACCAGCTCTATCTGGCAAGTGCCAGTCCACACTTCCCAGCATGAGCCCTTCTGCAGTGGAGTACATGCACCTGCCCTAGAGCCAGGGGCTGATTATTATAACAATAACGACATTCAACAAGCAATATTAAAACCTTCCACATTGTTCCTTTTGTAAACACATTGAAATGCAGGCAATTGAAGGGCAACAATGAAAGATCATGTGTTATTTATAGATCAGATCAAATCTGATAGCAGCAGAGATTGACACAATAGAAACATCAGCCAAGATTTTGCCTGGACTGCTCTTATGGCCACAGGGAAGAGACTGGGCTAGGGTCACTTTAGAGTCTGTTCTTCTTGCTTTGCTGCCTGTCTTTGCTCCTTGGGAATGCTTCTAAAATCCTATGGGAGATGCAGAGTAAGAGCACAGGCAGCCCAGGAATAGCCGATGTTATTGATTTAGGCATGCTCTTTCCCTCCAGTGAACTGTTACTAAAGAGGGCCTGGGTTACCATTGTGGGGTTTTACTGATGTCATAAGACAGCTAGGCTGGATCACTTCTGCACCAGGGATGGTGAAGAAAACACCATCAGAATTTCCTCCATTAAAACCTGCGTGCTTGCCTATTAGCTGAGTGCACGTGTTCTTGCTAACAGAGGTCACAGAGGTTTCAGGTCTCGCTCTCGCAGGATTTGAGGTTTTAGCTTAACCAGATAATAGGTGTAAACCTAGGTTTTACTGGGAGGTTGGGTATTTACTCAGCATGGTATGGACGTGGAAGAATACCAGATCTTAGGGAGGAGTCAACATATGTCTTGCCCAGGTTTGGCTCCTGCTGAGTTGATGGCTCCAGGCAGGGTACCAACACTTTTTCTATCTTCCCCTTTTACACTCTTCATGCTGTAATTCTGATGCAGGGATGCTCTGAGGGTGCTCACAAACCCACCACCCTGTAGCATAAGGTCCTAGCGCAGATGGGCTCCTGGCAACAGCTGCAGGAGATGCCACAACATTTCAGGTGCAACTGCTGAAAAGCGGACTGCTCTGTGGTGCTCAGAGCTGGCGATTCAAAGCTCTGTGATTGAATCCTCCTGTTGCTCCTCTGCTCCTTGGCTGCTGGATGAGACCTTCCTCTGCCCATCCCAGAGGTGAGGGTGGGCAGAGGAGGGCAGCCCACCATGGGGCAGGGTGCTTGAGATGCTACCTGGGCTAGGGGAGCACCAAGAAACTCCCGTGAGCAGGGCAGCTCGTGCCTTCCTCTGTTCACACAGTCCAGCTGACCTTGCTGATTCCCCCTGCTCCCAGGGACTTCCCACACTGGTAACAACTGTGGGGGTCCTGTGGTCTCCCCCCTTTCTCCCTCAGTTGGGAACCAGCAATTCTACCTGCAAGAACACAAGCAAAGTACAGAAGGGAGGCACTGCTAAGCACAGCCGAGTGAAAATACAAAGGATTTTGTGGATTTGTCATTATGATCAACACGTGGGAAGCTGCAGGGTTAGCTAGTGAACTACAAACACATAACTTGACTGCTCCATCAGGAGCAAGGGCACCAGGAAGGTCAACTCTCTGCCTTTTACCAGTGTTGGCATCATCATGCCTGACTGGTGTGAGTGGCCCTGGCATCGCCCACCAGGTTATTTAGCACTTGAGAGACAAGTGACACCAGGGAGAGGCTCCATTTCTGAGGGCTCTGAGTCTGAGGGGAGCCGCAGCAGGGCCAGGAGGGAGGTAATACAGAACTGTATTAAACATTTAAGGATGAGCTGGCCCTGGTTTGTTTGCTCTACTTCCTAATGGATACAACCAACGGGTTTCCATTTCACCCTTGGTCCCATGGATTTTCAGGCGAAGCATGAAAGCAAATTCATGTCTCAGAGAGGTGGAATTTAATTGTTTAAATGCCAAAAACATTTCAGCATACTACTTTTAACACCTGCCTTCACTTTGATGTGTTCATATAATATTCTTTGTCTTTTACACAAAATACTTAATTTTCAATAAAATTAATGGTTTATCCCCACCACAGTTGCTACTTTCTCACTCTGTAAAGCAGAATGATCATCACATTAGTATTTTTAGCCTGGTTAAGGTTGCATTTCTGCAAACAAATTGCTCCAAATCTCTCTTAAAATATGTCCTTGTGGTGTGAGATGGAGGCATTCTGTGTTCAGATAGGGCACGTCCCCTGTAATAAGAACCTGAAAACAGTAGTGCATAGCAAGCTAAATATTAAAAAAAAATACTGAATGATGATTATGAGGTAAAGTAATCATTTGATTATGAAGGCCTCAGATTAAAGTACCTGAGCTGTTTTTGAAAAGGGGCCACTTAATCCTGATGCAGATCTGGATCTACATCTTCTAAATATGGCCTACCATTACAATGAGTGGGACTAAACCCTCAGAGTATTGAAATCATACTTCAGGGTCTGATACTGTTTTTTGAACTTCTCTCATTGAAGGACTGTGCTCAAGCAAAATAATTTAGTTAAGTGTTTGGTCTGATGTTTTGGTGTGGTAACTATACACTGTCACAACTGAAGGCACGAAAACTATAGTCTAAAAGAAAAACCTAATTTTATAATGTTTAACATACCTTTCGTAACTTCTGTTACATCACTGTAGCCAAAAGATGTGGCAGTGAGGTGATTACATTTTTCTGAGATCAGTATGGAAAGCTATTCTATAAAGCAGCGTTTCAAATAACTTAAGATGCCAAGCTTGATGAGGTTAAAAAAAAAAAAGAAAAAAAAAAAGAAAAAAAGAAAACCCATCTATATAAATTAATATTCTGCAATATACAGAGTTTAAGCTTTGCCTGTATGCTATAAGAGACAGCATGGTTAGAAGAGACTCTAGTTAGTCTTTTAAATCCACAACCAGGCACCAAAGGAAGAAACTGTATTTTTATCTCAAAAATTGAAGATCCAAACCATCAGTTTGTCATCAGGTACAAACTGAGGATTTCTTGCCCTACCATGCTGAGTTGCTGCCATTGCGTGTGGGGGACTATTTGGCTGTAAAATTAATCTGTTGCTAGAAAATCAAATTAATAGATTTACAAAATGTAATTGTGATCACATTTGAACAGACAGAAATAAATTGTCCATTTTTACTTAATGGAGCAGTTTTTTTGAGAATGGGATGAGTTTGGTGTGAATATCCATCTCATGTAGAAGTCTTTTTCATGTAGAAGTCTATCAGAACAGTATAATTTATTCTTCTAAAAAGCACGGGGATCAGACCCCAGTCCTTGTGTCATGTGGTGTCTCTAATCAAGTAGAAATGCAAAGACAGGCTCTGAGGGATGGCAGTGGGGAAATGCCCATAGGAAGGCATATTTCCCTGCATGCCCAGAGCAGAACTCAGGACTGGATTTCTCCAGGGGCTAATGGGGAGTGCCATGGCTGTTTGGCTGCAGGATCCTTCACTCTTGTGTGCTGCCAGCTCTTCTTGTGCCCAGGGGACAGAAACTGTGCTTGGGGACAAGCCGGTCAAAACTTCAGGTCGCAGAGAACATTGGTGAGGCAAGAATTTCAGTTTGCATTACAGAAGGATGTTCCAAACCTGGGAAGCTGGGTCAAAGCTTTGATCTGACTGTGTCCTAAGTGTTTAGAAAACAAGCAAACAACTTGCAAACAGCTTGCAAACAGCAAGTAGATGATGCAAATACTCTTGTGTTCAGGTTTTTTTGGTTGGTTGGTTGGCTGGCTGGTTTGTTTGGCTTTTTAATTAGTATTTTAAATGAGTCTCACTCCCTCTGATGAAGGTGTTCACCAGCTCTGCTCCCAGCCTGATCACTCTTCTAGATTCCTATTTGTATCAGTCTTGTGACATTGCATTCTTTCTTTCACTGCTTTTTTATTCATTTCTCTGGTCATGTGAAAAAAATCCACACAGATCAAGAGCCGTTGTTCAGCCAGACAAGGGAGACAGAGAAGGTGCTCAGAGGCACACTGGCACATGGGCTGTCATCAGTACCCAACAGCCTTGATTCTCTAACTCTGGAAAACAAACTTGTGCTCTTGTTGCAACCATAGGCAAATGCTCTGCTGTTTCTGCTTGGGTGGTCAGGTCGTTGGCTTGGTAAGGAAAGAGGGAGCATGGAAAGGAGCTGCAGGGGAGTGAGCTGAGCACAGCAGGATGCACGTGGTGGATGCACAAGCCCTGCTGCCTGCCCCAGGCTCCTGATGCAGGGCTGCTAGGCAGAGGTGATGCATAAACACCAGCACATGCCTGCACACAGACTGCCTCTAAGGAACTTCCTCAGGGAGCTGGACAGTCAGGAAACAGCTCTGAGAATTGTGACATAAAACCCAAACAAAACCTCATGACTTCACACCAGTCTTGTGAGAGATCAGGGCACCATAATTTAATGGGGTGGGGCTCAGCCCACCACACTCAACCAGTGGGGTCTGTGACCCTTTCTCCCACACTCTGAACAAGACACACAAACCCTGTGCTCCCTAAGGGAGGATTTTCTTTTTGAAGGACATATGTTGCTTTCCTTTGGGAAACACCTGTTTTGAGATGCATTACAAGTGCAAGACAACCTTTGCAAACCTATATTGAGCACATGCTGCTCTGGGCTGTTCTGTCCTGTCCCATCCAGTCCTGTCCTTTTAAATTCTATTCCTTCACACTCTGGAGCTTGGGACCAGGGACTAATCCTCAGAGATCTTTGCTGTTTTAATGCCGTAGTATCCCAGCATTTTCTACTGGCACATTGCCCAACATGACAGGCATCTGTCATGTGTTTGTTCTCTCAGCTTTTCCAGCAGAAGGCGTGTTGTCAGTAAACTAGTTTGTTTTGAAAAAATATGTGTGTTTGTGTATAATTAGACATATTTGTGTGTGTGTATGTGTAAAGGAACCACACATACACACACATGCAAAATGTGCATCTGCTCCTTGCAGGGGTGTGAAATCCCCCCAGCAAACTCTGTCAGCTGCACAATCCAGTCTGCACAGTCCATGCAGCGTGAGAGAACCAAAGATGCTGTGAGACTATAAACATTTTCTAAACAACGTTGCAGACAGAAGGGTAACAAAGTACCCCTCTATCAAACAGCTTTCAGTTTACAATCCATCACTACACGCTAAGGCAGCCCCTATGAGTGCGCTGATGTTCTCTGGCCACATCCCAGCTCAGCGCCCCCATTCCCCCAGCAGAACTTACAACAGTGCAGAGACCAAACCAGTGCTCAGCATGTGGTGTCTGTGCTGCAGGGAGGTCTCAGCATCCCTGGAGCACATCTACCAAGTGCCCATCAGGATGGGGACATCCTGCAGTCAGTCTTCTCCACCTTCCCTTCTGTCTATTAGCCTTTTACGGAGTTTAGTCCTTGGTCAGTGGTTATTGCTTATTCATGCATGATGTCTGGTAGTTTCCTTAGCCCTTGTCTCTAGTGCCTTGTTTCAACCCATCATGGCTGGTGTCAGTGCTGTTGTTCCCCCTGGGTTGCTCTGCAGTTTTCCACAGCATTTTGATTCAGGCTTTAAGTCTTCCTATTTGTTGGACAACTGAATATCCCTGCTCAGTCATGACTGGCACCTCAGCACAGAGCTAAGACAAGTCTCCCTTCACTCCTGGTTGTCAGTCTTTCCTCCAGACCCCTGTGACCTGTTCCTGGTGACTACCTACAGCCACATTATGACTGATTTATTAAGCAGCAGAAAATTAGCTGATTGCAGGGACTGGAGCTGTTGCTGAGACTGTTAAATTATGGAAGCAAACTTGGGGTAACTTGGCAGTGCATTGAAAGCTGCCAAAAGAACATTGCTGCATTGCTCATAACCAGTTTGGGGCTCCACAGGCAGGGGGGACTGTTGCTTAGAGAAACTTGCAAGGTCTCACTGAGTACCCTAGTAATGCAGCTACCATTGTGTTGATGTGATGTACCCACACAGCACATGTAGTTTAGGTAGACAGACAGTGACCAGGATAGAGAAGACCCACACATATTCTCAAGGGGACCTCTGTGCCCACTGTCTACCAGTTTCCTATAGTTACCCAGAGGCCCTTTGTCTGCTTCAGTGGCGTAATCTCCAAATATTGGGGGTCACTGCAGGAGTCTTATTGGTAGATTTGAATGTCTTCATAGGATAGTTTCCAATTCCCTGGGCTGAAGAGAAAGCCCATGCTGGGGGCAGGAAACTGGAGTTCATCTTACTGATAGTGCTGGCATTCCTCCCGGTGAGTCTCCAAGATACCTCCTGGTGTTGCAGTTGGGGATGAGCAGAGCAGGGATCCCCAGCTCCATTAGACACTTGGAACACTTCTTGCACAGTTTGTGTTAGGGCCTTAGTGAGATTAGCAGGATGTTAATGACCCCATGCAGTCATGCTGCCAATGACCCCACTTTCTGGGTGCATCTAGTCTGTGTGTGTAGGCAGGACTTCTCTAGCTGGATATGCTGTTGGTTTGATTATTTGATCTATTTTTTGCCCTACTGGTCCCACCTTATGCAGGGTTGACAGTGCATGTCTGCATCACCAGCATTGCATGGGGCTCTTTAGTGGTATTTAGTTTCCTCAACCTTCACAGTGTAGAAGTGGCATTACCTCCTTTGGTGCAGCTGGGGTACGGATCACACAAGAACTGGGAGAGATCTCAGTGTGCACTTTTAGCAGGAACACAGTCCATCACATGAGCCTGTCCTCCTCTTATCTACTACCCTCCAGGGTATAGTTGGCAGAACAATGCTTAAACCCTGTAGCTGTCTGATTGGTATTTTCCCAAAGTACACTCCTCCTGTAGCAGTCTCCCAAGGGTAGATGGTATTTTTTCCCCTAAATTCCAAGCCATTTAAAAGTGCCCAGTTGGATTATCTCTTTAGTTAATCCACAGTTTTGTTTCTCCCTTCTTAGGGGAGGGACACTTACACCTATCCCTACACTGGCAGTGTGCCAAGCTTGAGATAAATATAAGACTGAAGGCTGCAAACAATAATCTCTCCATATAGGTTGGCTTTCCCTGTAACTGTCTCCTGTCCCCTTCCTGATGGTTGATCACTGCATTAGTTTTGTTAAGCTCTTGTACGTTTCCCTACCGTTGTGTTTCACTCTCCATAGCTGAGGCCTCATTGCATCATACTGTTGGTACAAAGGTTGGCCTAGGAATACAAGAAAGAAGTGTGGGCTGGGGTAGTCACAGTAGTATGAGAGGAGAGGAGTTGAAGGTCATAATGTCAGAGTGGAGAAGGGCACTTCTAGAGCCACCTCCTCAGGGCTACATCCTTCTCTTATTTGGTTATAGACTAAGAATCCTAATTTCTGTGTAGGAAATCTAGAAACTCAGTCCCGAGCAGTAAGTGCCTTCTGCCAGCTACTTCCCATCTGTATCTGGGTCCGGGCCAAGTTTGTACTTCAGCAATGAGGGTTTGCAAGCTCCATGTGGGTCATCTTTTTTAACTGAGTGTAGAAAGATGTCTCACCCTTGCTGCTTCAAAGGAACACAGCCTGCCGACCGCCTGGACCTGGCTCTTGCTCAGGAGGGCTGTGCTTGTACACAGTAGGCAGATCAGCCTGCTCTGCTAGGGAACTGGTTGGTGCATCCAGTGGACACATCCATCCAAGCAACCCCCTCCAGTAGGTATGGCTCACAGTGGGTATTTTGGCACATGCTACAGAGATAGAGGAGTGCAAGAAAGGTGTGCTTACCATTGGTGTCACCAGAACATAGGGCTGGGTGCAGGGTCCTGCCTTGTTCTGGTTCCACATAGCTGTACAGGTAGCAGCCACCCCTCCTTCATGTCTTTGAACATGAACACTGGTCTCTGAGATGGTTGTTTATAGCATGGATATCTATAAAACAAAGCGTAATTCACCTTTTTCAGCTCCAAGCTCTACAGCTTATAGCACCCTCTTTGCCTTGTATCACCCTCATTCTATGGACATACAAGATTTCCAGCCTTCATTACTCTTTCACCAGTCTAAACTATTTTGCTGGATCCATCAAACAAAAATCTTATACCTCTGATCCATCACTATTTTGTCTTGGAGGGAGGCTTCTAGGATGTGGCTACTTCAGGGCAGCAGTCCCTATTCCTGCTTATGTGCAGATGCTCTCTGTTTCAGCAGGTTTTGCACTGACAGAGTTAGGATTCTGCTGACCCCCATCTCCTCTGTATTTGCTGCTTCCACTGAGGAAATGAGGGTGCACTTTTGCTAGGCAGTGGGGGCAGCCTCATGCCTTCCTGTCTCCCATTAACAGAGTCCATGCCACCCTGTTTGAGCTGGGAACATGTGCTACCTGGTCACCGCCGGGTTTCCTGTCTTACCATGCTCATCAGGGAAATGTGGTGCTGAGCCTCTGCCTAAGGAGCCATTCCTACCTCAGCACCTCACTGCGTGGGAGCCTTGGTGGAGGTACACCAATGGCCAGGTGCACTGCACTGGATATCCCCTCTCCCAGTGTTTGCTGCTCCTGCAATATTTATAGGAGTATTGGAGATGGACCTGCCGTCCACGCAAGGCTGGTGTGACCCTGCTCTGTTATGTGTTGGGTTTTAGGAGTTAAGTACAGAAAGGAGCATTCTCTTAGGACTTACTGAAAAGGAAGAAGTCTTAATTTTTTGCATAATAACTACAAAAAAAATCTCAGTATTGCAATATAGTTTATATGTCTAAGATACAGTCATTAATATAAGGGCATCCACACACAGGGCACTGACAGCCTGACCCTCCAATACTTCTCTGTATTCACTAAAGCAGGTAATTTTGAGGGATTTAGTCCATGGGAAGATTAGGAATCTCAAAATGTAATTTTTTTTCCAAGTCATGATGAAATTTGGGACCATTTCAGAACACATTTAATTTCACTCTTCTTGAAGAGGTTCACTCTGTTAGTACCAAAACATTTCATTGACTTCATCACATATAATAATTCATCAGTGATGTATCAAGTGATAAATTAAATAGATTAAAAGTTAAATTTTTGTAAAAGGAAAATGCATTAATAATATTTCCCTAAAAATTAGCATAATACTTCTATTCTGACCTATTTCTACTCAGTGTGATCAGCATCTTGTGGTACAAAACACATATATGAGAGATTTTTCAAAAGCTATGAAAATAATTATCCCCTAGAAACAGTAAAAATTCAGGCATTCATCCAGGAATAATATCTTAATCTGGTACCCCAGGAAATCCTCCTTCTGTCATGCCCAAAAACCTTATTGACAGGTGGCTTTGGCAATACTAACTGCTGCTGGTGTGAAATGAAAATAATTAACAACTATAATCACAGAATTGCCTTAAAGAAACCTCTTCCTGTTGCTACTTTGCTGGGAAGAGTCTGTATAACATCTTTACAGTAGCTTCATCTACCTCTTAACTTAATATTCCTGCCATGACATGTTTTTCCTTCCCTCTATTTCCACAGGGCTCATTCAATATTAAAAGCAGTGCTGAAACGCTACAAGCATCAGCAGGCACACACAGAAATACAAATACATCTCATTTCTTTCCCCAAATGAGTTTCTCTGATGATCTAAACCATTTCAAATTCTCCTTGATTTCTGAGGGTCCTGAGCATGTGTTCTGAAGTGATGGGCAGAAAAGCTTGCACGTGCATAATATTTTTGAGCTGTGAATGGACAAACTTCATGATAACTGACATGTGACAAAGCCTTTTCTCTTTTTCCCAAACAGCTAATATGCCAGAGGATTATCCAGATCAGTTTGATGAGGTAGTGGACTTTATTCAAGCCACTATTAAAAGACTGAAGAGGTCACCAGATAAGCAGACTCCAATTTTTTCTAGGCGGGAGAGAAATCGTCAAAATGCAGCCACAAACATAGAGAATTCCAACAAAAAAGGAAGGAGAAATCAAAAGGGCAAAAATCGAGGATGTGTCTTAACAGAAATACATTTAAATGTGACCGACTTGGATTTGGGATATGAAACCAAAGAAGAGCTAATTTTCCGGTATTGCAGTGGATCTTGTGATGCAGCTGAGACCACCTATGACAAAATTTTAAAAAACTTAACCAAAAAGAAAAAACTGGTCACTGACAAAGTGAGGCAAGCCTGTTGCAGACCCACAGCCTTTGATGATGACCTGTCCTTTTTGGATGATAACCTGGTTTACCACATACTGAAAAAACATTCCGCGAAAAGGTGTGGATGTGTCTGACAACTGCTCGCCAAGGCGGCACCAGTTTTCCATTCCTGCTACGCTGCAAAGAGAGGGACCAAGGTTCCCAGGGAAGTGTCTGCTCCAAGTAGAGGAAAAAGGACCAAGAACACAGAATGAGGAGCCATTGAGAGCCTGGGGATAAGGAGGCATGCGGCGGAGTAGAAGGATGGAGACCTCTGACGTCCTATGGGGATTTAGATAAAAGCTCAGGTGGAGATGACGATGGATGGATTATGTGCACGCTACCTTTCCTGTTTGACTCAGTCCACCATCAGTGAGACTCAATCCATGAGGAACGTGCTTAAAAACACAACCCTGCCATACCACGCTGTGTTGTAGTTATGCCATGATATACCAGTTATACCAAGAAGCTTAGCTAAGAAGTAGCTTAGGAGTACCTTACTAATCCCCTCAGCTCTACTGAAAGACACATTGTGCTACTGCTCATTGGAGGGCAGTTCCTGAGTGCTTAGGACAACTCTTAAGCGATAAGATTACCCTTGTAAGTAAGATGATATTGGGCAAATATCAAAATTACCAGGCTCAAGTTCTTAGGAAGCAAAACAGTTCCGCTTACTGGCTAAGTTTGGTTATTTCCATCTTGTGTTTCTTCCAAAATGAGTGGAGGATTTTGTTCTTCTGCTACCTGTGAAAACAAGTTGAGTTTTTAAGCACTTCTTCCTAGTATAGTAAGAGAAATAACAAGCCCAGCCTACACAAAATGCGTTTTTTTAGGTTTACAAAGGACTAACGTCACTTGCATAACTACATTTCTATTTGGTCTTTGTGATTAAGAGAGACTACTTGATGCAATGCATCCCTTCAGAGTCATAAGTATACAGAAGATATTTATTGAGATTAAGTTATTGTTATTTATTACAGTTCAGTAATGAGTCTCCTTATTTATTAAAGTGTCTTTCAAAGGTGCCAAAGTAGATGGCGCTTGGGGATATAGAGAGACAAAGACGTTGGGAACAACGGTCCATGCTTATGATTGAAAGTGTTAACTTGAATGCAAAAAATCACTTACTTTACCTTTTTTTCTTTTAAACAAAATCTTGATTATGTTCACAAAAGGTAGTGCTGAATCCTGCAGCCCTTATTCCTGTCAGTAAGCCTTTTGAAAATTACTACAGTACATGTGCAGGAGCAGCAATGGCTCTGGACTAGTGAGGGTCGCAGGATTTGGCTCAACATTAGCAATTTGTTAGAAAAACTAATTTTATTCATATTTTAAATGTAGCCACATTTTTTTTTCTCACACTTTATGCCAACTGACCTCATATAACTATTGACAAATGGAAAATAATCACATTTAGCCTTATAATTTCTAGTTATATTTATTTAAGCTTTTCCTTCCATACTTCCGTATAGAAGAGGTTAAATCCCTCTTACTAGTTAGCCCTGGATTTAATATAACCTGCAAGTAAACAGTTGTGTTAAATAACCACAGTGTTTTGTATAATTTGCTGAAACATTACAGGATCATACCCATGCAGCAGAACAGCCCGTTTCCTTAGGAGGAGGGAGGTTGTACAGCAAAGGTGTTGGTACGTGACCGCTGACACAAGCTCTCATTCTGGAGTCATTTTTCCCAAAGGAGCGGGAGTGCAGGTCACTAGACATACCTGACAACCAGTGAAGCATCAACTCCCACAAAAGCGACATGAAAAAATATCCTTATTGAAAACCATGGTCCAACCTTTTATCTCATGCATGTAATGGCTCTCCATACTCATTTTGCCCTGGGCCCCTTGGGGCACTGAAGAAGGGGCTAGAGGTCAAAAAAGTCCAGAACAGGCATAGAAAGATGTACCAGGTGTCCGGCACGTAATTTGCCCCCGACATCCGCCGCTTTCCTGGGTGGAGGGAGGATAGTCCTGGAGAGCCAGCCCGGGTGTGCTCTCAGTGCCATGGGGACGCCGTGCCCCCCATGCTGCTTGGGGTGGTGACACCACAGTGGTGACACCACGGGGCACAGAGCCTGCCAGGCAGAGGGGCAGCTGCACTGCTGCAGCTCATCAGCAACAGCGCCCAGAGCTGTGCTTTCCCCTGCCCCAGCTGACGAAAATTTGCCTCTAAGCATTTTCTGTGCAGCTTGAAGAGGCTGCCACCAAAGCAAATCTCTATGTTCAAAACACAAAAGGGTAAAGTTTGTGATTTTTTTTTAAATTTTTTGGGGTTTTTTTAGTTTTTAGACCTTACTGAAGACAGGAGTGCGCTTCTCTGGATTTTTTTACTTCACCTGCAATTATATGTCTCAGTCATTTGTGTTAATCAACCAAAGTTCTCTACAGACTTTATTTTTGTACAATATTCATTTTATAACTTTTTACAAAATAAAATTCATTTCTATTGTTATGTGGTTGTTTTTTGTGCTTCCCCATCATACAATTTCCAAGTCACAGTGTTGCTCAGCTTCCCAATCTGAATGAAACAAGACTGTGGGGCCACCAAATCCTCTATGGAGTGGAGCCTTCCTCTCCTATCTCACCAATATCTTTAATGTAGATCAAAGGTGTCTGTAGCTGCTTAGTAAAACATAACTGAGTCACTGCAATAACTGACTTGAAAATGCATGGTGACCAGTGACAGTAATCCACACAGGGGCAGGCCTCAAGCCTGGTGTTACTGAAGCTGTCCCTAGTCTATGTGGGGCTGCAGTGTCTTCATTGCATGGGCACAATCCCTGCACTCAGAGGAGATTGCATTTTGCTTTGCTAATCCAGGTGTCACATCAGTTGGACTAAATAAAACTCAAGGAATTTTCTTCTCCACCACCATCATGGAACAGATGAGGACAGGTTTTGTGGCTGTGGCCAGCAGCATTTTCTCAACTGTTTCATGTTAAGCTTTGCAGTTCCCCTCACAGAGTCCATAAACGCGCACAGACTCACAGGTTTCAGCACCGCACTCTGTACTTGTACAGAGAGGAAGAGGCAGCATCTGAGCAGTGAGCCAGAGTGCAGGAGATCAAACACTCTTAATGCACAGCACATGGATGCCTTGGTTTCATTTGTGCTGGCAGGGACCATGCACGCAGCTCTACCCCAGCTGCTGGAACGCACAGCAAAACTCACAGGCCCGGCTTTTGAACACACAGTATCGAAGGCATTCCTCCTCACATGCCACTGCCTCCACTTCTTGCAGCAGAAGCCCATCCATCACGTGCAAAAGCTGGACACGTTAAGTGTTTGGCATGGAAATGACCGCAGTTCCACATTCAGAGGAGATTGTGCACTTTCCCAAGAGCTGGAGGGAGTGTCTATGTAAAATGCAGCTGTGAGGTGCTCTGAAGTTTAATCTGTTCTTGCAGCCCTTCTGTCTGCTATTACAGGGATGGGGAAGCAGAAGGTCAATGCAGATGCCTTCCTTGGTCTTATCAGGTTTGAGTGGGCCATGAAGCAGCTGGCAGGAGCAGTGTTGCTTGCATGGAGCTGTTTCTCCCTTCTTCCCCAACCTTCCTGGTGACAACAATATTGGAGAGAGCAGATGAGCCTCTAGTACTGCAACTCCAGGATTATCACTGCTGGGCTGGCACCTGCAGGCTCCTTTTCTGCTTGAAGTGAGGCTTGCAGTAGTTTCCTGGCATCCTGTATGTGTTAAAAAAGTTTGAAACCTTCCACTGCTAGCTTGTCTAAAAGATTTCACAAAAGGACTTAGATTTTAATTTATTAATAGGAAGTGCCAGTACTGGGCTAGACATAATGGTCCTGCTTGAGAACTACAGCACTACCCTGGATCCCTTCTGGAAGATAAGACATGCCCCAAGATAGGTAAATTTTTGAAAAGGGAGAGGATGAGGCAAACACCATAACTATTTACACTTACTCAAAATCAGGATGTTAAAAGCTTTTTTACCCAGTATCTTGATATGTTTTAGTTGGTTCTTTTTCAGTTTTGTGTTGAATTTTCTTGGACCAGCTAGCATTGTGCTGCCATACAAGAATGACTGGTTAGAGACTTAGGACAAACCATGAATGTCTAAGGAAAAAGCAGGTATTTTGCAAGAGGGACTAATTTACTGATGCAGTTTGGAAGTCCGCCCCTCAGTGAGACCCCTCCAGCAGAAGGGATTGCAGCTGTGTGCTTCCCACAGCAGGATATCAGGAGAGGAACAGTCATGACAGCAGCCTGCCATCCCTGCATCCCACAGCAGCCTGGTACAAAGAGGATGAAGCAGGCAGAACTGTGTCTGGCTTTGGGTTGTTTCACCTCTGCCCACAAAAATGAAGAAAGGACAAAGACAGCCAGTGCCTCAGTCTGGAGAAGAACAGGAGGAAACCAGAAGCAACCTCGCTTGTTGTAATCTGGACAGCTAACTAAAAATACAGAGGAAAATATCAGGATGAAGAAAACAAATGGAGCTGACACATTGTATAAATAGGTCTTCAAATGTCATGCATGGCTGGAACAAAGATGTTTTGTTTCAAAGCAAGAGACAGCTTGAAATGGCTCAGTAATACACTTTGAGAAGTTTGCTTATTTGGAACAGAGTTCTTCTAATGAAAAGGTTAATTGTGTTGCAATGGAAAAGAAAAAAGGCAAAGCAGAGGCCAGGCCTGCACTCCTCACCCTAAGAAAATTTCCCACTGGCTCAAAGTGAAGATTTTCTATCACAAACATCACAGGACTGAACTATTAACATTCCAATAAATTATACAGTAGGTATATTCATGGGTCAGTAAGAATATCTAAATAAACCATATATTCCAGCAGCATAAATCCCACCGGCTTTCAGACAAATTGCAGCAGCAGCCAGTGAGGGAAATATGGTGTTCAGGTCAGCCTGATCCAGGGAAGTTTCCTTTGTCAGCCCCGAGCTCCAGTACTTGAGGTCAACACTGAGATGTCTTCCCTTGCCATTGGTTTTTTCACTGCTGAAACTGCAGCACTTTATTCTCTTTTCCCCAAAATGTTCACTCAAAAGTGAAGTGAAGAAGAAACAATGGGCTTTTGAAGGCTGCAAAGGGCTGCTGTAATTATCCAAAGGGCTGATGTTTTGTCTGCAACTTCTCAATTTTTTTGACAGCAATCTGAGCTCTACCACATGTACAGGTTTCCTCCCTGTGCCCCAAACATTTGGTTTTCTGTCTACTGGCACACTTGAGGAAAGCTTCCTTCTCTGTCACCTCAGGAAAGGCACAAATATCAGTCCCTGGTCCAGACTTGCACGTATTATCCCCATGTGGTCCTGGCAGGACTAAAGCCACCAACATCTTCACACACAACTCCATTGCCTGCTGTGGAGTTACTCCAGTTTCAAAGGAGTTTGAGTAAGTGTATCAAAGCTGGTTGCCTTCTTAGCAATACTCACATACGAATAGAAAAACTGTATCCTTGTACAACCTCCCTACTCCTTCTATTTCTGTTTCATAGAATCATAGAATGGTTTGGGTTGGAAGGGACCTGGACACTGACCTCATTTCAGCCCTACTGCCACAGGCAAGGACACCTCCCACTAGACCAGGGTGCTCAGAGCCCCATCCAATCTGTCCTTGAAAGCTCACAGGATGGGACATCCCCAGCTTCTCTGGGCAGTCTGTTCCAGTGCCTCACCACACCCACAGTTAAGAATTTCTTCCTAATGTACGACCTAAGTCTACCTTTCAGTTTGGTGTCATTCCACCTTTTTCTATCACAACATGCAATCATAGAGTCCCTCTTCAGTTTTCCTATAAGCCTTTAGGTACCCTTTAGGTACTGGAAGGCTGCTCTAAGGTTTTCTTGGAGCCTCCTCTTCCCCAGGCTGAACAACCCCAATGGTCTCAGCCTGTCCTCAAAGAAGAGGTGCTCCAGCACCCTGATCATCTTCATGTGTTTTGGGATTTCCAGAGCTTTAACACATTTCACTCTGCTCTGATCATGTTGCTAACTCCTCGGGTTTTTTCCCACTGGCACTCACCCACAGTTTTCTCTTCCTGGACAGTCTCATGACTCACACATTAATCTCTGGCTTCATACATGTTGTAAACATGTCCCATAATTATTATTTCAGGTTAATATCCTCCCCCTCTGATCCAAAGAAGGATCAACAGGCACTTCTTGTTAACATTCAGTATTATTTCTGACAGAAGTTTCTATCTGAAGATAACATATTTTCTTCAAAAATCTCATAGCTTAGAGATCAATTTTGAATAACTGTATTTTGAAAGATATAGAGGCTCCTTTCCCTTTTTTTCCACAGGACTAGGCAGGTTCTCTGAGGCTGAAAGTGACTGTACAGTCAGGACAGGATGAAGATCTCTCAGCACTCCACCTCTTACAGCAGCCCTCAGCGGGAAAGAAAGGAGTAGAATAAAAAAGCAATCGGGAGTGGTATTTTCCCTAAGAATTCCGCCCCAGATCCAGCAGTTCACAGCTCAGAACATTCTGAGCCTTATGTTTTATTGGTGCCAAACAATCCTTGGCATGTCTGTCTTGCTGAGAAAGCACCCAATGTGAATTAGAGCTCCCCTGTACTCTGGAGTAATTTAATTCTGTGCAATGCAAGCAAGAGCTTCCCTGCTGCCACTGGAACTCCATTTCATCTGCTCATTCTGGTGTCCCATTGAGTTGCCAGATCTCCACCTTCGTAGCCCACGTGGATCTGTCCAACCTGAGAAGCACACATATTCCTCCATGTCTTTTCTCTCTCTTCCATCTGGACAATAGGGAATAAGATGCTACCTCCAGGATGGTGTGCAGGAGCAAACCCTGGATTTCCACAGAGGCACATCAATATCTTCTTTTCTGCTTCCAAAAATTCCTTTCAAGTGGTAGGTGCAGAACTCATTAGAAACTTGACTCCAGAGGCAACACGTTACATCCATGTGGGAATCCCCTTTATTTAACACAGAACTCTTTGCCAGCTATCAGGTCTGAACCTGACTAACTCGAATTGTGTTGGTCTATACAAGGGATCATGTGCCAGCCAAAATAAGATTTTTTAATACTGAGGTGAAAGCATTGTGTGCAGTGACCAGCTGCTGCTGCACAGAAGGGGTCCAGGGAAAAGCCAAAACATGGCACATGCCACCCACCCCCAAACTGAGATGATCAATGGAACAGGGTTTCTGTTAGGCCAGGAAACAAGAGGGTAAAAATTCAAAAATGTATCCAAAAAGGAAAGTTTCTATGGCTCACACATGGACAGGGTGCCTGCCACAAGGGAAAAAATGAAGCCAGTCCAAGGGGCCATTTGGGAGGAGCTGAAGAAAACTGCAACAGATATTTTTGTGTTTATCCAGGACACCAAATTCTGCTTACAGCACATGTTTTCCTGTCAAGAATATCTGGTTTCATTTCAGCTACAAATGTGAATCTCATTTAAAAACCCAGAGCAAGTCAGCAATGAGACATTTTTGCAAGGAGCACAGAAACCACCCTTTCTGATTCTGACAACTGGTGAAACAAAACTTGGAATATTTAAAAGCATTATCCAAAATCAACATTTCTCTTGGAATTTTTTGTGCTAATCTATTAAGAAAGGCTTGGTAACGTCTCAGGCTGATTTCTTCATGTCAGTAGCAAGTGACTAGTACAGGAAAATGGAGGTAAATCTCAGTAATTGACTGTATTCTACTGTGAGTGAGAGTGTATTACATGCTAGTAGGAATCAGCAAAGCACCTCTGTTTCATATCATCTGTTTAGGACAGCTACTCTGGAAGGTTGTTTTAAATACCTTTAAATTTTTGTCTGTTCTTAAAGAACAGATTTTATATTGGCCATATTTAACGTAAAAAACCACAGATTTTT
>JANRMJ010000079.1:12012631-12031757 GCA_025584955.1 Alethe diademata | reverse complement strand
TATAAAATACTTATATAAATTATACTTAACCCAGTGCTGAAGAAAGAATTAAAAAAAAAAAAAAAAAAGGGGAAAGAAAATCAACATCCTATTCAAAACAGACCCCAGGGACAAAGGCTTTATTGGCTGAAATACTGGATTTTGCTAGCTGCTAAAAAGGAAGAATGTATGGAATCCTCTTTTTTTCTGACATACTGACAAAGGTTTATTAAGCCCATTTTAGCAATGTACTCTCCTTTTATCACAATATATATCTAAATGTATCTAATACGCATCTAAATGTCCTCTAGGATGACCTCAGTATTAAGAGTTTCATTAGTAAAGCACAACGAATCAAGTGGAAGCCTATAATTTCTGACCACAAACCTGCAACTGTAATAATTCAGGTAAGTATTTCCAACCTAGAGGAATGAATAAATCTGTGAAACAAGCTGCAAAACCTATGTTTTTTCCAGGATAGGAGTGGCACAGAAAAAAAGGCATAGGCTTCAGAAAAGGTAAGTGTGCTACTCAGTGCAGGAAAGCTGAGATAGGAGAAGAAGGAGAAAAAAAAGAAAAATAAAAAAAAAAGAGAGAAACTGTACCATAATCTAGCAGTATTCAGCTAAAGCAAAAACATGCAGAGGAAGTCAAGTCTGCTTGCTACCTCGCTTTTTAAAATTACCATGAAATAGCTATAGCCTCAGCTGAAATGTAGTGTTCCATCTCCACAAGCTACATAGCTGTAACTGGGGCACCTAGGGTGATTCATATGCCTGACCATTTAAAAACACCGTTTTTGTTTGGGCTTTATCAGCTGTGATCATTTAATCAAACTTAAACCATTTCTTTTCTGCTTAGTAACTATACTGGAGATGTAGAAGTTTGCTGTATGATTCATATTTATACAAAAATTATTAAAACAAATTTTCTTCTGGTAAGAAGAAAATAATTCTTATTTCTGAGGGCTATGTTCTTTTTCCCCATCAAATTTCTCAGTTTTTTTATCCTTGACTTTGGGGGTTGATTTCAGTTTGTTAGGGATCTGTTTGGCAGATCCCATGGAAGAATGCTATGGAGGGCAAAGGGGCCCAAGGAAAACTCCTCAAAACCGATTACATTTCATCTGCAGAAAACACAGCCTAGCAGTAGCCTGGCATGGATGCATATGGATATGACTCTGATAAACCACATACTCCAAAAAGGAAGAAAAAAAAAGAGGCAAGGACATCCCCAGCTCAGAGGAATAGAGGCATTAATGAACACAGAGGAACAGAGTTATGACTGCCAAAGCTCAGATGGAACTGAAACGGAAAAAAAATGTGAGAGGCAACAACAAAGGACTTCTACAGCTACACTGACAGCCAAAGGAATGTGAAGGAAAATGTGCTTTATTGAGCAGGTAAACCACTAACATAGCATATGGAAAAGGTCAAGATACTCAGTGTTTTTTTCGGCTCCATTTTCCCTGAAAAGGTCTGTCCTCAGGCCTGCAAGCACTTCTACACTACAGCAGAATCTTTGGTAGGGACTGAGACATTTCCAACAGAAGAGGAAGACACTTTGTAGGTCATTAGACATGTAAAAATCCGTATCAGATGGGTGGATTCAGAGGTACTGAGGGAGCTGGCCCATGTCATTGCAAGGGCACTCTGTCATCACTGAGATGGGAGAGGGTCTCAATGGCTAGAAAAAGCAAACATCATCATCTTTGTGAGGGGCAAAAGAAGGATTTGGGGAACTACCCAACCTCAGTTCGCAGGAAAGATATGTAATGAATCCCAGTGGAAGGCATTTCCAGGTGCATAAAGGACACGAAGGTGGCAGGGAATGGCCAGCATGAACTTAGCAAGGGTATACTGTGCCTGCCAACCAGATTGCTAGAAAGTGCTGCCCAGACAGGTGTGGGAATTTCCACCCTTGAAGATATTTAACCTTGGCTGAGAAAACTCCTGAACAACCCAAATCTAACTGGATCTGAGCAGTGAACACTTTTCAAGCAGGACCTTGGACAAGATGACTACAGGCATTCCCTTCCTACCTAAATTGTTCTATGATCCTGTGTTTCCACATGACTGTCAGCTGAAACCAGTATCTCATACACCGAAAAATGCATTCTTATTGTGGGTTATGGTAACAGGCTGCAAACAAAAATGGCAAAACAAACTAGCATGATTTATTTATACTATGTGTTTCTCTTTACTTCAGTGGTTTTCAAGAGACTCAGATATGTAGACCTCTAGAAAATTTCCAGGGGCCATGAAGACTGCTTTAGAGTCACCATAATCCCTGTGGCTATGGGTTGTTTTTCTTAATTGCTTTTCAGGGATCCAATAAAAGTAGCTCATTGACATGTGGGGATCACAGACTAGCAGATAAATAATACTGCTGCAGCAAAACCAGCTGGAGATGACAACTGCATATCACAACATGTGACTCATGTCAAAGTAACTTTTGAAATTTGTGTTTATATTGCACTGAAACAAAGAAAAAAGATTTTCAAGCATGCTTGGAAACCAGAATAATGTCATAAAGGTCACTTCCAGACTGAAAAGTTAAGGTTTTCAGCATCAGGCTACTTTTTTTTCTTTACCCCATCAACAAGCCTGACTCTTTTCTAAATCTCAGGGGCTTCCCTCTCAAAATGATCAATTTACAACAAAAAAAAAATATTTAGGATAAATATAACAACGCATGCCAACAAGGCTGTTTTTACAAGACATTTTGCTCACTCCTGATTCTTCAACTAATTCAGCTACTTGAGCCATTAAGTGACTTGTACTTCCCAGATTGGCATTGCCCTTGAGAAAAAATTCAGTGAACACTACACAGGTACAGACTTCTGTTCCAAGTCATTCCCTTTTGACAATGACAAGCAGCAATAAAAAAGACTACAAAATAGAGGTAACATCAGTGAAATGAAAAGTACTTTCAAGAACTCCAGTTTACCTTGTTGAGGAGGGAAATCTCACCCTCACTTTCTCTCTGGTACAGAAGAAAGCTGCATCTGGGCCTGATTAGGCACTCAGCTACAATGCTTAGTAATTCCTGCTGATCCTTCAGAGGGATATCTGAAGTCATTATAGTATATCTGTACAGCTGTGTTAAAACAAACAGCTCACAAAGAATGTAATTTTCAAACATTTGCAACTGATGCCTCAAGTTCCTTTCCTGTAGTTCTTTACTTGAAATCTTCAATCTGTTCTTCCTTTCCTTTCACTCCACTGGAATGGCTCTTGCTAAGGACTCTAACAAGCTTTTTCCTGAGAAATCTCAAGATCTTTTCCTTATCCTCATCCATTATGACTTTTCTGCTGTGTTGATTACATCTTATTTGACACTTTATTCACTCTGGGCTTTTGTGACATGTCATCTCCTGATTCAGCATATACTTCTTATCATCCCCAGTATCCTTTTCAGCAGCATCTGTTTTTCACCCATTCTTTTGCCTCTTACGTACTTCCCCCTTCCTTTCTGGCTCAAATGTCACGGGAAACAGAAAGGTCAAGCTAATGATAACAAGCTTAAAAATTTTTTCAAGTGATAAATAATGCAAATGAATATTCAGCTTCAAAAGTAAATTAGGCACCTTTAACTCCAAAAAAAGAAATAGATTTTTACACACCAGAAGTCATGTGTTTCTTAGAAAATTATTGAAGTGAAAATCATAGAATCTTAGCATGGTTTGGGTTGGAAGGGACCTTAAAGATCATCCAGTTCCAACTCCCCTGCCATGGGCAGGGACACCTTCCACTAAACCAGGTTGCTCAGAGCTCCATCCAACCTGGCCTTGAACACTGCCAGAGATGGGGCATCCACAGCTTCTCTGGGTAACCTGTTCTGTGCCTCACTAGTCTCTGAGTAAAGAATTTCTTTGTAACATCTAATCTAAATCTCTCCTCTTTTAGTTTAAAACCACTTCCCCTTGTCCAGTCACTACCCACCCACGTAAAAAAGTCACTCTTCCTCATATACAATTAAAAAAGCATTAAAGCTGTTAACTGATTGAGAATGATGTAGCCAGTATGGATCAGGAACAGACAAAGCAATCCAGTCATCATATCCCAAGTTATGAAAACTGATTAACCAGAAAAGAGCATTTCTTAATCTTCTCAGTCTAAAATTATTTAATAACTATCACTGGAGAAAATTAAGTAACTATAGTTTCCTTGCACATTTTCTGAAGGAGAGTGAAAACTTTATGTGCATAGACAGCACAGGACCAAAAGCTTTGTCAAACAAAAGATATATCAAGTGGATAGTTTTATGCCATGTTTAAGTAAAAATCTACTATAAGAAATGTGGAAAAACTGGTAGCAGAAGTATAAAGTAATAAAAGAATAAACACTTTTTTGAAAAATTAAACATATTGGATGTATGGTTTTTAGGTCTTTAGATAGTATATGATTTTAAACATATATCAGAATATCACCTTTCCTAAATCTATAGTGTAACTTATGCTATAGCTAAAGCAGCTGTCCAGTATACCAGTACTGCATGATAATTTGGATCAATTACCTGTAATTTGCATATTTTATTAAATATAAGTCTCTAAGTACATCTGTAAAATGCATTTTATATACAGGTTAAATATCCATGCTCTCTAAATTCAGATGTAGGATATAATTATAATAGCATATATTATTATATTACATATATTATAATAACACAGCTTTATGTGGCTGTTTATGTGGAATTTCTGAAAACTAAGACCACGACACATAATAAAGTTTCTGCTTTTCATTGTCTTAGATATTATTAGTGCTGTTATTATTAGTAGTAGTAGTATTGTGCTATTGTTTTTATTACTAATAATGCTATTACTGTTTGGGAGCTTTTCGCACAGAGTATATCTGAAATTGAAGCTTTTAAAACAAGGATAATGGCAGCTTCACCAGGATGAGATTTATCAGTGACAAAGCCATCATGGCAGTGTGCTGCTGGCTGCAGTCCAGTTCCACCACATACATATCACTGTCTGGTGTGTAAGTTAATAGCAGTCTGGACTTGCATCCTGCCCACTTCTCAGCCAGCTCTCCTCCTCCCCTGCAGCCACATCTTCAACAAGGAACTGTAATGAGATCTGGCCACCTGACACAGTAAGCCTCCTCTAACACAGCTTTGTTTTAAAAATTTCATGTCTACGACATTGCAGGTGTTGGGGATGAAACTTAATACACAATCAATGAAGTTACTAAGCCAGAAATATGCCGTGTATCTATCTACCTGACGGAATGTGTGATTTACTTTTTAGAATGGACTCCTCAAATAAAACCAGACGCCTACATATTCTGAGGATATTTTCTCTCTAGCAATCATGAACTCTCAAACAACTAAAATCAATATTTAGCATATTCATTACAACAATTGCTGCAGAATTAGACTTTCAAATATCCCATCTTTGGTACCAAGAGTGATACTGTATAATGCATTGGATTGATGTATAACACCAAATGCCATAGTTATCAACTACCTGGTCAAAGCCAGGCTGGGTCACTAACATTCCCAAGCTGCTCTGGAACTGCCATTCAGTTATCTTTGTGAATATGTGGGTCAAGTCAGAAAACAAAAGTCACCATCTGAAACAAACTGTGATTCATAGAATATTTCAAGTTTCTGGAAAGAGGTAGTGATTGGTTCACTACAGAGCTAACACTAATAAAGAAAGTGGTCAGTAAAGTACTAATGAATGTATAGCCTTGGAGACAGAACACTGTGCTGCAAAATAGGAAAGCAATTCATTATTGGCAGACTGTTCTGTGAAGACTATTTCAACTTTTCAAAATGTTTTATTTTGCATTTTGAAAACACTGCTTGACACTATTTGGTGGAAAAAAGCTCTATCAATGATAATAAAATGTGACAATTCTTGAAATTTTTGAAGTGGTAGACTCAGTTCATTAGTATGAAATGCATTTATGTAGTACTTATTTTTATACTATTGTGAATGTATTTAATAGTTTGAAATATATTTACTTTTAGGGAAAAAAACTCTTTGAGTGGAAAGCATTCAAGAAGAATATTGCATAATTTTCACTTTAATACATACACACAAATACCACACTCACACATATAATATAAATGGAGTAAAGTACTATCTGTGGCACTTAGAAGGTTTTATGACAAAAATCTTGATACAGTTCCTTAACTTATGTAACACCCGAAAACTTATTCTTTTATGCCGAAGTTTTGGCAGGAGACTTTATCAGTGCAATTTTTAATATTGCTGTACCTTTAAAACCAAGTTAATTCAGGCAGTTACTTGGGTCCTCGTGTAGGAAAAATTCAGATAAAAACTTATGACAGTCAAGAAATCATTCTGTCATAACACCACATAAATATTTTGAATGTTTAATCTAAGAATCAGGCAGAACTAGAGGGCATATTGGAAAATCATCCCAATATATCAATGGGACAGTACCCTATCATAAGGTATGCTGCAGTTTAAGACACTGAATTTGAGAAGATTCTAAACTCTAACCAAATTTGAAAGTTTTAAAATAACTTCTAGCACTGGCAGGTACATTTTAAAAGTGGAAATACGAACGTTCAATAATAAAACCTCCTAGAAACTCGTATCTTTATAAAAGAGTATATTCTTGGTTTCATATTTGTGGCAGCAATCAAAAAAAGGCAAAGTGTAGCATTAAAGACATCTATTTTAACTAGACTCCTACTGGCCTCCAGAATCATTACTTGTATTCTCAATTGTTTCCTTACTTAGCATATGCTGGAGCCACCCAGTATGGATTCTCCTCCGCTTCCTTTGCGTGACGTAAAATGGCTTCTCGAGGGTTGCTGTCATCTGTCTTGTCCAGGGCAATGTTCTTGACTATATATGATGACAGGGTGACCCCGTGAGTCCCAACACGGCCACCACGACCTGTGGCACAAAAAGAAAAATACTGAAGAAATACGCAGAGCCTGCAATGGTGACCTGATACAAAGATGTTATTTAATGCTCTAAAAAAGGATTTCACTTACAGCAGCATTCAGGTGGGTGTTTTACTGATTATGTAACTCAAAGTAAACCATTGTAATTATTATTTTTTTGCAGGCAAGCACTCCAATGAGATGCCAATGTCTTGAAGTGCAGGACACTGCCCATACATCTACAGAGTAGAGTTACCACCCCAAAAATGCAAATCCAAATGAGTGTAGAACCAAAGCATGATGGCCCCTTTGGCATACGATAGTCCAAGATGATTATGCCTAGATTACCTGCTCCTGCTACTGGAGGTTCGGGTTTGTGAGACTTTAGGGGATCCAACCTATCCTTCTCCAGCTGTTTCCTCGTGCTTCGTTGTCGTGGTTCACGGAACATTGGAAGTGCATGGGCTGAAAGGTGACAGTTTGGAGAAAATTACATGTTAGAAATGCCATTTTCTTTTTAACATTTTAAATACGAAGAGTTGGATTCTTTTTTGCAATGGAAAAAGTGGGAGGTAATGCCATATCCCAACAGTGGTTTACTGAGTTGTACTTTCAAGGGTTTCTTTCTGCTGAATTTTTCAAAGATGAAAGCAGCCAGATATCAGGGTCCCTTCAGATAGGAGCCTCTCATCTGAAATACTGTTAGCATGGTTTATGCATATCTCATTCATACCTCTGTCATTCAGCTCTCAACATTGGCATAGTGACCAATCAGTTACTCTTTTCTGAACTTTTCATGTTTCTCCAGCTTTCCCATATTCTAAGGGCATGACAAGGAGCTTGATACATTATTGGATACGACAAAGAGTGGAGTAGAAACCCCTCAATAATTCCAAATGTAATTTTATGCACATGAAGTCACAATCACGTTCTTTCTTAAATAATATTAATCACCACTGGGAAAACATCATAACTGTAACAGTCTGGGTAAATCGTCAGGATTTATAACTTCTATTTCCTCATAAAAGTGCTGTCTTCAGTTACAGTAATGGCTTTGATCCACTCGGACGAGATTAATTTGTCAGCAACAGAGAAACATCATGTTAATGGACATGGCTTTCTTGCAGTGAGGTTTAGATCTCATGTGCAGGTGTGCCCATTGCTGTTTCCCAAAATCTAGGAAATTGTGTAGCAGTCAAATGATCCAATAAAGACAAAAAAATAACCAAACAAATCTTAAATTTAGGAACATCATCTCTATATTGAATAGAAAACCATCAAGGAGCATTCAGGCACCTATCAGCTTGAGTTTTCAGCTTATTTTGTAAGTCTGTTCAACTTATTAGACTGAATGAAGTCACAGCCAGGTGACACGCAGCCGATCTTTGGAAACAAATGATGAAGTTTTACTTTTGCAGATTTCATTAAGTATGAAATGTTAGGGACAATTTTCTGGCAAGCACTAAGCTTGATCAGCTTCCACAGAGCTGAGGTGACTAATGCACAGATTCAAGCCTTTGCCATTTGTGGAGTAAAAGTTGTTTAAGGTAAAACCATGCTGCATATTCCTGTATTTTAAAAGTAACACTTAATCCCTTAAAACAACGTTCCTGCATTTTAAGTAGCCATTACAGGCAATTCTGATACTAAAGAGCAACAAGAAGTCTGAAGAAAAAAAAAGAGATAGAAAGAAAAAAGAGGGGGAAAAAGAGTAGAAGAAAAAAGAGGTCAGTTCACTTTGCAAAAGCACTTCAGAGATCTTCAGGTCTTCCCAGTTCTGTTCGTAAACTTAAAAGACAGACATCTAACCTCTGAAAAGTTTTCCAAAATATGCAAAAAATTAATAATTTTCTAAGCAAATCCTTACAACATTTTTCAGCATTGATGTATATGGAAGCATCTCTGTTTAGTTTCAAAATTATGTAGAAGAAACAGCTAATTAGCTAGAATACAGTGATAAAATCCCAAAAATTTGCATAACTGGGACCTATATCTTTCAATGACATTTATAAATGCCATTGAACACACAAGTTCCACTGGGTTTTAAGGAGAATTTCTTTAGAAGATTACAGAAGTTTACTAGAGTATAAACACTAATAACAGTGCACATAAAGCATTACAGTGAAGGATGCAAGGATGTAAGTTGTAAGGATCGATTAGGAGCACCCAATGAAGACAAATTCCCTTTATCTTTGGCAGTTGCTACTTAAGTTTACCCCGAAAACTGGAGTGGACATCTGCAGCAGTAAAGGTAGGTTGGAGACAGCTGTGGCTGGGAAGTGCCCAAAATGGGAACCCAGAACCAAAGTACTTTGATATGAGTCTAGTTACCAAGACTGCCCAAACTTTCTCACTCTAAACCTCTTTTTGTTTATTGTGCTACCAAACAACTTGTTTGTTTTACAGAGAAATGGTCTTAGGATGTGTAAAGCCAAGACTACTAGAAATCAGAACTGAACATCCTGAAACTGGGAGAGGATGAAGAGAAGCAGCATATGACAACCACGTGACTGTTCTCATTTCACATGAGGAATCACTACATAGGGCAATGCATATGTGGACAGTCAAGATCTCTCAGTTAATCCCCTTATTTCATTGTAAAATTCCATTGTAAAATTTGTCATTGGGAAAAGGCAGATTATTATACATATTATAGTAGTAATGATAACTGTTTCTTATGCAACAGTGATCCCTATTACAAACATAAACTCTTACAAACTCCTGAGGCTATGGATAGTTAAGCTATTTAAAACCCTGTATAACTTGGGTAAGTTATAAATTTAAGTTAAAAATTATTTGTTATTTGTTCAAGATCCATCTCTCATCTCTGATTTTGTCACTGGTACTGCTAAGTGGCAAAACTCTTCCTAAACCCACCTACATTCCACAATTAAGTTATAGAAAATCGAAGATTTAAAAAAGCTCCAGAATTTTTGAGTCTTTCAGGAGCACCACAATCAAGAAACCAACCATTATTATGAACTTTACAGAGCATACAGATTGGATATACCATTCTGGTTGTGCAACGCTATAAAAAAATTTGTATGAAGCACCAATATACGACACCAGTGATTAATGCTTACTGAAAGACTGCTTTTCAGAGGAGAAAAAATAAAGCTAAAGATTCTGCAAATAATTTCAAACCTAAGAATGAGCTAAGGATGTTGCTACAAAGATATGTTTAAATTTCTTACGTGTTATAATGTAATCCTGTGTGAGAGTCTCTGCTTGTCTCTCTTTTCGTTTTGTTTTGACCACGCATAATTTTGCTCCCCTAGGAGGAAACAGAGCAGTTCAGTTAGTCTGTTTATATCAAACAGACACCAGTTTTTGTTCAAGACAGTCTCAACAAAATTATACAGCACTCTAAATATTCATGAATGTGTGTATCTTTGCCTGTTCATGCTCATGTGAAAGAAAGTAGAGAGATTATAGTGTTTCTGTTATAGAGCAGTTTATATGACATGCAGAAATAAGGGTGGAAGATTCATTTCACACTTCATTTGTCCACAGTACTTTAGTGTGCACATTGGAAGTGCTGCTCTCCAAACTTGGGCACCCATTTGCTCCTGGTACAATTCTTCCTACGCAGCAGAGTTGGCAGTTATCTAACCAGAGGTGCCCGTAACACTGAGGCAGGAAAGACTGCATAAGCCTGGCTGCAGCAAGATTGATTTAAACCAATGGTATTTTCCTTCTCATGGTAAATACCAGGAAACAAACCAGGCACAAAACTGCACTAGGGCTCTGTGGTCCAAACAATGATGACCAACTCTCTTGTTCTCTCAACTGCCAAAACCAGAAAAATAAAACTTATTTCTGATAATCTTGTAAATCACAGTTTATCTTCACATCCAAGTGCCCAGGTGACAGTTAAGTATCCAGAAAACATGAACTGTAACACAGTCTGGTTAAGGACTTTGTTTAGCAAAACACAGATGGTGCATACATGGGAAGAACACCTTATTCATTCCACCCAGCATCAATGAACCGCACATTTCCTCCCAGCTGACAGGAAGAAAGCATGTCCCAGTTCTCCAGCCAATCCAGACGGAAAAAGGAAATTAATTGCAAACCAAGTATGTATAGACTTAGATCACCTTCATCTTAGGCTGGCAAGTCACTGCCTGATAAATCAGTACCACCTTTCCCTTAGATGTACAGGCAAAATCCTCATGTGATAAAAGGAAGTGGTGAGGAAGACTAGAGGAAAGGTGGGGATGTGCTTCCTTGTCAAACTGGGTCTTCCAGTATTACTTCATTAGCACGGAAGTTTGATGCTTCTAAACAAGATTTTTACTTCAGGAAGAAAATAGCATTTAAAAAAAACATAACTAAATATAATAAATACACATTCAGTAACACTTTCTCAGCAAAATCCAAGAGACAGGATGAAAAGGTGGTTATTTTTACTGCAGATTTCATGCAATTAAGAAATGAAAGCATTTGTAAAATTCAGCTAGAAAAGCCAGCATACTGCAACAGGAAAAGCCCAGAGGAAAAAGTGCCACTCTTCATAAGTAAACATTTTGGGTTATTTTTTTCTCTTTCTACTGCTGCTAAATAAGTAGAACTCTGCAAAACAAATGTTACTAACCATTTTTTTCTTATTTCTTAGTATAATCATTGAATCACTGAACCAGGCTAAATTTGAGAAAACAGCCATAATAAAATATGATTACATACCTCTGGCTTTTGACAGGATCATAGTACACTTTGGCTAAACCATTTCCAGTACCAACCATGATCTGGTTCAGCTTGGGATGCCAAAGGCAACGCACAACACTCTGAAATAGAGTGAGATATTGACAGTTAGTTGGTCACTCACCTGGATCTTAGAATTAATATTCACATTGTCAAAGACTGCATCACACTGTAGCAGGACCAAGCGTAAACACCTGAACGAGCATGTGAATACGTGAATTAATAACTTCAGAGTAGAATACAATGTAAAAGGAGTGACAGCACCAGGATGTAGGCAGGGAAGGAAATAAAAATTGGTGGCAGTATGATAACCAGTGTTTTCTACAGACTATCTGCTGCCAGGATCTTTATGGGCACAATGAAAATGGAAAGTTAAAGAGGGATTTGAAAGAGAAAAATTAAATGCTTCAGATATGATACAGCAATTTAGGCCTTCATGACTTTTGTACTCTTATTTTTAATTCTTAATTCTTCCACTTCATTCATCATGTTATCTATTTTCTCCCTTCTTGTCATACACTGTTGACCTTTCTCTTGCTGACTGCAGAAACGGAAGAGATGCTGATTTTCATTCTTGCTTCTTTCTTCCCCACACCACTAAGAACTTGGTATTTGAAGCCAATGTCTCACAGTACTGTCACCCTTCTGGTCAGCAGCAAAATTCATTTTCAGACATTAAGAGTATTGTTCTACATGTGACTTTGAATCTCCATGTGAGTACTGTTCTCTGTCTGATTCAGCAAGACAGCACAGAAACTTCTGACTCCAGAGAGCCAAAGTGGGCACAGTCTGCCACAAAGACAACACATCTCATCAAAAACACAAAGGAAAGTATCTATTTTTGACAGACAGTAATGCCTTAAAAGGATGTTGTCCAAGGCTGAAGTTGGTTTGTACCACTTATGTAACAAATGTATCCAGACCTTGCAAAATGCATGATCTTGTTAGTATTCCATGGAACAATGCTCCCTTTTCTAGCCTTCCCTTTCTTCCTCCTCCACTTCCTATTGCATGTTCCATACTATTTCTGGTTTGGTCCAGCCTCCACTTTTTTGATGCTAGAAGGCACATAACATTCAAAATACTGAAAAAAATTCTGAAGCCCATTCAGCCACCATGAATCAGAACTTCATTTTACAGCAAGATGATGCATGAGACTCCCCTGAGCTGTTTTTCCTACTTTGTATTCTCTTTTAAGAAGAAAAACTGAGATGAAGTTTCATTAATCAAACAGCCATTCTTTACAACGTTCCCCAACAAAGTATCCTTCTTCTACACACACACAACATACAACATTACAATTTTCTATTTACTTACAGGCACAAGTAAACCTGGTTTGCTTATTACAAGACAACTACAGAACAACATTTTTAGAAGTAACTCTGAAGTACACAATACAGAGTTGATAGTAAGTTGTTGGATTTAAGGAAGAGACTTACATACTGCTATGTAATGCTCAAAAAGCTAAAGTAACTCTAAAACACCAAAGCTAGTAACAAGTATTGAAGGTCAAAGGTGGGTGGCCTTTCCTTTTATTAATATTTATTGCATGTGGTTAGCCAGCCTTTTTAAACTATGTAGTTAATGTGGTTCTCCACTTTCCTCTGTCAAGTAAAAGTATTTTATAGCATGGTAGTGGATACCAGCCAACAAAAACAAGCCTGAGACAGTGTGGCTCAGCACTGATGGGGTTTGTGGAGTTTCTAACTTGTCAAACATGCACAGCACACTTAAAACCACCATGGCACGTGCTATAGAGCAAGCAAAAGAAACTGCCATTAAATGTAGCCCTATAAATCTTCTGAAACCGTAAAACGTTCCCAGAATATAATTTGTTAAAAACTAAACAAACTCAAGCTCTGAACATGCAAGTAATTTTATCAATCCACTGGCGTATAAAACTACTTTATAAGAAATAATAAAAACTACTTTGGTGATTTTCAGATTATTTTAGAAACTGACAATACTTCAAAAATACCAAAATACTGAATCCCTGAACTATATCCTAAAATTTTTTCCCAATAATTTAATCCTAAAGAAGTCAAAATTCTAATTAACTGTACAATAATGGGCTCATTGTAGGCTACATCTTAATACTGGGAGAGAAGGGCAAAGAGAATCTTTATCATACTAAAATCATTAACACTTGAAAAGCATTTATTCTTTGATGCCTCTAGCTTCTCAGCTCCTTCCACCTACAATAACTCAGGTAGACATCTTTGTCACTGGAAATGCTAAACATCAAATTCCATCTTAAAGAAGGTCCTACCTCCCAGCTCTTCAGGCAAGCATGTTAATTGCAGACAAGAAGTGTTTTCCTGCCTTTGCCTCTGTGTGCATGTAGGTAGGTACCTGCCTACTGATACTGAATTTTACACAACTCTTGATTAGTTGTGGTTGGAAGAGAGCTCTGGAAATGACTAATTCACCATCCTGCTCCACGTATGGCCAGATACTACAGACAGCTCAGGATATCACCCTATTTGTTTTTTACTGTTTCCTGGGATCAAAACTTGACAGCCTCTTTCAGCAACCTGTTTCTGTGTACAACCAGTCCTACCATAAGAAAACCAAAAACCCAACCACAAACCTCAAATCATTGTCTTTCATTTAGAACAAGAAAAATCTATGTAGATTCTGAAAACAAAATGATTGCAGGTCATAGCTTAGCAAATGGAAAATGTCTTGTAACAAGTAAGAATGATAAAATGCAGAATGTATCATCACATAAATATCTTCAACATTTGCAAAAAAGATTTCTGTGACGGCTGAATGTTTTGGACACTATGCTTTTGGAGCATGAAGTCCTGGAAGCCTGTCATAAAAATCCTGAAAATAATTTTTCAAAGACTGATGTGGCTAGCTTTGTGATTATAAGAAAATTACAAAAGATAATTACCAGTAACGATTTTAAGGTTGTTTTGTACTTTTGCTATGGCAAAAGCATTAAGTTCTTCAAATTAAATCAATCTGAAAAGTCTTTGGCAATGTCTATTGCATACACAAACACAGTAGCTTGCATTGGGAAATACTGGGAAAATATTGTGAAAATATTTTTGTGAAGACAGACGGGAAAATATTAAAAATATTACCCAAAAGAGAAACACTGCAAATTTACCTTCTTGATTCTCACTGTGAAAGAGGTTAGAACAGATTTAGTGGGTGTCATTATCTGTAGGCTGTACTGGGGTGTTCCCAAATAGTCTCACCCCTATCAGTCTGTTCTCACTTCTGTGTTTCCCCTTCAATCATTCAAGCAGAGCTCCTGCTGCAGGTAAACAGTAAAAATCACCAAATGATTTTTCTGTCAGGTTATTCTCCATCTAGGTGAGCTTACTAAGCAACTACACACACAGCTTTCCTGGTACTAAGCATGTAATAGTGCTTTGACAAGAGTTAACAGCAGTGGTTCTAAATGAGAAACTGAAGCCTCATTTTCTGTAACACAGAATGGGACATTTATTCTGACCTAGGAATACAGCCCTCTGTTTAACAGGCACAGTGAAGAATAACTGAAGCAGATTTGTCAGCAAGCAAAAGCTAATTACCTCAACAAACTGTCCAGAGCACTTGGGCAACACCCTGACAGGAGTAAACAATGCAGAGAGGGCATTTTACAAGGTCAGCAAGAAAAGATTTAAATGATTTGTGGCATAGGAGTGGAAAATTTACCCCCTAAGATGAAACTATGAAGCTGGTAAGGTCATAAAACTACAGACTGCTGTCAAGGACTGGAAGAATTTTCCTGGATCTTTGCTTATAAAGATGGTTTGAGACAGCAGCAGCAAAGGCAAAATTCAGTTCCCTGGTCCACACTTCAGATAAAAACACTCAATTTTAGAGTGTGGATAGAGCTGATCCAGGATGGGAAGTGCAGTCTCAGAGGGGTCAGTACAGGTCAGGAAGGGTTAATAATTTCTAATAAAAGGGACTGTGAATGGTTAGAGATCCCACATTGGCAGTGATTATCTAGATTGTGAGAAGCTTTGGAGAGGGTGCACTGTGATAAAACATATAAAGAAAAAAAAGCATGAATGAGCGAATGTAGCAAGTATTCCTAGTCCCTATGAATTACAAAGTACGTATAGTCTTCACACAAATGTTACATCTTAGACATAAAAGATTTTTCTGCAGCATTCCAAAGCCTGAGCAGCCACTTAATCTTACTAATATCGTTTGAGTCTACCTAAATGTGAGGTTGCTCATTATGTAACAAAATAACAAGAACATATATAAGGAATGCCTCTTGAAGTCATTATTCACCTCTATTCTCTTTCACTCTGCTGCAAAAGATTAACAGAAGATTCAGGTTTGTGTCCATCACTGCCTTCTTGAATTCCTATACTAAACATTTTACATACCTGTGAGCTGATCTTGTACAAAAGCATTGATTTTTTTTATTTGGTGCATTTCAGCTGATAACCAACAAAACCTCACTAATTACTTATGTAAATAAGCCCCATGATAACAGTTAATCATTTTATGTTAGCAAAATTTTATTAAATAGATATGTATGTGTGTATGCATATGGAGGTAGTAACTGCAACAAGACTGGCATGATAATGATTTCACCATTTTCCAAAAAATTTCAAGAACTTTCATATTTTTGACATAAATAGAAAAGACCATACACTTCTAGAGCACTTAGGTCAATAGGACTATATTCTCTCCTTGCTACTGCAAAATGAAAAGTAAATTAGAGGGGCCATATTTTACAGTGATGTTTTAATTTCCTTTTCCTCCTTCAGGAGGTCTTAGTGTTTCTCACTCAGGCACTGTTTTCATTGGAAACTACCCTCTCTCCCTAAAGACAATTAAGTTTTAAGGTTAAGTACCATGCAGTTATCTTTGAAAATAAATATTCCATGCAAAGTGTGTTTTCAGATAATGCATGATAATGTATCAGCTTTTTCAAGTTCATTAGTAAAACTTCTCTTGCCATGCAGGGAAGAGGAAAGAAAAACATGTTTCCATAACAGCTATGCACTCTTGGAATAAACATTTTCCATTTTTCTTTCTTTTCACTTCAGGTACACACTTTCACTCTTCCAGGCTGTTCTTGACTTTCAAATTTGCTCCAAAACACCAGATACGACTAATCAGTTAAGAGCAGCTATCAGACTTATAGTCTAAGTTCACTTAATTATTATCTCCTCCCATGGCTATTAGTGCAAACTATTTGAATGAAAACACTGACAACAAATCTGATTTTCAGACTGCATCTATCTACTTCCATCCCTACGTGAAACTACCCTGAGAAGCTGGAAATCCGTACTGAATGATGCTGACATACAGCAAATACTTGTATTTTCCCTGCACTGAATGTGCAGCCAACATTACACCTGTAAACAGTGAAAATCAAAAGTGATCTTCCAAATCGCCACAAGAAAAAAGTACCAATTCCAGATAAATACAGAAAATTGAAAGGAAACATGCTAATCCTAGGTTTTCACACATCTCTAACCTGTGAAGCAAGAAATCATGAGCGTTTGATGTTTCTTTAAAAGCGCTACAATTTAGATGAAGTTCAGTAACTCCATGGTGAAGCTGCTGATGTTTTGACAGTTGTTGGGAAATCAGGTGCAAGTAAGAGAGCGTAGGCTTCGCTCTCAGCTAGCACAAACCTTTCATAGAGTGGCAGGCTTTTCTCCTGTAAATTGCCTACAGTCAAAAATCCTTAAATCAACAGAAATGAATGCAGAAGTAACCCATTATCTCCTACTATGCTATTGGCAAGGTCAGAAAAGGAGAGATTAAATGCTCCAGAGCGTTAGTAGAAGACAATAAACACCCACAGAGGGAAGCAAAGAGTTTAGGTGGAACTTGTTTCATCAAACTTAACATATCTACACTTCTAATCTTTGGAGATCTCTTCTTTAAATGTCTATAAATGTCTCCCTTTAAAGATAACAGAGGGAAATAAGCATTTTACAGTGGACTTCAGCTAACCTATTTTAGAGATCTATTTTAGGATGGGATAAAATCACAGTCTGAATATGTTTATTTTTCTCTGTTGATTAGAAAAGGAGCCTAGGGTGACTGGATCAGCTGTAGACATCTATATTTGGTCAGGTGAATCCCTACAGCCTAAAGTGGCCAAAATAGCTATAAAAGAAAAACAGAAAACTAATGAGGATCTATATTACAGAATGTTGAGCTACTTAGATAAAACTCCACAGTTCAAGATAAAGAATCCTGGTACCCATATTGAATACTCCCAGTGCAGGAAGAATACACCAGACACAAACGTCTAAAACTGCCCAACAAATCTTGAAAACCTTAGCTTCGAAGATCAGGTCTAGCTCTGGAGATATTTAAAAACTGAATAGGGTTTAAAAAGGAAAAACTCTGTATTTGCCCTTATTGCTTACCCCTTTTCCAACCTACAATCTAATAAATAATTCCCCAGAATCTGTTCTAAAGCTATACAATAAAAAAGTGAAAGCAAGAGCTGCTGCCCTAAGAAAATATTTTTGGTCAGGAGAAGAAAAACTTAAACAAACCTTCTCTCTTTCCCATGTGCAAGCTTTGCTTCAGTGGCTGTGACGGTATGTGATGGGCTCTGTTTGAACAGCACTGCTTGGATTTGCTACACTTGGCTGTCCAGGCAGTCAGATAAGGGACATGTCAGCAGGGAAGATAGCAAACATGTAAAATGACATTCTGACTGTGGTCATGAATTCTGTAAGGACAGGTGACCCCAGTAGTCACTAAGTGGGGCTTTTCTGACTGAACTGAGTATTTATCTTAAATGTAATCATTACAAATTCCAGTCTTTCTGAAAAATGCCTTGTCTGTCAAAATCAGTGCAAGTATGCAAGCAACTAGTTTATTTAGCACATCTATACTGTCCTTTCTTCTATATAAAAGCCTTCCCTACATATTTACAGTGAAGAACCGCTTGTAGTATCTTTTAAATGCACAGGAGCTCAAAACATAACAAATAGTACTACTGACGAAGCTTATAATAAAAAGCAATTACCTTCCAAATTAATATAATCTGTTACCTAAGCCTACATTACATTTGTATTTGAGACAGGTAAGCAATTTCAAACTTGGGCTGGATAGAGGGATCAAATCTCAGTGTGGCCTTTCAGCTTTATCTTCCATAGTTCTAGGACTTGCACACCAAGCTCTTCTGACTAGCAATATGTCTCCTCATAAAAGAAGGGAAATGTACAAAGTTATTTCAGGAAAACATCTCCATTTATTTAATAGAGTTTCTGTGTCTTTGAATAAAACATCAAATGTTTATATGCCAGCTGCTGAAGACAGCTTCCCACTACCACAAGATTGTTCCTCATCCCTGTTTGGTTACTACAGCTTTTAAACAACTTCTGTAATTAGGGAAGATATTGAAGCAGGGGCTCTCAAGCTTTTCCATTTTACAATAAAGTTGTGGAACTGTTTAGAAACTTCAAATATTTAGACTGCTGTGCAGTGGATACAAATCTAGTCTTTGTACAAATTTTCACAGACAAGTTTTATGTGGCTCAGAGTTTTCATGGACCTCAAAAAAAACCTCTGCCATGTTTTACTTTACATCCCAGCAAGAATGCATACACTACAT
>JANRMJ010000079.1:11992242-12004037 GCA_025584955.1 Alethe diademata | reverse complement strand
TCCTGAAATGTTACTAATCTAATTAGACTTAAGACATATGAGACTGAAATATCACAAATCTTTTAAAGCAACGTGATTCCCTAAAATAGACAAGAACTGTCAGCACACAATCCTCCTTGTGCAGTCCTCTCTGCACAACTGAGGACCTACTGAGTGACAACTGAGAATAAGAACTCCAGCAGAACCCCTTCCCATTCAACAAAAATACTGCTATTTCTGCTAGCTGGAATAAAAAAGAAGACTTACATAGGAAAGAAGCTGGGCAGTCCATCTGCTGAATTAAGAGGTTTTTTAAATTGTCTAATATCCCATATCTTTAAAGTATCATCTCCTATGAAACAAAAAAGACAAAGGTTAGCAATAAATAATTCAAATCAAGAACTTACGCCATGTCATAAAATTTCACTCTCTAGTTCGGAGAGAAGTAGATAAAATTATATAATAAAAGCATTCAAAATGGGAACAATTTGGAAGTTTTTCCTTGGTAAGTGACCATGACAATGCAAGATTGAGAAGCTCAATATGCAGCACTCCAATATACCAGAAACTCCTCCTCAATGGCTTAATTCTATTGTGGTAATCCCTCTTATGAAGAACCACTATCCACAAACAGTAGATTCAGATTACTCAATCACTAATCTATTCTGAGTTTGTAAGCACTGATGCTTTGCTGCTATGACCCAATCTAACATCAAAGATATCAAAAGAAATTAAAAATGTTGCCACAAGTGGTCTAGATCAAAAACAAAACAAGTTTAATATGCGTGGATTTTACCTGTCCTTAAAAAGTAATCAGAAAGAATGGAAAGCACATGAAAGTCTTCCCCCTTCTTTAGCAGACAAAAAACTGCTATCTCAATATGGAGAAGAGGCCCTGGAATCAGTCAGAAATCCTCAGGGAAGGGGGTGAAGGGAAGCAAGTGAAACCACACTTGCTATAATGAAACCTTTTCACCACACTACCTTTAGCCATAAAAGCCAAAATCAAGGTTACAGCAAGAGATTTGTAGCAATTCTCATCTGTGTTTGATAAACATGGTGTGACTGTAGGCCAGTAAAAGTCGGGCTATTTATCCCTTTTTGAAAAGTTATGACATATTAACGATGTGAGAACAGGAGTAAAAAAAGAGATTAGTTAGTTATTCTCAGAGACATCTACATCTCTGCTCTGATCGTCCTTCCGGAACACATATTTCCAGCATGAGATGAGCTACAGAATTTGAGCTTTGAAGCACTTCACTCAAGCACCTAGACACATCCTAGAATTTGACAGCAGTGCCTCAGCACTTTCAAGGGTAAAAAGAAGGACATTTAAGCAACAATTCTCTTTAAAAATATCCTGAGATTAATTTTAGACAAAGTTACAAAATCTTTCTGACCTAGGAGGCGAGATCTGCTTCCTTCCAAAGTACAAATCTTGAAGGGAAGTAATTTGGTTATCTACAAGTATTTTGTGGATTCATAGCCTTTGAGCTGAAGACCTCAAAGGAGGCCTTGGAAATAAAATGTTTTTAAAAGAAGTAACAAAAGGAATCAAGGCCAGCAGTGCCCTTTACAGGGAAAGCAGTAATGTGTGGCCTCGTACATCATGTATGTTTATATTAAAGACTAGGATAACTCCTTACTACAAAATATTTTTAAGAAGTGGACAACTTAAATAAATGATGTCTGGAGCAGAGTATATTTCTGTTCATTGGGAAGCTAAAAAACGACAAGAAAGAAAAATGTTGAGTCCCTGTTTCGGGAATATCTGTTTTCTTATTGTTTCCCAGTAGACTCCATCCCAAGTACTTCAAAGCATTTAGTCTTGTAAAATGAGCTCTCCCTTTTCCCTCCTACCCCCAAGAAAGAAAACTCACTTATCGTCAAGATGTTACATCTAAAGCACCAGCACTTTATAAATGTATGCAAAGGACACCACTTGGCCACTTTGCTAATCTTCTGGATAGGGACAGATCTACGGCTAGCAGCCAAGGCTGTTCTGTTCCTAGTGGAATGAGCCTTGACATGATCTTCAAGCTGTAGTCCTGCCAGGTTTTAGTAGGAGAAATGCAGTCAGATATGTAGCTACAGCTACTTTGCTAGCAAGAAAGTGTAGTGGGCTGGTCAAAAAAATTAGAAGACTCTAGTAGGACTCAAATTTATGGTTGACTTCAAGTCAACATTGTCTTAAACTGAAATAGTTTAGAAATAGAAGAGTAAGTATTTGGAGAGGGAAAAATGCTAGTTGAATGACTTGACTTGCTAATGCTGTGAAACTTTCCCATTATTAAGAATTTGCTCCAATTCACTTTTCCTAATTAAAATTATCAGTGTGCAAATGCAAATTGGTTCCTAAATAGTATTTGCGTTTTGAGTTGAAATCACTAAGATCACAGAATATTAACTTTCCTCAGCACCCAGGATTTTTTCCAGTAGGATACTTGTATTAATGCCTACCAGGCTTCTTTAACAGAGCTGCAGCAGTAGTGATCTGTTTTTAATTACTTTATAGATGAACAAAAATAGTTGTCCTTACACAAAAGCATATAAACAGAAGTCGTGCAATTCAGTATGAATATTCAAAATAGTCTCCTCAGATCATTCAGTATTTTTTCTTGATGGCAGCCTTTTCCAAAGCCTGGCAGGATTATTTAAAGCTTTTATAGTATTTTAAGTAGCATTTCAAACTCTATTTTTTGCCATTTTAATAAGAAGGATACTGATAAACAGGCTTAAGACTGACACAATCAGGTCAAGACACTGCTATGCCAATGGTGCTGAGCACTGATTTATCAAGAGGTAACAATTAGGTCCTAGAAAAACAGTCTTTGGTGAGCAAAGATAGGCATTTTGCAAAGGCCCTTCAGTCAAAATAAGGCTAAAGCACTACTACTATAAAGATTTTATCTGACTTTTTTCTTTTCTTTTCAGAAGATACTGACCAGGAAGACAAGCACATGAATGCAAATAAGCCCAAAAGAAGCAAAAGTGCTGCCAGGAGTTCACAAAGCCTACACTCTATTTAAAAAGAGGGGGTCCTGTGTTGAAAGCAAAGCTTGATGACAGAAATTGTTCACAGAGATCAACGAGGGAAGCAAAGAAATATCGGAAATGGGAATTTTAAAAAGTTACAGCTTAGGAAACACATAGCGTAACAAGCCTACCAGAATAAGTTTATCAACTCTGAGCCTTTCAGTGAAGGCTTATACTACATACGTGAGAGACATCTTACAGAACAAGGTAGAAGCTTCTGCATTCTGTACTGGCTCTATAGGAGGAGCTGCAACAACTACAGAGCAACCTTTGGAGGCATCAAAGGTTGGGACCAAAGCCAAAAGTCTCATGAGGGAAGTCACAAATAGAGTAATTATACCTATATTTGGAACACTTCTCAGCATCACCTGCATCCATACCAGCCTGATCGAATACTTAATCATCCTCTCTAAACATATGGAATGAACACATGAACATAAAGTTAGAAGGATACTAGTAGACTTTCATAAGGCCATTTCAGCTCCAAGTGTTACAAATAGCTGACTATGCCTATTAAAACTAGTAAATGTATTTCTAGAATGGTTAGAATGAACACCAGTGTTCAGCTTCTGAGAAATATTACTTGACAAAAATCCATCTGATTTTTGAAATGCCAGTGTTTGAATTTACTACAAACAGTTGTATGTTATTACACTACACAAAACAGTCACTATACATGCTGCTACATAACCCTTGAGTGTACACATTTCTATCTGTTAAACCGATTTCAAAATGAAGAAAGAAATACAAGGAAAAAATAAAGAAAAAAAAGACCACAAAAAAATCAGGAGTCAAAAAAAGACTTTTAAAATTTTTACAGTAAGTCCTCAAGTCCAATCCTAACTTTTATCTCTCCTCTGCTCAACAAAGAAAATGTTCCCCAAATACTATCCTTCATGGTTTCAAGCATGCAGAAATACCACTTTCTTAAGTTTCTGTCAAGTTACTACCTAATATCCAACAAGAATAGCACTGGGAACTTTCACAAGCAGCTCCTTAGGTTTTCATTTTCCCTTGTGCCTGCAGCTGAGCCATGCCTCATCTTCTCATATCCAACACAGAATCTACATCAGATGCAGGAAAGTCCATCAGGCCTTCAATGAAAGCTCCCATGCCCCAAACAACTATCCTCTCTTTGATCCTCAGCACCTGGCAGGTGTGTTAATCTACAAATGCTGGATCCACATCTGCTTTTGCTGGTACAGATCCAAAGCAATACTCATATTAATGCACTAACCAAACAAGTCAAAATAAGGTATGAATCCTCCTTACTTTCAAGCATAGTGCACACAGTCCTCTTTTTTTTCTTTTAATACACTAGACAAAGATAGCACTTTTATCCACACTGAGTGGCCAAATTTCTGTGCAGTCTTACATTCTGTAAACAATCAATCAACATTTTATACAGCTTAGAGCAGAATGTGGTAGATAAAACCTGAGTAAATGAAAGTCTGTTTAACACGAGACAAAAAGTAGAGACAGATGAGGAAGAGCAGGCAAGTAAAAGTGCCACATGCAGTAAAAATAAGAACAGGTCATTTATGTGATCTACATTCATAAATGTGAAACAGAAGAGAATTTACATAAATGGAGGTTTCAAGACAGCACTAGTGAATACACCTCACTAAGAATTAGCCTTGTTTGCTGTTATATTTAAAAGCACACCAAGGTTTATCCCTAGATTTCCTAAAGTATTTTGTGTGAATGTTTTGGGGGCAATCACTGGCAGACAAATGCAGCCTTTTACTTAGTGAAGAGTGGAAAGACATATAGTTCACAGACTTTCCAAGCAGGAAAAGGTCTCCATATATTAAAAGTCTGGTTCGGTAAGGACAAAAAAGCTTGAGAGCTTTTACCCCACCACTTACAACCCATTCATGATGGGTAGAGTGGCAGCAGAACTCTGGACCAAGGAACCTGAACAGCAGTTAGCAAACAACACAAGTGCCATTAGTGTCCATATGCCTAGGGCGTTCAAGGATAAGACTACAAAGTCCCTACTGTGAAAGATGTGTTTTGGGAAAAAACATTTGCAATCTTTGAAATGTGGCGAGTCATATAAGGAATCAGTGAGGCAGCACTCAATATCAGCTGGATTTCACTGTACCAACAGACAGACACTCTACCCTCTTCAGTGACAGGGGCACAACGAGGACACAAAGAAAATACAAGCTACGCAGCTAGGAAACAGATACATTGCTTTAGAATTTTTTTCATCTGTGAATACCTATATTCTGGTATTTTGTGTATGTAATCTCATTCAGTCTACGTACCAAACTGACCAGATGTCCTAAACATATGCTAGGGACAGTGTTAGCCGACATTAATGTATACTACCTCTCCCTAGGCCTGTTTATTTGGCCTAGGGGTAATGGTAATGCATACACAGAGCTTCTGGTTACAGCTGTTTTCCATCCAGACAGCTTGGCTTGTATGCGTGCACCTGCTTGCAAAATACTGGGCAGATAAATCTCTGCATGAACAGCTATCTTCAACAGACACCATCCTATCCCAATAAGGAAGCGAATGAGTCCTCAAACACATCTTTGCCTTCTCAAGTCTTGTTCTATTATCTAAGACTTATTTATAAAAGTTTTATCTGAAGTTTACAACACAAGCCTTTTTTTCAGTCCTGTGGACATTCCAAATTCTTTTGCCATTCAAGTATGTCTTGGAAAGTCAATTCCAATCATCAACTTGTGGTGTTTTTAATACAGATTAGATAAAAATTCCAATCAGGACAGAAAATGACATTGCCTAAGAATGTTGTATGAGGAATTAATACCTCCAGAAGAGAGATAGTGTTATTGAGAGGCACTAATCTTCCACGGCAGAACTAAGCAACAAAACTGGACTTTTTTTGTTTTTAATTAAGCTAAAGATTTCCTTTCAGTGTATTATTACTGCTAGACAAGAACACAGATCAGAAACTGTGTAATATAACCAGAAAAGTTATCTTGAAATATTTCTTAACTGCTGTAAAATGTTCTCTCGGGAACATAGGATTGCATGGTGTATCAAATAAAAGCAGTAAATTGTGAAACACTTTTTATTTTAATCACTAGTATCTGATTTCAGTAACTTATCTCCACCACAAACAAATGCATCTAACAATTACGTGATTTATATGGTTTGTTCAATGAACCATTTCATTTCATTAAAACTACCTTACATTCAACATAGGGTTCTTTCAATCACCTACCTCCTCGGCTGGCAAGGACAGTACCATCATAGGAAAACGTCAAACATGAAGTGTCAGTGCCTGAAGCATGGGCTTGCCTGCAGTGGAACTTTGTATGTACCTGTTCACCAAAGAAACAAAACATTACAAAATAAATCACAATTACAGATCAAATTACAAATGAAACAAATGGGACAAACATTACTTCTGCGCTCCGCTGCTATTCCTTATTCTAAAAAGATTCCCCTGCATTTTTCAGAGGTACAGTAGCTAAGTATTTCCAACAGACTTTTAAAAATGTTACATTTGTTTCAGAATACACTTTCATAACAAAAGTTTGAACACAAAATTTGAATTCTTCATAGGTTTAATTATACAGTACAGATTTACATAGAATCAGCGCTCTTGGAAAACTCCCACTAGCATTGAACAAAGGTAGTTATGCCTGGTTAAGATAAAAATACATTCCAAGACAGTTGTCAACACTCCCCTAAGCAGGCTTTTCGTTTCTAAAACTACTAAAATACAATATACATACTTTGGAAAGAACTGAAAAGACCTGGAAGAATTTACTTTTGCCAAATTTAATTCCTGACAGAATTCATGGCTTACATAATAGAACAAAGTTCAGATATTGTGAGGTTTGTGTTCCGTTTAGGTACAGTAAAATCCAAGTATGGGAAGGATATATGTTTCATATTAATTATTTCTATTTTGCTGATAATCCTAAAGAAAGGTTGAAATTATCTTCGAGTTCACAGTTTGTTCTTGTATAGAGATGACTTCTTATTTAAGTCACTATTTAGAAAAATATCTAAAAATTCTATTAATAGGGAAGGAATCTTAAATTAAATTTAAATGGTCTTGTCTAATCAAGCTTCCCAATTCCCAACCAAAAACAAAGGTCTCAGTGGAGATTCCAAGACAGGAAGTGGAAACACAGAAAGGGAAAAAGGGAAAAGACAGAAACAGAGACAAAGGAATTTGAGACAGGTTGATTCCTAATACCTAGGTAACCATGCTTCTCATTTGCCCTCTTTTCATAAAAGAAAACTAATTCAGATAGTTGTAAAATTACACATTCAAGACTTAAAGGTTTTCAGTGCAAATGTATCTCATTTTCCCCTCTGTAAAATGAGGATTAAAACACAGGGGAGAAAATGGCAGATGAGTGACCTTGAAGTTCTTTATTTATGGTAATGATGAACAAAACAAAATACACACATATAAGCACATCTTTTCAGATGAGAGGGGTTGAACAACATGCAGCAAAATCAGACCTAGAATCCCACCCTGAACAGTAAGAGGACAAAACAATGAGCAGCTGTTCAGTGATTTCTATCCAAACTATGCATTAAAAGAGACACAATTCTACAGAATAAAAAACGGAGAATGTGATCATGAAATGCAATCACACTGACTGACTCAAGCTTGCAAAGGAATCCTCAGTTAATTTAACTTCTAATTCTTGACTATGCACCTTACTAAGGCTCTTTTAATGGGCTATTTTATAAGTAAGAGACACAAACTAGTAAGGGAATTAATGTTGTTTATTCTTAAGAATAGTTGTTCTAAATTTGGTTCAAAAGCTAGAGAATCTTTGTGTAATTAGACTAATAATTATTGCAAGCTTATTTTTATGCACAGATTTAATCAATCATTGAGAGGAGTCACATGAGATATTCCCTCCACAAATGACTCTTCAACAAAGGGGGATTTCAAATACCAACAACATGCTTCTTACAGTACTTGAACACAGAATGCAATGGCCTACACTTAGCCGTAGTAATTGTTCCAAAATTACTGTCACTTCCAGCCAATTATGCATACCCTGAAGTCTATGAACAGACTGCAGTTGACAACTGTTTGTCTTTGGTAGGAGTGTTTATTAATACTAAAAAACATACTTTGTGCATTCAATTGCATAAAATTTTCCAAGTATGTGGGAATGTGTAAAGAATAAAATGTAAATTGGCTAGCAGGAAATAAATTTTCTGTAGTATTTGTTAAACATCAACAAGCAATTAAAATGATGCATTTTTTTGTCTAAGAAATACCATAGGCACTTTCAAAAACATCATAAATGGTTAATATTCGCACTTTAAAAAAATGCCAGAAAGATTCCATTACAATATTAAGCTAATTCAAACAAATTGGAAAAACTTCATTGTGCTCTACAACACTCCCATCCCTTCAGGCAATGTCACACTGACATATACACATTAAAATACCATTTTTTCACTCGGCTGTCCAACTTAATGTGAGAGTGTAGCATTTTTTCTTTTCATTTCATCCTCAATCTGAAATTCTTCCCTCTTGTTTTGTGTTAGATACAAATTAAAATACAGAAAGAGATCTCTCAGAAAGAGAACAAATGCCTTTTCTTTTATGTTTTACAAGTAAAATCCCTAAACATCTATAGATAGATAGCAAATCATGTAACAGCTCAGAATTTCTGTTATTTTCCTATGGTCAAAGATACTGATTTTATTTACCATTTATTTGTGAATCCATTAACAATACCTAAACCGTATCTTTCATTAATTAAACAACTCATTTTAAATTGTCCCCAAGTTGTGCCAGGATACATTTAGATCACATATTAGGAAAAATTTCTTCAGTGAAAGAGTGGTCAAGCATTGGAACAGGCTTCCCAGTGAAGTGGTTGAGTCACCATGCCTGTTTGTATTTAAAAGGCATGCCAGTACAGCACTCGGGAACATGGTATAGAGGTGGGCTCTATACTCTAAGCAGAGTTAAAATTGTATATAAGGTTATAAATAGTGGGACTTGATGCTGTTAAGGGTCTTTTCCAAGTGAAATGACTTTTTAATTTCACATCATGCACTACAGAGCCTTCTCAATGAAGTACCTATACTCTAACCAGTCTTTGCCCTTCTTCAACCATCCCATAGAGAAAGGAAAATAGCAACCTACAGATGTCAAAGACTGGTATCATTTGCCCCTTAATGACAAAAATGAAAACAAAAGAGCAAATTTCACCCAACTCTATCCAGCTTTGATGCTTTAGGATTTCATGTAAAACCAGATTTGACTGAAAGAGATAAAAAGATTGCATCAGCAATTCTATTTGTCTTTAAAAACAAATTTGCTCAGTTAACCAGTAAAAAGATTGTTTTCCTAACTTTGAGCTCTGCAAGCTTGCCCTCCATATATTATTCTGCAAAGGAATATAACCCTGAATTGTAATACTAAATCAAATATTCTAAAATGATTGAAGGTTGAAAAGAAGTTTTTATACATACTGGCAAACATTCATTGCAGTTTTCAAAGAAAATAATGTTTTTGGCCTCTGACCTCTTAATACTTTTAACAGATGTCTAATCTTGCTAACAAATCACCAGCAGAAAAATTGTTATCAGAATATTTCTAGCTGGAAAGACATGAAACAACAGAACCAATGTACGCAATTCAAAAATTTGATTCAAGAAGGGAAAGGGAGAGCATTGAAACGTAAGATAAAGAGGTCAAGATAATTAGGGCAAAGTGTATCTACATATCTCCTTCATTACCCTTCTTTTGTTGCAGAGGTGCCTGCTATTACGAAGTAATAGTCATGTGCCATACAGAATTTGACAAGTTCATTAGTCCTTAACATTTTTTTAAGTTTTAGTTACTTCAGCAAATTCTGCAGCAAACCACTATCTTCTGCAACTTGTTTAAAAGCTTTCTAACAAATAACTCCAGCAATGTAAGCACTTTCCTCCTACCTTTGTCTTCTCCAGCAATGTAAGCACTTTCCTCCTAGCTTTGTATTAGCACGTATATTTTTGTTAAGCAATTACAGCTGACCATACTTGTGTGCAAAATGAGATGACAGGCATAAAACATGAAGCACATGTGAGAAACTACATAGTTGCATGTATCAAAAAAACCCAAAAATAACAGATAAACGTCAGGGTTTGCAATATTGCCACAGTCCTCAGAGAGAACAAGAGCCAGAAGATAAAAGGAAACCAGGGAATGGATTGGTAAGGGGTGGGGGTGGGGGCAAAGGTACATGACTGGAGGACCATCTGCAATGAGTATCCCCTGTACAAAAACCTGTATGGACTTAAGAGGACCCATACAGGAAGCAAAGACGACACATGCCAGTGTGCCACATGGCCACAGTGGCCACATGAACAGTTGATCACAAAAGAATGACCTACAACAGAGCCATATGGCAATAGCTCTGCTTCCCACAACTGCTCTCCTGCTCCAAAACACTCAATAAAACTTATTCTAGGAAAAAGAGAGACCTACTCAGTTTGCTCACCTCAGAAATCCAAGCCACATGAGAAAATCCATGAGAAAAATAACAGTATGTTTAACTGATGGAATTTTTTAACTTTCCACATTGTTTCTGGGATACAATATTTCACAGAAAGTCAAAACTTTCCCAAGATTATGCTTCTCATATTCAGCACCCCCCACACCACTTTTCTTTTAACTAAACATTGAATGTCCCAGCCAAGACATTCTTCTTTCTTCTTATTCCTAACATTTTCTAGATTTTCTTATAAAGCAAAGGCAGTAAATTAAGGCAGGCTTTGGGGAAAGTGAGACCTACAAAGATGGCTGTAACAATCTTTCTCTGTTTAACAGATGTATAGCAAAGTATTACTTATTTATTAGTGTGAACACAGTCACACAGCCGCAACAGAGATTTATGCTGGTTTCAAACACGAGGCAGAAGAGCAAGACTAGCTCAGCAGAGATGCTTCACAGGCAAGTCCCAGGTCATGTACAGCTACCTGAGTTTCAAATGGGTCTTTCCACCTAAGATACTTACAGTAAAATAAAATAGTTCACACCGACAATATTCAGTTGCAAAAGTTGTAATTTTTAACACATATAAAAGCCATCCAAGATGATATATTATCATAGGCCAGGCTCAAGGTGACAAAACTGAGTTACAAAGCTGCAAGAAGTAAACAAACAAACAAACCAGAAATCTCCTTTTTAATCACAATTGACCAAAGCTGTCTGGATCTTTGTTGAAAGTGATCCCATCAGAGAGAGACAACATCTCAGAGCTGTGATCACAGCTGACAAGACAGATTGGTTCCCAAGGCATGAGTTACGCTCCCCAAATGTCTACTTCCCCATCCCCCCTTCAGCCACTTCTACTGAAGCAAGCGTTTTCTCCTTTGCTCTCAATTATAATCCACACAAGAAATGTAAGTGCACTTTCTGGGTTTAGTGTATCAATTAAAAATTGTCAGGTCTACACATGTCAGCTGAATTCAGGAATTTCTCAATATTTTCCCTGGGCAGGCAGTTGCAGGCAGGCTGTATCAGATGCCTTCCTGAAGCCTCTGTAAACATGATCCCCAGGCTTTCAATTTATGTGACAGCTCTTCAATACCACTTCCCGTGGTGTAGAAATGGATGCTGTTTCAGTAATGAGCACACTGATGCAAAACAAGATTAACTTGTGAAATCTGAGGGTTTAATGTTTACATGATTACACTGTTACATGATTTCCTCTTCTCTGTAACTTTCTAACTCAGTGACATCTATACATATAATTAGCAGACCCGAACCACTCCTTCTTTTCTCTCAATCCTAATTAATCAATTATGTGGCACGAAAA
>JANRMJ010000079.1:11917104-11934808 GCA_025584955.1 Alethe diademata | reverse complement strand
AACTGATCAGGAAGCTGGAGCACTTCTCTTGTGAGGACAGACTAAGAGCATTGCTCAGCCTGGAGAAGAGAAGGCTCTGGGGACATATTTATAGCACCTTCCTGTATCTGAAGAGGGCCTCAAAAAATCTGGAGAGACTTACACAAGGACATGTAGCATTAGGACAAAGAGGAATAAGTTTAAACTGAAAAAGGGGATAGGCTTAGGTTAGATATTACTAAGAAATTCTTTACTGTGAGGGTGGTGAGGCACTGGCATAGGCTGCTGAGAGAAGCTGTGCATGCCCCATTCCTGAAATTTTTAAGACCAGTCCTGGATGGGGCAATCTGGTTTATTTGCAGGGGCATTGAAACAAGATGGTCTTTAAGGTCTTTCAATCCAAACCATTCAGTAATTCTGTGATTCTAATATACTAAAAAACTCCTTCTGCTTCAAGTGTAAACATACCCTGCTCTTTTGGGTTTCTGGTTTGATACACTCCCACAGGGAAGATGCTGTCTGTTTACGGGTAGGAGTGATGAGAAGGAGGCAAGAGCTACTTCACAGAGACTTCTCCATTTCTGGTGAAATTACAGGTTTCACAGAACAAGTATAATAGAGGTGGTCTGACACAGATGATTACTGCCTTACTTGAAGACAGATGGAAATGACTGGAATACTACATGGGCACCAGGAATAGCCGGTGGAAGTGGAACAACAAACTCTCGCAACAAATGGTAATAAAAGTACCTCCATCTATTTAAGAACTTAACTTCCCCTAAAAAAGGTTCCTCTACAGAAGGCCATATTTTAATCATTCAAACCTCGGGCCTTCTGGCAATTAAGAAAAAAGAACTTTCTATTTTTGTGCCTTTTGTTTAAATACATACATGTTCATGGTTTCTTTCAAATTCTTTTAAAGCCTATCTTCTTCCCATCCAAAATGACTGATTTGCATGGAAAAACAAATGTCATACTGCTGAGGAGCAAGGTGGGGAGGGCAGGAAAATCTGAGATCCTTTGAAAGGCTTTTACTTTTTTCACCATATACAGACTGACAGTGTTGAAATCTGATGAAATCAGATACTAACAAATTTCTCCCTCTTCTATTTTCTTCAGCCAAACTTTAAAAATCGTAAGTGCAATCAAGAAAAAGTAATCAAGATGACAAGAAAGAATTGAAAAATAATTAAAATAAATGTAATATCTTCTTATTAAAATATTCACACTGTAAATTATGTTACATACTGAAAGAAAATGCTGTTAAAACATTTTAAGGACAAAAATATGGGTAGACAATTCATCAACAACAGAAAGGATGGGACATCTCACACAGTAATTCCCAAAGCAGACAGGTACAACAGCACAAGCTCTTCCATATCATGGAATGGCCAGGGTTGGAAAGGGCCTCTACAGAAGTCATCCAGTCCCACCCTCCTGCCAAGGCTGTGTCACCTGGAGCACGTAACACAAAAACACATCCAGGTGGGGTTTGAAGTCTCCAGAGAGGAAGACTCCATGGGCAGCTTGTAATGTTTAGACTGATAAGATACCACAGAAAAATCAGTGAATTCTGGAGATAAGCCACTGTTTATCTCAATCACCAAAGAAGTCTATTCCAACTCCTGCAGTATCTAGGCACAACCATATGTTAATATGAACAGCAGAAGGCTACAATTCGTTGTTGCTTGTTATTGTCTGTATCAAAATGTGTTTGGTTTACAGGTCAGTTATTGTCTCTCATACACCCCTTAAGATACAACCTAAGGGGTTTTGTTTCAGCGTAAAGAAGTTCTAGAACTTCACAGGGGGTCGCTTGCACAACCCTCATGCATTGGAATTACCCTCAGGCCCACAAACATGCAGTTTTTTCCTTTCTATCTCACATTCAGCTTCAATATGCAAGTGAGGGAAATTAAGAGACTATTTTAGTGATGACGAACCCTGTTCCGTTCTTCAATATTAAGTCTGAAACATTATTTGAAGAAAGATAAAAGGAGTTTAAGGGGAGTACTTCACAAATCTGGAAGAAAACATCCCTCATTCCTCTTTTCAAACTAGATAAATGTTTTCAGCTGTTAGGCACCCAGATCTATTTTCCATGACATTACTGAAAAGTGAAGGCAGTGGTAAGTGTTCTAATTTATTTTTTCAGTTCTTTTTTAAACCCGTTTTTCAAATAAACACACAGTGATGTCATGTTTTGTTCCACAATCATGCACTGATTGAAACCACGCTACTTGTAAATTGGGCAGGTTTTCCAAGTCACGGTTTGTCACTCTCTTCCTCTGTAAATTAAACTGAAAATAAGATATACACTAAGGTTCAAGAGAAAGATGGAGTATGAAAAACTACAATATGAGAGATGGGCAAGTTGCTGTTGTACAGCAACAGAATAAGATAATTTTTGGGGGGTTTACAGGAGTGCATTACCGACAAACTTCCATGCAGAAGGAAACATACAGATTTGAAAGGAGATTTCAACAACTTATAATTTCCTCTCCTTTAGGTGTTAGAATTGACAGATGTATTTCATGCATACTTGCATGTTATTAAACTCAGCTTGCCCCAGATTCATATAATCTCAGTTTCTAAATGTGATGCATCTAAATATGGAAACAACTTTCTTCAGACTTCCTTTGCTTCAAAAATAAGCAAATAATGTCAAGAAGAATAATCAGTGTACTAAAAAACCAAAATCATTTTGAAACCTCTCCTTTTGTGAATTATTCACAAAAGTGCAAAGCATCTGAATTCCTAGCATAGGTGCCTTGATTATGTTGGATGAATCAGGGCATGTGTGTCTGTATTATCTAAATTTCTGGTCTGAAGATAAAGGAAAACATTCTGGAAAATAGTGGATACATGCAAACACTGGTATGAATTATCTTGGCTGGCATTCCCACAAAACACCCAAAATATCCATTACTCATGGAAAAACATAGATAACTATAACTGCATGAGGAATGCAGAAAAAATTAACAAATAAGAAATATCAGAAGCGCCCTACATAATGATATTGTTCCCAGTTTCCAGCCTTTAATTTAGGTAAGTCAAAACAGCGCAGAATTTGCATCTTGAATTTTAACTATAGGAAGATCAAGGAGGTGTTATTCTTTCCTTTAGTAAACTAAGACGTATTGCTTCAGTGTGCACTCAAGAATCAAAAGGTGCTTTAAGTGGATGAACTCCCTTTCAAATACCTACAGGAAGTAAATTTAATTATTCAACATGGAAATAGAACTGTGGTTAGTTTCTCCCAACATCATCTAATTCACAGATCCATGTAATTTTTCTCTTATGTTCTGAACCTTAGTGTTTTGTCAGGTTCAACCAGCAAGGGAAAAGACCTTAGATTAAATCTGTATTCCAACATGACTGCCTAAAAGTAGTAAATTTCTAACATTATTATAGGCCAGATACAACATATTTTATTAGATGTTCAGTCAAATGGTAACTCAGAGACTGTGCCATAACACAACAGGCAACATCAATTAACTCTCCACTCTCATGCCACTAGCCAGCACATCCCCTTCCAAAAAGACTCCAATAGCTTAGCAGTTTAGAAACGGTATTGCAAATAGAATCTCAGCATGTTTGCAAGCACCATTTTTAAACATAAACATGATACTTTGAAAGTATAGCAAAAAGCTTGCTTGATCTGTCTTCTAGGGGCTACTTTTAGACAGATTTCAGGAGGTTGCTATTTTTCATCTAGATTCCAAAAATCTCACTCAGATAAATTTCTAAATTTGTAGCAAGCCTTTGATTTATGAAGTCATAGTTTATATTAATGATTTTGAGCTGGGAATTGTTCTCACAATGTATATCAAAGAAATTCTCTTGAGTCTTTTCTAAAACAAGCTATAATAATTGATTAAAAAATCTAAAATTCCCTGGAATCATTCAAGTTTCCTCTGCAGTTTCTGGGAGACAGGTTTACTAAAAGTGAGCATTCCAGTTACATTCCACTCATATAACGACCCACCTACTTAATCTTTATCTTCTCAGTTTCAAATATATATAAATACAAATACTTCAAATTTGCTGAAACTGTATGTACGACTGCCACATACCACCAAAAAGCACCCATGTTCATGCAAGTCATAGTTTAACAACAGTGAAAAAATACAAAACATTACTGCTACCTGCCATTATAGGAATGAAAAAAATCTCCAGCATTTTCAGTCAGGCATATCCTTTATTAAGGTTATTCCTTAGAGCTGAATAGAGCGCTTTGTTTTAACATAATGGAATACTTCCATTTACTCTGCAAGAGTAAAACAGATCACACAACCGTAGATCAGCTGACAATGAGGAGAAATAAAACAAACCCTGAAAGCTCTGTTCAGGTTGGTAGGTTTCCAAACCATAGCTCAATTATGAAATCAGAAAGGACAAATGATTGTGAACTTTTAAGTCTTTGGAGTAGAAGCACCAAATGTTTAGATCAGATGCGAACAAGCATTCACCTATTCTACATTCAGCTTGTGTAGAATTTTGTACTACGGAGTCCATGTGGGATTTCGACCACAAGGAATATGCCATAAAAGACACCCATGAAAGAATCCAAATACAAAACACAGGATGCACAACCAGACTAACTTAACATTTGTTAATGCATAACATTTTTCAGCCTGCTAGCCAGTTCACTTAATTATTTACATTAAACTTGCTCCAAAGCATCTTTTATCTAAACTATACAGACACTTTATCATTACCACCATTTGGCAAACTTTAGGGAATAAAGAGCATGAAGTTCTTTCACCTGACTCACCAAGATAAACCATGAACACTTAGATGTTTTTCACTCTTTAAAACAGCTTTACTGTTCTCTAGATTTAACCTCTGTCAAAATAAAAGTACTTATAAAGCATCTAACAATTCAGAAACATGTACAAAGTTAAACATGTTTTTTCAAAAAAATATTCCTTCCCTCTATATATATAAAAAGTCAATAAAACTACTAAGCCTTTGTAATTCATGCAGAAAAACCCAGTTTTAGTTACATGCCCTTCTATGGAAATACATTAAAATTACATATGCAGTAGATTAAGTGCTAAAGATTCTTTTGCAAGTTGTGTAAGCAGTGAAATTAAGTCCATCAACGGCAATACAATCCTGGGCTCATCAAAACTTTAAAAAACAATGTAACCAATAGATGACCAATATTAGGCATTGCTATCTAAAACAGAAATGGTATTACTACAATTGAAAAAAAAAGCATTTTCTCTAATATCAAAAAAGAGCCTTATACTTATTTTAAGACATCTGGTGAACATGTTAGCATAGAATTTCATAAATATCAGGATAATACAACCTCTATACCAGCATAATGGCAACCTCATGAGCAAGCCACCACTTTTAAATTGTTTAAATTGTTTGTGTTTTAATGACCAAAATTAAAACAATACACCATTGGTACACGTGTACACCAATCCCTGACCATTGACAGTCCAATGCATTTCAGTATTACATACCTCAGTTTCCTCCTCTGAAAATGGGAATAAGTAATACCTATTTCAAGGAATCTGGTACAAGGTTTTCAGCAACAATGGTAATTTTCACCTAGGATTCACCTGGGATTCCCTAGGGCTGCTATTGTTCTTAGCAAACACACTACTGTCAGCAAACTAAACCATTACAGCCAAAGAGAGAGAAAGAGGTCCACAGACCCCACTTTTCAACAGTTCTACAACTGTTATTGTAAAACACGTTCATTCAAAAGTTCAGGATCTTGAGAGACAGAAATTTATGTATAATATCCCACCTAGTGACAATGACTGCGGTTGCCTACAAATCTATCAAATAATTAGAGTAACAAATTAAAAGTGTGTGTTTGTCAGCTAGTCATGCAAAGAAGATCTGCAACCACAGGGTGAAGGTAGGGGGACAAGGGTTAAAAATTACAGCATGTCTCTCTTACTGCAGGAAGGAAGAACAATTTCCTATGTAGCTTCCACAGCTGGTTCCAATTCCGTTACTGTTTCGATTACGAATTCTCCCATGCCACCCATAAATTACCTTCAAAACATTAACATTTAAGCTTTCTTATAGCAGCACAATTTTATGTAATGTGACATGAGAATAAATTGCTAAGTAACTTTAACTATGCATCTGGAAAGAGGAAAAGATACATTTATATTGTATGGACTTGAGGACCATGCTTGGTGAAACACACCGTCCCTCATGCTTCACTCAGGTATATTCTTCTATATAAAGCTTATGGGAGAAGAAAGCAGTGAGTTATGGCCTAATTATTACCCCATACTGCTAAAATGGTTGTAATACACAACAACACTGCAATAATTTTCAAGATGTTCAAGTCAACTACTAACCACTAGGTTAAAAATGGTAACCAGTGTGAATATCCTGGCTTTATTTAGAATCATAAAGCAAATAATTGTAAAATGTTCTGTCCAACAATTAAGAAACATGCTTGTCTTCTATGCGTTGCATGGTACATTTTACATTTACATGTATATTTATATAACGTATATAAATATGTATATACATGTATATATACATATATATGTATATACATACACATTTACATGGTATATTTATAGTATCTCCTATGTTGAGATCTCTCCAGCATATTGTATCAAAAATACTGATTTCTACACAGGTAACATTGTCCGAAAATTCCAAATGGTTACAATTAATCCTGACAGGACACACAACTAGACAGAGAGACGTTGGTTTCTAAAGAGCAATCAAACTGTAACTGTTCAGTATGGCTCAGCTCTGGGTTATACAGAAAAAGAACAAAAGACCTCAACACATCTTTCAGCAGAATGTCACCCATGTTAAATCCAACAATTACAGTCATTCCTTAAGGAGGCTGACGTATATGAATATACAGAAGCAATGCTTTCGCTTTTTAACCCAGACTAAGATAAAGACCCATTGTCTTGACAACGGGCATTTTAGCTGTGTGCATGAAAACAAGACACAAAAAGTCAACATCATACCTTACTGAAATGCCTCATTTCACTGATTTTTACTGGCATTATTTAAGATCTCATAAACGTTCCTTCCTTCCTAATATATAGAAAAATGTAGATTAGATACAACCTATAATATTTCTCCTTATTCAATAGATTTCTTGATCTTCACAAGGAGTTGCTGATGATACTCCATACTATACAAAGATTACCTGAGTTACAGGAAGAGTCTTCTTCCTTTTATAATCTAAATATTAAGTTTGGATAATATGATTCAAATGACATTGCTATTAACTGTGTATATAATAAACTTGTTAATCTAGCTGAAACAGATTAACAATAATATGCATCTTCAACTTGATGATAACAGACAGTTACCAATATATATTTTAGTTCATACCACTCTAGTACCAAAATGGCAACTTCAGATATTCAGATGAAACTCTACAATCACTTTCTTTGCAAGAGTTAGGAAAGAAAAGTACAGTCCACAGATATAAAGAACTCCAGATTTCAGACCACATATCTACTACCTATCTGCTATAAAGTTTTCAGCATGACAGTTGCTATTGTGCTTGTATGTTTTAAATAGAAAATGTCCCACCTTGCAGGTATGCTATGCTGATACTCCAGTAAATATAGTAGGTTTATTGAGCCACTCAGATTCCACCAAGACAGAAATTATTATTAATGCCTATTATTTACAAACAATTATTGAATAGTTTAAGTTGATAGGGACCTATAAAGGCCATCTAGTCCAATGCCCCTACAATGAACAGGGATATCTTCAACTAGATCAGGTTGCACAAACCTCTGTTTGACCTGGACTTGAATTTCGTTTCTAGGGATGGGGCATGTGCCACCTCCCTCTGGGTAACCTATTCCAGTGTTTTATCAGCCTCAGAGTATAAAACCTTGTATCTAAGCTAAATCAACTCTCTTTTAGCTCAATGCCATGACCGATCCCTTGCTCAATAGCTAAAGACCCTGCTAAAATGTTTTCCCCACTTTTCTTGTGGGGCTCCTTTAGGTACTGGAAGGCTGCAGTAAGATCTCCTCAGTGCCTTCCCTTCTTCAGGTCCCAATTCTCTCAGCCTTTTCCTAATACGAGAGGTAATACGAGAGGTGCTGCAGTCCTCTGAGCTCTTTTGTGGCCCTTCCCTGGACTCACTCTGAAAGGTCCCTGTCTTTCTTTTTATGTTGGGATCCTAGAGCTGGAGGCAGTGCTCCAGGTGGGTCTCAGCAGAGCAGAGCNNNNGGGGCAGAATCCCCTCCCTGCCCTGCTGCCCACGGGGCTCTGGATGCAGCCCAGGCTTTTGGGGTGGCAAGCACACATTGCCAGGTCATTTCCAGCTTTTCATTCCTAAGTTCTTCTAGGCAGGGTTTCTCTCCATGTCTTTGCCCTCCAGGGACGTAAAAACAAACAAAAAACTCCCCACAATAAAGGGGGAAAAGTAACAAGCTTTGTGCATAGTGCTTATGCTACAAGTGCAGTCTTGCTGTTGTTGAGAACACAGATCCATGATATTTCATACCTCCTGGCTGATTGGTGAGGTTCCCAGGGAATGCATGATTCTTTAACAACTGTTTCCATTAAAAAAGTAAGCTCAAAAAATTCTCTAGCGGATCTTCCCCTGTAATAAGCAAGTCCAACCTGCTATTCTATCAAAAAAGACACAAAAGTACAAAACATGCCAAAAATGTATGAGAGAGAAGCAAAGAGCTTATGAACACTTACTGGCTCTTCACAGGAAAGACTGAAGTGGTGGGAAGGAACATACGACCCATAAAATAATCTTTATCAAATGCAGTCCAAGATTTTTCACTCATATTTGTTCCAATTCCCTGATATGGACATATTCCAGATAACTCGTAAGAAAGCCAAAACAAGGATTCCCAATTTTGCATAGTTTGCTGCACTTGAGCAGAATTCTGTTTCTGGAATTCATTCTGTAAGCCCAAATTCTTCACATTAACCTCATGTTTGACATCCCACTTAAACATGTGATCCATGAAATGACATGGTTTAGTTCTGAAACTAATGCTATCTCACATAACACCTACTGCTGTCCCAGACTTGACTGTTCCCCAAACCTCTTAAGAATTTACATTTCACCTCTTGGGAACCACACAAAATGGACAGCAGACATGCTTACAAAACAAACTGTTTTGCAGTGAGTTTTTCAAGGCCATTATTCTGTTTACAGAAAAATTGCAAAGTACAGGTCATTTGAAGGCACTTTTCTTTACATGCTTGCTTTCAGAATTTACCTGGCTTTCCATATCATACATTTCAGATACTCTGGCTCCTCCATTCATTTAGCTATCACAAGTAATATCCAGTCTGAGATAGCAAAAATGGATCTTCATGTAGAGAATAATGGCAACACCTTGTCTTTAGGTTCCTCTCATGAATTGTGATAAGCCACTACAGAGAGGGAGAAACTACTATCATTTTTAGTGAGTAAAATTAGGGAGTTTAGTATTCGCTACATAAATCAATTCTTCCAGAAACGACTGTGTAGGGCAATCTATCAAAATGGGATAACCTTTTAAATGTAGAAACCCTGACACTGGCAAGTTGTTCCTATCTGTTAACCAGGTACTCATAGAATTTCAGTGTAATATAGAATTAATGAAATAGAGAAAGCAAAATAATCCTGCTTTTAAAACAAAATCATCAATTTGAGACAAACAGGTACATAAATTATTAAAACCCACTGTAAGTCACTCATGCATTCTGAAATCCTCACAGCCACTATGATACTGAACAATTCCAATAGCATGGACCATAGGTGAGGGACCAAGCTAGAAAGAGTGAGCAAATATATATAAATAGATTTTCGCAGCTGGTTGTGGATATCAAAGACCTACAAGTATCTATTAATACTGACAGGGACTGGGCAGATAGAGATTCAACTATTAAAATTTTGCACAACAGAGGGAGTGGGAAAGTTCTGGGTAAGACTCTGGAATTTTTCATAAGGTTACATATTTGCTCCAAATGATATTTACTGTTCCAGTGTCCACAAACTTGCACTTGAAGAACTCAAATAACTAATATGCTTAATACAAACTGCACACAATTTAACCTATCCACCCAAAAGGATGAAAGACCTGAGATGACCTTCTTAGAACTTGCAATTACAACAAAGTATGGTATGTTAAGCCTCATGCTTACACAGTAAGCCCTTCTCACTGTAAAAGTGCCAAGCTGAGAGATATATTGTTAGTGTGCCCCCTGCATGCCTTTTCAGCAAGAAGAATGGCACCCAGCAAGGTCAGGCTGCATTGTCAGGGGCTGCCACACAGTATTTTCAAAGCCCCTACAAAATCTAAAGCTGGGTTGTTTTCCTTGATGAAAGATGAGTTTTTACAGGTTAAAGATAAATTACATGTTATTTATTCAACTTATTTCATATAGAAACATTCTGCACATGTTTGGATTCTCATCATCTCCTGGCCTGCAGAACAAACTTCGTAACACAGAAAGCCTAAAACTACCAATGATCTTTCTTTAAGATGATCTCTAGCACAATCACTCCTGATTTAATTTTCTTTATCTACAAAAACTTCAATGCCTACAAGGAGCTTTGAAGCAAAACCAAAGGAAGTTCTGTGAAGTACTAGTTGCTGGGAAATTCTCCTGTTCAATTTAGTTCTGAAAATAAGCCAATTACCTTAGTACCTATGTAATCATAAGAGAAAACACAGCACAAAAATACTTTTTCATTTGCATATAAATTTGGTTTAAAATTCTCAAATATATAAATATATATATATATACACACACACATACACACACACACACACACATATATAACTAATATTCAAAAAAAGTGAATACATAAGAAGTGCCAAGATTGATTCCAGAGAAAAGAAAAATTTTCTTACTATAATTGGAAAGCAAGCAGGTTTGATAAATACATAACCGTCAGAAGGAAACATGAATCTGCAATCCCACATTTTTAATTTCTTTTTCTTACCATATTTTGGAAATTGTCAACACTTTCAAGTACTACTCCAAGCAACATTAACTCTTCTTCAGACACTCACTCACAAGATGCAGCTAGACACAATATTTTACCAGAGTACATGGGTCACTTCTGTGATATTTTCCCACCAACTCAAACGTGGTTGCAGAGTCCATCATGAGGATACTCCCTAAAAGTACTAGACGGAGTTGCCACTTCCATTAGTTCCTACACTATGAGACAATTCTCAAGAGGTAAACTAACGCAAATTGCATTAAACTACAGAGTTAAACTACAGCTGACAGCTATTATATTTTTTACAGGATAGAACCAGTTTTCATAACTATCATGTGAATTGGGCAGATGCTTACTTAAAATAGCCTTATAAATAGCACAGTTATAAGTGATTGAGATTTAGTGACATACATTTTACTCGGAGGAATTAATATTTCTGCTGAAAATGCATTTAATTACTTTACTACTATTCATTCATTGAAAAACAGAATGCAGTTTCTTACTTGAAAAACAAGACTTTCGGAAATCACAGGAAACTACTTTCTCATAAATTCACTGTCTATTCAATGTATCACAATTGTCTTCCCTAAGCAAAAAAAATTAATGGACAGCAACTAGACTAAACCTTATACCATTAATTTAGAGATAATTGAAAGGATCTGCCTTTAAAATTGCAGTTGTCCAATGCAAAAACTTTACTACTTACAGGCTTGCACTGTCACAAATACAAACATTAGTTATTTTAAAAATACTTTTCATGAGTTCCTTTAAAGAAAGGAGAAAAATATGAGAGTCACAAGAGATAGAGATACAAGCAGGAATGGAAGAAAGAGGATCAACAGAATGCCTGTTCCCTAAAAGGCACCTTAGGAAAAGCAATTAATTATGACAGAGTACTGGTTGGGAGAAAAAAAAAAGCCCCAAATCAACTGGCTGTCCTCACCAAAGAAAATGATAGATAAGGCAGCATTTAATCACAGAACAGAGAAACAACTCTGAAGGACTCTGAGAAAAGAAATGTAATAGATGCCAAGTTAAAACAAATGAAGTTATTAAAACAAGTAGTTGTTATACCATTGACAGAAAAGAAATCTATGTCAGAATTTTTATATTATTTTCTATTGAGTAGTATTGTGAAGTTTACCCTGGCATTGTTATTTCTAGAATTTAAATTTGAATGATACACTTCTAATGAGTCAAGAATTATCACATTCTTATGTGCAACCCAACATTTAACCTTGTGTGCCTGCAAACCCATGCATGGCATCCAAATGAGACAGTATTTTTTAAACATGAGGAAAAGTAAATGTATGAGAAAACCACAAGTGATATAACAAAAAACCAACCAGTACATGGGGGTTTATGTCTTCTCTAGAATTTTAATATTTTCTACAGGAAAAATTTATGAAGATAAAAAACAATTTATTTCTAGATGGTCTTAAGACATCTAAAATGGTACAGAATACTCATAAAGACCAAGGCTTGACACTGTAGACCAAGAAGAGGTTGTCCTTAAAGTGATTCAGCCCTCTGTGTCACAGTGATCTTATAAAACAGGTATGTGCAGTCTGTAGACACTGAGGATGACTAAGCTACTTCAATTTTCTTCTGAATTTCCATTTTTTATATTTTTGGTACTCAGTAGAAAAGGCAGCAAATGAACGTCAAGAAAGAATGTCACTGAGAAATATCTTCATTCATATATTTAATACAAGAGCAGTTACTTCATGGCATCAGTATTGCAAGAGACATACACTGACTATTTGAACTGCAAAAAATTACAAACCTGGTGGCACTGAAAGCCAGCTGATGCCCAGAGATGCCATACAGAGCCTGATATGTACATTTACCTTCTCTGCAGAGACCAGCATGTTCCAAAACACCCCAAGTAACAGGCTGGTTAGAAAAAGATATCCTTATAAATCCAGACAATGCACTAAACTTTTAACATTACTGAGCCAAGAAAGAAACACACTGCTGCATAAATCCTAAGTAACTTCTCCATCCTCCAACTAATCTTCCAAAGTTGACAATTCCATTTTTAACACAAGAGAAAAAGGGAAAAGGCTGTATGTATAACACGATTTCTTTATTTTTTTGTTTCCCTCTTTAAATAAAAGTGTTAAATCCCATGGTTTGCCTGTAGTACATAATAGAAAGAGAACAGGTAACACACACAAGCTACTGAGGCAGATACTAACATAAATTTTCTCCTCATTCACAGGACATTGCAACTCTAATAAAGGTTATGAGCTCTTTCTGACACCTGAATTGATCTAGAAATATATGCCCTATAGTAAGCGATGGGGAAATATCACTATATTTGTGATATTTGTGAAATACTTGACGGAAAAAACAAGCTAGACTTTCTAACATTTCCATGAAAATAACTCATATCAACTAGAATTCTAGCTTCTGCTTTCATTCTAGATACTTGAATTAATTAACTAAGTAGGATGACTCCTCAAAGCCGTTTTTTTCCACAACAAAAGTTTTGGTCATGTGTAGAAAAAGAAGTTCTATTCCTGGTATTTATAGCTCGTTTAGAATTTATTTCCTGCATTGCTCTGGATCCAGTCATGATGGGGCATGAACAAGACATTATACTACTCAATTACAACTCATGTCAGTGCCAGGGACAGGGAAAAGAGACTCTTCCAAGAAGAAGGGCATGCCCTTTCCAGTCACCATAAGCCATTCATCATGCCTGGGACAGTTAAGCAAAGGGGACCGTTTCCATGTGAATCACCTTCTCCTTGCGCACTTTACTAATATTCTTGCTGCTACTCTTTGCTTTCATATCCATTGCTGTTTCCAGCAAATTGTTCTAACAATAACATTAATTATTCTAATATTGTTCATAACCCATGATCTCTGCCTTTTGTGTCCCCCACCAAAGGGAGGGAGGGGAGCAGCTCACGGTTTTCTTTTCAATGGGAGTACTAAATGGGGGAATACCTTTCCCAAACCATGACATGGTTCATACTCATTACTATATGAAAGATGACCTAAGGGGCCTCTGTACTGCAAAAGGTCACTATGACTGAGTTCAACCCTTATTTAAGACCTTGTGTTTCACCACATAAGAATGGTCATTGAAATTAATTCCACACATACAAATAATTCAAATAAAAATCTTGACATAGTACTAATTATTCTAAAAACTAGTTCCAAGCTAGCTGCTAAAGAGGGTTGCAGAAACTATGCAAGACTACTAAAAGTCCAAGGATGGCTGGTGTGCCTCTGTGGTGTTTCCAGTGCCTCTCTATGCAATTGTGGGGAATAAAAGGAATAAAGAAGTGTATTGCACAAGGGTTAAGAAAACTGTTCTACTCATGAGTTTTTTATCTCCACATGGGAAGCACACTTTGCTGCAATGCACCGTGTATTGTCATTTATTAAACACTGGTTAACTAATTAAACTTGGAAATAAAAATGAAAGTCACAAATCATGGTCTTTCTTTTCTTTCTTTCTTTTGCCGGTAGAAGCAAATTGCATTTTGTCTGTGCCTTCTGTCTTATTAATAGTGTAAAAACAAAGGTACACCACTAGAACTTCCAGTGAGTATGCATACTCAGCCCCACATAAAAAACTGGAGGTCCATGTCTGCAGTCCCTCTGAAGTCAGCACAACATTTACATGAAAATGGATCTAATCCTCCAACCTTAAAAAATGAACCTGAGCTTCATGAAATGGCTGTTTATTAGCTATATGCATTAAGCCCTATTTCAGAAAACTGAACAGGAAACTTCCTAACAAAGGTATTGTCTGAACTACTTATTTTATATTGGGAAGTAAGGGTTACATAAGATATCAGCTTTTTTCTATTCTTGCATATGATGCTTATATGAATGTAATTTTTTCTTAAGAAATAATATTCATATATAAACAGAGGATCTTAGGACAAAACTGAAAGTCTTTATCTTATCTGTCATTAAGTATTTGAGACAGTTCTTCAGTACCAACAGATTTAAAACTGATAATGTTCAAAATTTAAATACTTCTAAGTAAAATAAAGGAATAAATAGTTTGCAAAAATACATTTCAAAAGCCTCAGAACTTCACAAAAAGCCATGGTTAGTAGAAGGCCATACAATTCATTTTTTATGATTATTCAGATCCTCTGGAGAAAGTAACTATATTGGTTTATGAAAGGAAATCAGAAAAAAGTCTTTCTTCTTTCCATATTTAGTTATTTGAATATTTATTAATCTTTAGTTACAATGGTACGTCATATAAACATTCATGAATAGTACACAAAGTAATGCAGTAAAATACTGCATTCAATTATTTGAAAATAATTTTATTAGGCTTTAAAATACAAAGAAAAGGATAAGCAGAAGAAAAGGAAGGAAGTTCAGTGTGAATGTTGTGTGATCTGGATACTGTTAGCATCAAGTATGTATAGTCCCTGTATACTGCTAAGTGCTCACCTGCAAATAAGGGTTGTCATTGCAGCAGTTGTAAAACAATATGTGTGGTAATCTCACATTCATAAAAATCCAAAGCCGTCTTTTAAACAAACAGCAGACATTTTTAGAGTCAACAAAATTGCTCTCCAAGGATTCCACTGGAGTGGTCTGCAGTTCCAATAGTTTAACATAAATCATTTGTTCACCAAAAACCCTGTGAAGACTTGTTTTGGAGAGGAAGTGTAACTGCATGTCACTTACACTCTTCCTTCAAATCCAATCCTTTTAAATTATTTATTCATCCCTACCATAAATATTTCAAATACTTGTTATCATCCACTTCATCTTCCTCTTGATTCAAGCAACAGTGCTCTGTACCTGTATTTCTCATTATTCTGTTTAGAGCACAAACAAGTTTTCAAAAAGATAACAGTCACATACCAATATAGAAAAAACCTGCTCTCTTCAATTTGTGTTTTCCACAGTGATGCCAACAAGGTTGAATACAGTGTGACCATTGCTGTTAGCTCCCTGGCCAAATTTATAAAGATTTTACATATTTTAACACTGATAGCAACAATATGCTATTTGTGCTTCTTTTTAAAAGTATATTGGAAATCTGTTGCAACTGCCAAAAAATGCATCAAACAAAGAGGTAGTCACCACTTCGTTTTGACTGTGTTTAAGTGGTTTTGATTCTCAAAGAATAAGTTAATTTCAATATCTTTACCTCTGAATATCCCAGCTTCAACTGGAAGTAAAGAAAGTAATATTCAGGACAGAATGTTCATATATCATTGCATATACCAATGTACAGCATTGCACTGCATGTATCATTGCATGTACCATTGCAACTACCCATTCTTGTTAAATAATACTGTATCAAAAGTACAGTCTTGTGACTGAGATAAACGTGCAGAATATGTGCTTAGAAAGACTTTCTTTTCTTAAGCAGTAGGGCACAGACTCACACAGTCTCAAGGTTATGCATGCTTTAGACATACATGGCAGAAAAAAAATTAAAAGTCTACCATCCCTCTCAGCACAGTTGAGGACATTAGCTTCCAAAAAATCTTCTGGCTACAAAGAAATGAAGGGTCTTGGAAGGATAAGCATGAGGATCCCATGTTTTAACAGCGGAAGGTTTACAGCCACAGCATATCTGGCCTTGAGACGAAGAACACCTTGCATCACTCTTAACAACTCCCTCTTCAAACACAGAAGTGGTATCTGCAGCTCCTAAAGAAGGCTTTCTACAGGCTACACCAGCTAAAGCTGACCTGGTAAAGGGTTTCTAAAGGAACTGATAAAAACAGGATATAAGAAGATATCTGAACTTCATTAAAAAGAGCAGTAAAAACTATAATTATGTTCTGTATCACATATTATTTTATACTAGTAAAATCACTTCTCTTTAACTTTAAAGCACCTCACAGCCAACAAATATATGCTTCCTAATATTCTCACAAAATATTTCTGGAAACAAACTCACAGGACACAAAGTACCTATCAGGGGAAACATTCTAAACTTTACATATTCTGTCATATTGCAAATTAATTAAAATCCGTATCATCCACCAAAAAGTATGGTGCGATACACAGCAAAGAAGGCTTGGCCTTACTGAGTTCTTAATCAAGCAATAGAGATCTTCCAAGTACTCTCTAGGAACAACTGGTAATCATGAACTCTGGGGCACTCGGTTGAAGAGGAGATGAGCAAATATCCCATGCCTTTTTATCAAAGATCATCATTCCCTAAGGGAATTACCTTGCTAGCTTCCTCTCCATATGATGGTCTCTGTTTCTTAAGTTGAGTATTCCTTTCTTTACAGCTTCTGTTTGATTCTCTCACATTGGAAGACAGAGATTGATTATTTTGTTTTCTTCTAATTTTTGCGAAGTTTGCAAATCTGTTTTAACTCACTTTGGATATAACTTTTTTCAATCTTTGCACCACCAGTAACCACATCAATGATCCTTTAAAAATGCCACAACTCATTCCAAGTTTAATATAAATAAAATTGTTAAGACCCAAGAACATATCATGCATATATATGAAAAAAGCATTTGCTTCATGTTTATATAGGAAGGTAACAAACAAGCAAATTGAAAGTAATGGTTAACTGCTACATATTTTTTTCTCATTAAGTAGGAGGATTTAAAAGATAATGCCTCTTGCCCTCCAAAGCATACTCTTCTGTCTCTTCTGCACACAAAAAATTGCTTTGTTCAGCTTACTATACTTTTTTCCTCTTTAGACAAGATGAAACATGACTGGGTAAATAAGTTTCAGCAGTTACAGAACAGACAATTCTCAATCTAAATCTTACAAATCCTTAGGATGACTAAAGATCTCCATAACATTTATATATTTTT
>JANRMJ010000079.1:11848206-11860653 GCA_025584955.1 Alethe diademata | reverse complement strand
TTAAATTCTGAGATTATGCTGCTGGGTGCATGAGAGAGCAGAAGGATCTTTGATAACACACTTGAGTATAAAATGAAAGTAACAGAGTCTAATAGAGAAAACAAAAAGAATCTAAACTTATTTTTTTTAAATCTTATTAACTTTGCATGACTTAAACCAGATAGTGTGTAAATATAACAACTTGTTGAGACATTCAAAGCAGTATATTACCTTCTTGCACTATCTGTTTGAAAAATAAGACACCAGAATGTATTAAAATACCTGAATTATGATGATATATTGAATGTATGCAGCCACTTTTTTTTCAAATACAAACAATGTGGCTAATATTAGAATACATGTATTACATAGTTTTCTGGAACTCAAGAGGGGATTTCTGTATAAGAAAGACCTTTTCAAAAGAGAAGACTTAAGTGTTTATAAAATTTTTCAGTCGAATATCTGAAATGATGCTGAAATCATAAGATTCAGATTTTCAAGGGATTTTTGTCTTTCATATATGATTTTCTTAGCCTAATCCTTCAAATTTCATCTTCAAGCATTTGTCATACAAAATACAAGCCAGAAGGGAAAGTGTTATATAGAAATTTAGAGCCTAATTATGAAAAAATACAGTTACCACTAATGAAATAATAAATGGATACTGAAAGCTGATTTTAACTTATTTGATTTAAAAGGAGTTGTTGTTGTAAAATACTGACATCTTGCAAGCATAAATAGTGTTATCCAAAGTGCTCATCCTGCAAAAGTGTAGACACTTCCCTAGGATTCTGTAGAGATTTATTTGGATAGTAGATTGCATGGTATTACATGTTCTGAAATTATTCTGTTCATGATTATTACATATGATAGTTGCTTCCTGATTTTTGATGTGTTTCTGTTTTAGACAGCACCACTCTTGTTGTCAAGATTCCAGCCAGTCTCTTGGTTCTTCAGATTCTGAACGTGACCTCATGAGACAGAGATTCTCTGTTGCTTCACATCCAAGACTACACTACCTCATTGTCTCTGATGGATATATGATAACACTGCTAAGATTTCCTAGCAACTTTTCACCATCAGGATTTATAAGATCCCTTTTGCTTGATTCAACCCAAAAGCTTGAAAACATCCGTCAGAATTTGCTGAACTTCAGGGTAGGGTTATGAACTATTTTGTAAGTTTTAAGTAAAAAAATTCATGAAAAAGTGTATATTCTAGGCCGAGTACCTTTGAATTGCAATGTTAAGTGACCATATTGGTCCTCAAAGCAGTGAATACAGATTTCCTGAAATTTTATTCTTTTGATATCTGAGTGATATTTCAGGAAAATTTAGTGAGTGGGACAGTCTGAATTGTCACTATGTTATTTTTCTGAAACTGTAAAAGAAACAGAGATTTCTATATCTGTAGAGTTGACTGGGGACGTTGACAGGCATTATGCTACTCTCATCAACTCACTGTTTCAGAATGATGCAGAAAGAATTCTGTAAATCCTCTATAACTTTGTCCCTATGGTACTGTGTACTGGGTCTTCAGTCAAGGGTGGCAATTAAAACTTAAAGCATTTCTGTTTAATTTTCTGTCACTTCTGAATTAAGCTAAATCTGGAGAAGGGAATCCATAGAAGGAAGAAGTCCTGCAACTATTGCTGACCACATAAGATATAATAGATAATTAGTTCTGAATATTTGTGTTTGTTGATAGAATGCAGCTTCTCTTCTAATTCAGTTTCTATTCTGATTTTTGGAGAAGTGAGCTATAATGGTATTCCTGCATAAGCTAGATTAATGGGCGAAGATTTGAGGATTTGAAGAGATATGTTATTAGTAAAAATGCAGGAAAACCATACATACAGACAAATTTCTAGGGCTTTTTCGGGCATAAAGAAAGCAGATTCTTTCAAAATTATGTAAATGAAAGTTGTCTGGTGTGAGAGAATTCTGCTTCCCCAAAGCATGGTTAAATGGTAGTTTGTTTCTGTGCAGCAGATGCTTGCTGATCTATTCTCCTTGTCTATCTGGGACTTTTGAGCTGGAGCTTTTTATATCAGTCAGCCAATTTAATTGACTTGTTTAGAAAGTGTCTGTCTTGTTAGGAACTGATAATATGTTTTCTGTTATTGTTATTTCTTTTAGTGTAAAGGGAGATCTCGGTACTTACGATCACTGTTGTCTTTAAAAGCTAGTCTTTTAAAACAAGTTCAAAACCAAAGTTCTATCTTTTCCACCATTCCGAGATTCCTGGAGGAGGACACAACAGAAATTAATGAGAAAACCATGGATTTACTGGTACTTAATGGTATTTTTCCACTTGTAATTGTGAATTTATATAAGTTTAAGGTATTCTAAAAGGAAATAACAGTGGTTGTTTTAAAGGAAGTAATAATGGGTTTATTTATTCTAACTAGTATTTTTAAAATAATTTAATATTCTAATTTTCTTTATAGGCATAGGAATATACTTAGTTTCTCAAACTGATACTTGATTTTTATTTCTAAGTTATTTCATTCAGCATGTTTTGACTTTTTGAAGAATATCTGCCAGTATACATATGTATCAGTTTATTGTGTTTCAATACATAGAATGGTTTGTGTTGGAAGAGACCTTAAGGATCATCCAGTTCCAGCCACCTGCCAGGGTGAGGGACACTTTTCATTAAGCCAGGATGCTCAAAGCCCCATCCAACCTTGCCTTGGACACTTCATGCATAGGGCAGCCACAGTTTCTCAGGGCAACCCGTTCCAGTGTCTCAGCACTTCCAGAGTAAAGAATTTCTGCCTAATAGCTTATCTAAGCCTGCCCTCTCTCAGCTTAAAACCATTGCCTCTTGTCCTATCACTATATGTTCCATGTAAAAAGCCTCTCTCCTGCTCTCTTGTGGCCTCCTTTATGTAATGAAAGGTGCTGTAAGGTCTCCCTGGAAACCCAGTACTTTAACTTCACTTTATAGTATAATGTTAGCTATCAGATATAATGGGGCTGTAGTCTACTTTAGTAGCAGTCTTATTCTTAATAAATAAGATATTTATCTTTATCCTGAGTTTTAGAGGATTCTTTAATTGGTTCAAAAACCTGTATTTGTCTTTTGGAAGAGTGGTTCTGTGATCATAGTTATTGAACAGGCTTTCCCAACTTCATTTAATGCTTTTGAGTTTTGGTTTGTTCTTGAAAGCTTTTGAGCTTTTGTTGAATGACTTTTATATCTTACAGGTGTCTGGCAAAATCTGTCTTGTACTCTAGGCTTAATGAAGGGCAGAGTTTCACTTTCTGTCATAAAATCTACTGCTGTATTGGCGGTGTAATTTTGTTGTTAGGTAATTTAATTTCTGTCTGTCCAACTGTTTTGCAAATAATGATATTTAATTTGAGATTGAGATGAAACTGCAGTTTATTCAATGTACTAGCATTTAAGCAAGGTAATTAAGCATAAAAATTTCATTTATGAGACTGACTGACTGGTGATTCTTTGCAGTCTATGTGCTCTCTCTCTCAATAAACTTGAATTAAACTGTTGATTTTTTTGCTTGCCTGATTTAGGACCATGAAGAAGAATCAGATAATGAAAAGCACTTTTACAATAGCCCTTCCAGCTTCTATAACCAAAGAATCTATTCATCTGTTGGTAAAGCTGATGAAGGCTACTTAGAATTTGCATCAATGTTTGATACCATCCATGCAGAAGATGATTTTGGAGAGAAAGATAAATCATCATTGGAACTATATTCCATTCAGAAAAACCTCCTTGGTGCATGGCAGATAGGGATTTCAAGAAATATGGAAGAGAAAGATGCATTACTGAATTACACAGTGAATTGCATTATCCATTTTTTCAACATTGTTCAGTTTGTGAAATGTACTTTGCTAAACCAGGATACATCTTTAAACAAGTCTGTGAAGAATACTCAATGGATGCATTGTGTTCTGAGATATTTCCAGCAGTGTTTGACTGTCTTGTACTGGCATTCAAGAGCCAGTGTGACTGGGCATGTGGCAAAGTTGACATTAGAAACTTTAAAACTGATGCTTATACAGCAACAAGATCAGTTGTTCTCAAAAAACCTTTTGGCATGCTTCTGTCTTTTGAAGATGGTTTCTCACACCCTAAGCAGAGTGTGTGTACTACGGTACGAGAATTTCTTTGCGTCTCCTGACAGTAATACTCCTGTGGAACTTGACTCCCTCACTGTGCCTGTTTTCTTAGTTCTTGATGATGATACTACTCAGCAGTTCAGCTCACTGAAATCTCTGCTTAGAGAATGTCCTCGCGTAAACCATGATGCGAAATCAGAAAAAAGGTATGAATAAGCTTTGCACAGGGAAAAACTGTATGCCAAAACCAGATTTTGAAAAAAATGCACAGTGAAACCAACCATCACAGGTTTATGAAAAGCAGATCCTGCATGACCAGTCTTGTCTTGTGTGACAGGTGCCCTACTTGATGGATGAGTGAAAGGCTGTGGATATTGTGGATGTTGTCTACCTGGACTTTAGTAAAGCGTTTGATACAGGCTCGCACAGCTTTCTCCTGGAGAAATTGCTTGCTCATGGCTTGGGTAGAAGCACTCTTTGCTGGGTTAAGATGGGCTAGTGTCTGGCCTAGAAGAGGTAGTGAATGGAGTTACATCCAGCTGCAGCCAGTCACTGTCCAGCTGCAGCCAATACTGTTCCCTAAGGCTCAGTATTGGGGCCAGCCCTGATTAATACCTCTATCAGTGATCTAGGTGAGGGGATTGAGAGCCCCTTCAGTCAGTTCACAAATAACACTGATTTGGGTAGGAGTGTTGATCTACTGGAGGGCAGAAAGGCTCTGTGGAAGGGTCTGGACTGGCTGCATTGACAATCTGAAGCCAGTGGTGTGAGGTTCAACAAGGCCAAGTACCAGGTCCTGCACTTGAGTCACAACAACCTCGTGCACACCACAGGCTCGGGTAGAGTGGCACCATTGGCTGCGCATAAGCCAGTGTGTGTGCCCAGGTGGCCAAAAATGGCCAATGGAATCCTGGCAGCAGAACCAGGGAAGTGACTGTTCTGTACCTGGCACTGGTGAGGCAGCACATCAAGTCCTGTGTCCAGCTCTAGGCCCCACAGTATCTGAAAGGGTCAGGTTGGACCAGACTGCCTGGAGAAGTGGGCTGTCTCCATTCCTGTAGGTCTTTAAAAGGTGTGTAGCTGTGGTGTTTAGGGACATGGTTTAATGGTGGCCTTGGCAATGTTAATGGTTGGAGATAATGATTTTAAGGGTGTTTTCCAACCTAAGTGGTTCTATATGATGGAACAAAAATTGTGTGAGTTAAAGTATAATGAAATATCCTTTTGAGTTTTTTTCCTGCCTTTTACTCCATGGAAAGGCATGATAAACAATTAAAGCATACAGATTAAGGCTCAGACCTATAGTTGAATATAGTTTGGTTATGGTGACTAAACTATCATTGCAGATCAGTTTGGAGATAACTAATAGGTTGACAGCTGACACCAGGCCAGGTAGTGCAGCATCAATCCAGATACTGAAACTTTAGATGCTTTAACTGTCCCTTGTGCATTTCACTCTTTCCTAGTTGCAAAATCTACAGAGGACAAGTCTGCTCATATGCAATATATCAATGGTGTCAATTTAGTCAGCAAAGTTTTTATTCATTGTGGATGTGGTGTCTCAGAGCAGTAAGAAAAACCCATTTTGGAAACTTACTAAACTATCGGAGCTATTTTTTTGTACTGCAAAACTCCAGTGAATCAAAGTGTGGTATGCACATGGGCAGGCTTCTCCTTTCCAGAGATTTAGAACCTAAATATGATTATAGCTCATTAATTAATTCCTACAACTGTAAAATATTTCTTCAATTATCCTTAAATATAGTACTGCATTCACTGCAAATCTGATATGCAAGTTTCAGTTCTCTCAGAGAAGGTAATTGTGCTCCAGGTGCTGAGCACTGTGCATATGACTGACTGTCTGTTAATTATGAACCCAGTAGTACTTCAAGATACAGATGTGTTGCAGTTTTATGCAAGCTTTTTCAAGTCTCTAACAATGTATATTTCCTTGTATTGCTAAACTTATTATGTATCAGAGCTGTTACATCTAATAGGGCTCTGCTAGGCAACAGGGACTTGCCAGCCCTGAAACCATACTCTGCAATCTTGTTCTTCTCTTTGCTTTTCTACATTATGCTTTAATTGTTTTTTAATCAGTGTTGTTTATAAAGTTCTGAGGTTTCTCTAAGAGTATTTTGTTTCTCTGTTGTTAGCTAGCAAGGGGATTAATTTTGGGGATGTTTAGGTTCTTAAAATAGATTGCTGTGCTTAGGAAAATGTGGAAGAATTAATGTTAGTCAAAAATGAGGCTTCAATTTTTCCCTTCACTGAAGTCAAGAAAGGAGTTGATACAACTTAATTTTCAGGCGCATAATGCAAAATAAAAGAACGTAAGAAGTTGAGTAAGCAACTTCATTAATTCCTGTTTAATTTCTTAATATTGTATTTCTTGAATTACAGGTTGACTGTACTATGGCAACTATTGTATAAGAAAGTGGTTTGGTATCAGCTGCAGCTGAAAAGAAAAGTGAACAAGAACGCAGAAGAGGCTTCTGTTGTCTCACTGCTTTTAAGTCATATACAAGCAGCCATCCAGTCTTCAGGAGTGACATTAGAACAACATTTGAAGATTAATTCTCTATCTGGTTAGTAAAAATATTAATTGAAAACTAGGAGAATTTGGTCCAACTTAACAATCAATAACTGACTCCAAGATTTTTAAGAAATGAACGTTGGGACTTCTCTTAAAATTCTTATCATAATTGAATCTTAAATACTTAATACATACTGGTATGTCTGTAGATTGTAATATAATCTTTAGGGCTTTTTAAGCTAAATAAAAAGACTGAAGTGACTTCAGTTTGCTTTGAGCCATATCCTAAAGAATCTGAATGGAAGATTTTATTTCTGATCTCCTGTGTTGTTTCTTCTGAAGTAAATGGGCATCACAGTGTGTCTTATACTGGATTTCTGTGTAGAAATCTTGGTCACTCCATGTGGTCATTGTGGGCATGAGCATGTTTTCTTCACAAATGTAATATTCAACTAAGTATCTAGATTAGTGTAACCTAAGGTACTTGATAATCTAGTATATTTATTTTCCAAACAGTATACTTTTGTAGCCTAATTTCTTGCACTTTACTGTCCTATTTTCTACCTTTCTTTTATAATTGTACACTACTAAGCCCAGCTTCCCATTTAAGTCTCCCTTTACAATTCTGTTTCCTTGCCATGTTCTTGATCTCTCTCCCTTAAGTGACAGTTCTAACTCCTCTTCCTACAGCATTCTGTACAATACATTAGCTCCTTCTGGAAGAGAGCTGATTCATTACCGGTCCTGGCAAGGACTGTTCAAAGTCATCGTCTCTCAGATGCTCAAAATTTAGACTTAATTGTGAGAATAGAAATTTACTGGGGGCTCACGTATTTTCATCTGATTTCAGTGAATCTCTGATGCTGAAATAAGAGCATATGTATTTGTAACTGTAGAAGTAACTATGTAGATCTTTTAATTTGTAAATATGTGACTTTTATAGGCGAGGAGCAGTTCCTTTTAGGCTCATACAGAGAATCTCTGGACATTTGGAAAAGATCTCTTTGTGAACTCAAGACGAAAGGTAAGGGACAAAATCTTTGAGGGTGGAGTGAGTATGTTTTATAATAATTTTATATTTGTGACTCTGTTTCCCCTTCCAAAAGAGGGAGTGAGATACATAAAGGGTGCATATTTGAAATTAAGATGGGATGAATAGATACCAGTCAAAACTTAAATCTGGTTGCTCCCTAAGAAAATTCTGTGCATTTCTATTTTAGTAAGAGGGCTTTCTTGTGATTATGATGTACATGATACAGAAAAGCTCTAGATAAATTTGTGAGCAAGAAAGAGACAAAGAAAAACAGATGAACAAAAATCAATAGTAGCTGTAAAATTAAAAGAATTAGTGTTTAGAAAGTAACAAACTTGTGTCAGGAGTTTTTGTAAGAGTTGATTTAAAACAAATATACCAGAGCCTCTTTCCAGGCATCATGAGAAAATTTTCTGCTGGTTATTAGAACAAGAAATGCTTCACTGAGGAAAATTCAGTGTATTGGAGGCTTGGTGGATGTCTAAGCAATTCCACTGTGGTTCAGGCATTATTTCTTTGAAGGCTAGGCTTCCTTCAGCTCTCCTTTGTCTGTGTCTTAACAGTTATGCATAGTATTGTTTTGAAAACTGCCATATCTCTAGAATTAAAAATGTTATGGATGAGCATTAACTTACTAGGGACTTAAAGGCTGTATAGAAGAATCATAGCCTAAAGTAGCTGCTCTTGATTTCTATGCTTCTAAGTGTATTGTTTATGTAAATAGGTTTCTGGAGAGGAAAGAACTAGTACTTTGATTTGCTACATCTGTTTTTGTGTTTCTTGTTTATCTTCAACTTGGACTTCTGCCTTTTTTTAATCTTCTAATGCAGGAGGAAAAAGAGCATATTTTCTTCAGCGTAGATACTATCTTGCAATACTGTTTTGTCACCTGTATCAGTATAACCTGTGTGAGGCTCAGGGGCTCTGCGATCATCTGGTAAGAGAGATTCTGAGACGATCACAGCTCTCCACAAGTCAGATGGAAGAATTTTCTGGTATGTTTACATTGCCTAAAAGTGTGGTAAGGTATGTTGACACTGTTTGAATAACTTAGTGTGTCATTTCTGTTCCCTCACATGCATACTTAACAGCTTTTGACACTTTTTGCTTTACTTCTGTTTTCAGTGACTTTTTCTGATCCTCAGATGATTTTGAGCTGCACTTGTTGGAATGTATGTTTAGACAACTCTCATTGTCTACTGGTCATAGTCAATGCTAAATATTTTTAGACTCAAGTCCTCTCAAAGAAAGACTTTGAAAAACAAAAATAAGGGGGAAATGATGTGATTTGTTTTTATATTAATTTAACTTTTTTGTAATACAACATGAGAAAATAGCAGATTTCGGTTTGGTCAACAGTCCTAATTTGATAGTTTTTGCAGATGCTTATAAATTGGTTTTTTGTTACCGAGTTTAAATCTAAGTGAAATCTGAATTTCCAAGTTTGAACAAGCAGTTTTTTGACTCAATGCTGGTCTAAATTTAGATACTAAAGCGTATCTCCTGTCATTAAAAATCTGATATATGTCTTCTAGTATTAGTATAATGTGTAATTAGTTTAAAAGATTAAGCTCTGTAAAGCTTGAAAGCTCATCAAGGCATTATGTAAGTTTGCTTGTTTTAAAAAATATTTTATAACCTGTGATTAAATTTTTTTAGCATTCAAATTTAAAATAATTTTTCTCATAATGTTTAATTTGATTTTTTTTTAGATACCAAGTATTTTCAGCATGAACTATGGATGGTAGCCAACATTCATACTGACACTGCCATGGCTGTGATTCGATCCATGGCACGATTCATGGCTGCTTATTTCACAAAGCAGCTGCTCTATATCTTTCCCCCCCACAGTGTTGACGTCCTTCATCCACTTCACATCAAACAAGGTATTTCCTGTACAAGCAGTTCTAGTTGCTTAAATCTTGCAATAGTTTTTCACATGTATCAGTGATGTCTGTTATGCTTTAACTTGATGATCAAGTTAGCTTTTCAGTGGACTAGAAGACAGAAAAAAGCCATAAGGATGTCACAAAAAAAATTGTAGCTGATGCAGTTTTTCTTCCAACAGATAGGATAATTTAGGTTGGAAAATACCTGTAAGATCATTGTGTCCAACCATTAACATTGCCAAGCACACCACTAAACCATGTCCCTAAACACCACAGCTGCACATTTTTTAAGTACCTACAGGGATGGAGACTCAATCCACCTTCCTGGGCAGCCAGGTCCAATGCTTGACAACTCTTGTAGAGAAGCAGTTTTTCCTGATACCCAGTCTAAACCTACCCTGGCATAACTTGAAGTTGTTTCCTCTTCTATCACTTGGCACTTGGGAGAAAAGATGGATCCCAACCTGGCTACAGCCTGCCTGCCTTCAAGGGGTTGTAGGGTGATAAAGTCTCCTCTGAGCCTCCTTTTCTCATGGCTAAACATCCCCAGGTCCCTCAGTTGCTCCTCACAGGACGTGTGCTCCAGACCCTTCCCCAGCCTTCTTTGGACATGCTCCAGCACCTCAGTGTCTTTCTTGTACTGAGCAGCCCAAAATTGACCCCAGCATTCAAGCTGACCTCACCATTGCTGAATACAGAGGGACAATCACTACCCAAGTCCTGCTGGCCACATATTCCTGATACAAGGCAGGATGCCCTTGGTATCCTTGGTCACCTGAGCACACACTGGCTCATGTTCAGCCACTGTCAAGCAGCATGCCCAAGTCCTTTCGCACTGGGCAGCTTTCAAGGCTCTCTTCCCCCAGCCTGTAGTGTAGCTGGGGGTTGTTGTGACCTGACACTTGGCCTTGTTAAATACCACACAATTGTCCTCAGCCTGTCAATCTAGAACCCTCTGCAGAGGGTTCCTGCGCCCTGTCATAGAAGGAGATTGGTCAAGCAGGACCTGCTTTTTGCATCACTGCTGGCTGAGCCTGATGTTGGTTGTCCTGTATGTGTCTCATGATGGCTCTCAAGATGATCCATGACTTTCCCCTGCACCACATTCAGGCTGACAGGTCTGTAGTTCTCCAGACCCCTCTTCCAGCTCTTCCTGTAGATGGGTGCCCCTTTTGCCAACCTCCGGTCAGCTGGAACCTCCCTAGTGAGCCAGGACCATGGGTAATGATGGAAGCTGGCTCAGTGAGTACTTCCTCAAACTCCCTCCATACCCTTTGGTGAATCCCATCCAGCCCAATAGAATTACGTGTGTCTAAGTGGTATATCACGTTGCTGAGCATTTTCCCTTGGAGTGGGGTCTTCATTCTGTTCCTCATTCCTGCCTTCCTCAGGAAGCTCTTCCAGCTCAGAGAGCTTGTTTTTCAGAAAACTGGTCTTACTATTGAAGACTGAGGAAGGGAAGGCATTAAGTACCTCAGCCTTTTTATCATCCTTTGACAATTTTGCCTAGAGATTTGACTCTGACTTTGATCCTCTCAAAAGTGAGATAACAGCAATCCTCCCAGAAGTGAGATAACAGCAGTGCTGAAGAAGTCGTTGAATTGAATCTGTGGCCTGGTGTGACCCTAGCTGAAGAGCCAGAGGAAAACATTTTTTGGTTATGTGACAGTCAAGGTCTTGCAATCCAAACCCAAATACCATATTGTCAAAGCAAGTGGGAATGCCATGTTGGTTGATGTTGAACCCAAGTAGTACTTGTTGGTTTAAGTCCTGCTTCTCAGCTTTTCTGAGAATTGCTGTTTATCACAGCGGGTAGTTTCAGAGAGATTCTGTCTAAAGATTTCCTTTGATAGGAAATTTTTATTTTTAAATTTTATTATTTTTAAAATATTTGTGGGAATAAAGATTTGTTTGGAAATATTTTAGGTCCTCTACCAGTAAGTTGATATTACAATGTCATATATTTTTTACAATATTAACTTACTTTATTAGGTTTTCTGAAGTATATTTGAATACATTGTGTATTTTTAATGTTTCTATACTACAGCATGCACTGGTATCTACTTCTTTCTTCATGGTCTTTTGAATGCTTTATTTGGACAGCTTTCAAGATAAAACCTACAAATAAAACCTTGACTTTCATAGTTGATTAGACAAAGATCCATGTACATGGTGGGACAATTGGGGGTAAAATTACGTTATAGAAGCTGGATTAGTGTGAATATCTCCTAAGTAATGCCTTTGTCTGATCAAAACAGAAACTGAGAGAAGCAAGTAACTCCTTAGAATTCATGTTGATCAGCACCTCCCCAGGAGAACCAGGAAGCAAAACCTTGAACAACAAATCTAAATGTTAACAAAGAAGATACTAAATTCATCTGAAGTTTGTCTCTATATACTATCCTAAAATCAAAGAATCACAGAATATTATGTACTGTTCTTTCTCAAAAATACATTTTAACATTCTGTCTTCTGCAATAAGCGCAGTGTGTACAAACAATTTGAGCACACTAGGAAAACTCTAGGAATTTCCATTTATCTCAGGTGTACCCTCTGGTATATCTTACAGATATGAAGAATATTTGCAAATGGTCCATCAGTGTGATTAAGTCTTTAAAGTAAAAAATTCAAAACCACAAGTTTTGCACGTGCTTTCATATTCACATTATTAAGCAGGAAAATAGCCTGAATACACTCTTATACCATTGCATGAGCTGTATCTGCTGCTGCAGATGCACTTCCATGGTGTGCCTCTAACGAAAATAAATTAATAATAAAAGCAGTTGTACACTGAAACTAATCCACGAGCAATGTGAACAAATTAATTCATCTGATAGCATGAAGATTTATGCAAACTTTAAAATGTGCTTTTCATGTCACAGACTTACCTCCTCGTGTCATTCCACTGCAACACTGTTT
>JANRMJ010000079.1:11832300-11848134 GCA_025584955.1 Alethe diademata | reverse complement strand
TATTGGTGGACTCATTCCAGAGGCTGTGTGGTTAGCACACACACTTGGGGACTGGAAGCTCTCTATTTCAATTGGTCTGGCCTACCAGCTGTATTGTCAGAACACTGATGAGCTCTCAAGGTAAATTTGCAATTGTAATTAGTATACTATATTCTGTTTCATAGTTATTTCCATGAAGTTTATTGTGACAAGTCATATATATTGCCTCAGAAATTTATATTCCCAGATTCCTAGTAGGTGTAGAGCATAAGGTGTCATGATGAGTTATTTTGGCATAGATGTTTGTTTAATGGACCTTCATTGGATTATGTATGGATATTACTTTGTTACTCATGAGCAGTTTCTTGTTATACTTTCAGAACGAAAAAACCAGAGTGTCACCTGCCATTAAGCTTATTACCAATGCAGACTTTTCAGGAAAAGTTGCAGTCTTTGTTAGGACAGCCTGCAACTTCTGAAACATCAGGACATATTAAATACAAGCAGTTCACAGGTACTTCAAATGAAAAATAATTGTGGTTATTTTTCATGTTATTTGGCTACATATTCAGTGTTATACACTGTCTGAGAAAAATAATTGCTTTGTCTTCTCCAGTGTGTATATTTCTGTTATAATATATTCAAACACTTCCCATGTGTGTTCTGGCTTTGATCATTCCAGAAATGGAGTATATTACTAATCTTGTCTTCTCATTTGTATTGTCCAAACCTTTATTTGACTATATTTGTTATTAACTTATTTGGAAGAAAACTCAATCTTCATTACAATTACTAAACAAAAAATTAATGTGTTAACAGTATGAGAAGTACCACCACATTTGAAATTAGCTACAAAAACGTGTTTAGTTTTGCCTTTTCCTTTCTGATAAAGTGGATCCCCAGGTCCAGCAGCTAGCAAGGCTGAGAATGTATTCCCAGTAGTACACAAGCACACACAGCACCTATATACTGGTCACACATGGACACCTACAGACCTGCTCACCACTCACACAGGCAGCACCTCTCCTGTTGGCCTGGGTGAAGGTCTGCATACAGATACCTGTTTGTACATTGTGTATCACTGCAGGAGCTGGGCCAGTGGCAAGATCATTAGCTGAGTAGATAGCCAGCAGACCCAGTTGCTGAGTGTCACAGGTTGCTTATGTCTGTGTATGTGAGCCTGCAAAGCCCTAGCCCCTCTCTGCTTTCTGGTACAGACCCACTCACAAGCACCTTCTTCCCCTCCCCACACACACTGTCCATGCATCCCCAAAGCAGCTGGCCTGGAGTGTACAGTCCTGTCAGCATATAGGATACATCAGTGAGCTGGTCTGGGCTCCTCAGCCTGTCCAGGTGCCTGACCTTCAGAGACACACACATACCCATGTACACACTGTATTTCTGGCATGTGGTCATGGCTCCCTTGGTCTCACCTTGTCTTGCTCTTAGAGACATGAAGACACACAAGCAGGTCTCTCAGTTGTCTCTCTGGCTGTTGGCCAGGTCTTCACTGCAGATACTGTGAGATCCTAACTTAATACTTAACTGCTGAAATTCACACTGTTAGCTGGGTCAACCTGTCCTTATTTATATTCCACAGATAGTTTACTGGCACAATCTCTATATTTTATTCTCTTTTTGTCTCAAAACATTTCAAATTCTTGTCAGCAGGTGCATGTACTTACTGATAAAAGAGTTGCTTTAGTCATTACTAATAATGTACCTGTTTTTGCCTTCTTGGTAAGAATGATTTGCCAGAATGTTATGCCAAGCAAATGCCTGGTTAAAAAGTTCAGTTCTCTACCTAGAAAGGTAGTAGGCTTCATGGTAATGGGGCAAAACTTAAAATTAATATTGGACAACTAGTTTTTAAATGTATGAGAGCTAATCCTAAAACAAGTAGATGAGAACTGTCATTGTAATATATGAATGCAGATTCAGGCAACGTAACCTCATGATGTCAGAATGAAGATCCATGTATTGATTCAATTAATTTATCCATTTCTGGGCTTAATATTTTATAGATGCCATTGAAGAGGAAGATGCAGATGTTCTTTACAGTTCAGTGCAGGAACTACTGAAAGCAGCTGTTATGGCAGATGTTGATATTCTCTCAGAGACATTTCAGCTTTTGATGGATTCTGTCAAGGATCTTTGCAGAAAGTTTTATGGTTTAGTTCCGGTTGGGCTCTGTCTTCCAGCACCACCATTGTACTGTCCTCAACCAGCTTCTGTCAGTGAAGTGAGTGTGTTTCTTGTGTGTTTGTTTGAATATATTTATGAATCTTTATGAGCTTTATTCTGGTTCCTTTTAGCTCATATTTCTGTTTTCTTCCATGTCTGCTCATTTACCTTAATAGCACAGCAGTGATGCATGCCTCTGTGCTTTTTCCATAAATTATCTACGCTATAAAGAAGAAGGGATTAGGACCAGTAACAACATTTAGTTATATGTTCTTTTTAATTTTGGACTTCGTCTTTGCATTTTCAGGAAGACAGCGATGACATTCTTTTAAAAATGGAGAAAGAAGTCCGCCAGAAAGTGTCAGGAGTTCTTCAGCGAATTATCTTGCTCTTCCGGGCTGCTCATTGTTCTTGCTCTGCAGCACAGTGGTATATTACACAACTGAAGTGGGCTAGAAAAGTTATGCAGAAAGTAAATATTTAACTTTATATTTTTAACTTGTTTACATTGTAAATATTACTGATGAGTTTGCAGTTGCAGAAGCATTCAATCTCACCTTGGCTTTGATGTCATATTTTGTACATGTCATCTTCTAGTTTTACATGTTACGTTCATTTTTTTAGGAAACCAGAAGTTAAAGATATACGGTATCTATTTAATAAAGTGTTTCCTTTTGGGTGTTTTTCTATACCTACTTGGTAACAAACAAATTCATTTATTTTCCACTGAAAGAAGAAAGCAGACTTTAATTGGGAGTTATCTGGAAATACGCTCCAAATCACTTAGGGTTGAATATGTAACAGAGAAGGTAATGCTCACTTCAGGTAAAGGGATCATCTTGGTGCACAGAGCTTCTAAGATCTCATTTTACTTTTATGGAATTTGTTTGCACAAAAGCAAGCTCAGAATAAATTGATTGAAAGTTTTTGTGTAAAATCAGTCTTTTCTTAAGTCACTGTAACATAGACACTTAAGGAAGGTTGAGTTGAGAAGGGAGTGTGTATGGCTCTCCCTTCCTGTGGCCCCCCTGCATTAGCATTAATGCAGTGATTGAGATCAGGAACTGGTCTGACTGAAAAGTATTTACTTTTGCATGGTCACAAGGCTTATGTTAGCATGGGGAGCTGGTCAGATGCACCAACTGAAACTGAAGGCAAAGCTGGTCAGCCTTGGTGACAGCAACCTGGAGTGTGCTGAACCAGTCTTTCTTGATTGTGATGTTAGTTCTTATTATACTTCATGTTACTCTTGTATTTCATAGTAATCATGAGTACTATTCAAACAAAAGCATTTTTTGTGCCATAGCTCATATTAAATGTATTTCTTTCAATAAATTTTCAGAATAGTGATTTGAAGAAAATGGAAAGTGAACTTCAGGGAGTTTTACTGATCTTGGCAGTATTCTAATAACTGAGAGGTTGTGCATTTAATAGTGATAAATGTAAAATGTTAGCTGTCTTTATTTCCATTTTGATTGTTTATTTACCTGTTTTTATAGATTCGAGTGAAAGATTCTCTTCCTTTGCTGAGTCCATTCCCTGAGACTTTGCATCGTTACTGCAATTTCCGCACTGTTCTCTATGGATCTCCATCTTCTGGAGCCCATCAGTTTGATGACATTACCTGTAAAATTTTAGGTCTGTATGCAGCAACATAAAATAATTTAGAGCTGGAAAAAAGAACACCAGTGAAAATCCACAGGTGAAAAATAAGCTCTTATTAGCTTGAAATAGTATATTGCAATGTATCATGAACACATTCCGTTTCCAGCTTTTATGTTAGTTATCAAATCTCTTATTCTAAAATATGCTGTTCTGGATTGGGGATTACATGTTACAGACCTGACAGATGTGAAAGAACATGAACACCTAGTGGGACTAAGGAGTTGTAGTTCTAGAGCAATACTGAAGAATCTCAAGCTGCTCTGTTTAATTTTTTTAAATAGAATATCAGCATATTGCATATTTGTATTGTAGGTTGGTTCAGAGAGTTCTGTGCATTATGTTGGATGTTTCATGTTCGTGAAAAATTATCTGACAGCTGTAGGCGGTACCAAACTGCGAGGGAAAATATGAGCAACATCAAGGTAATTATGTTACTAATATAATAGAGATACATCTTAATTGCATGAAGCTATAAGAAGAATTCTAAAGATCTGCTGTATATTTCTGTGAGAACTTGCACAGTGTTTGCAATGCAAATTATGTGTTTGATGCTATGGAGTAGTGTGCTGTGTATGTGAGCTCCATCTTCCTGGCAGTATTTCTGTTAGGCTTTTGCTTTGTATTTGAGTCAGAAGAGCTGCCAGGAAAAAATAGCTTCTACACTTGTTGACCTAAAAATTTACTTTCTGGTTTGTTTTTTTTCCCCCATTAGGTCAAGATATTTTGAGTATTTCTTGAATAATATATACTTGATACACCAAAAATGGAGTTCATGGTGTGTTAAATATACATGGTTGTCAGAAAGAGTAATTAAAAAAGTTAAAATTTAATCATGTTTTTTCTACTTATACCTTCATCAATTGATGTCAGAGGCCCAGGAAGAAAAATAAAGAAACTACTAGAATATTTCTTATGTATTCTGTAACATGTCCAAGATTTTTCTTCACCAGAAAACACAAGTTTCAAATAAATGAGATGGTTCTGTTTCAAATGGTAGAATACTCTGATTTTTCTGTACTTTGTGTGACAGTGACAAATGAGATAGAAAATACTGTTCAAAATAAACCAATCCATCCTAAAAACCTCTTGCAAGGCTTAATTGTCTTGTGTACAAGAAAGAATGTATGATCACCTGGAGTCAAAGTAGAATTACTTCACAGTTTAGGCAAATCTTTGGGTTTTACTTGTGACTGTAAACAAACTCTTCAGCAGAGTGCTAATGGAATTATTTCCTAAGCTGGTTTAAAAAAGCTCTTTTTTTCCTCTTTTTTTTGAAAAAAGCATTGCTATTTGCAACGTATGAATAATTTTGCTGAAATATATTGTTCATACTAATTAATGTTTCTGATATTTTTTTTTAGGATCTGAATAAGAACGGATATGATGCCTACACAGTTGAGCATTGTCTGAATGCAGTGGAGTGGGCTTGTCGAATGCTTCCTTTCTGCAGGTTCATGAATGCTGAAGAATTAGTTCAAGATGTTATTTTGAGTCTGCTTGGAGAATTGCCACCAGTAGAAAAGGTAAAAGACCTTAAAACTAGAATAAAAGCAATAGAGATTATCACAAGTATTTCTCCTCCTTGGAAAACCTACTAGTTAGATTTTCTCATGGTGTAGGTTCTGTGTGAAAAGACACCTACTTGATAATAAATGATAGCTACTGGAAAAGATGCTTTGTTTGTGTGTGTGTAGGTGGCAGAGATTTTTGTAAAGGCATTTCCTAATCCTGAAGATATAAGAGTTTCACTAAGAGATAAATATCATGGACTTCAGCAACGACTCAGACACAGTACTGTTAAAGGTAATGTTCATCGTTGTTTTAGGAAGTTTTAAATGACATTTGGTTTTTATTCTCATCAGCTTGTGACAATACGTTCTTTCATACCCCATGCAAAACAATTATTGTAGTTTTCAGCTGGGCAACTTTGAGTTTTGTGACAAATTGTGTTTCCTTTCTGATAAGTCTTTACCAGTCACAGGGTGTCATGGCTGTCAAAATGTTGATATTTCTTCGGTTTATCACAGTTTTTTGTTGAATTTATAAATGGCTCCAATTTATGATTTTAAGTGAAATCTAATTCACGTCTCAATTTGACAGGCTAACTTAAAACTGAAAATTAAGTTTGAAGACTTGTTTTTCTTTCTTTCAGTAGGTCCTGAAAGTGAAGAAATTATGTCTGTTGTTATACAAGCTGCAGAAGAAGTGAGGAAGAAGGCCTTGAGACATGTAGTAAAAAACATAGGCCCTATAGAAATTAATATATGGGAGCCAGTAGAAGAGGGAGCATCAAATGATGAGGAACACTGCTGTGACAGATTCTCACTAGGCACTAGTCTAAGCACAAGCACACTTACTGATTTTGGGAATCCTCAAGTATATAGTGATGCAGACATGGCAGACACACTTTCTAGTGCTTTGCATACTGAAGAAACAAGAGCTCAAACACCTTCATTCCCAAGGTATGAAAAAACTGCAACAGAAAGCCTTTGGTTTAAATCAGGGGGGAAAAAAAAGAAAAAATAATAAAGTTCTTTCCTGCTGATCAAGTAATCTCTTCACCAAACAGGTTAATTGTCACTATGGGTGATTTATCAAGTGAAAAATTACAAATTTCCCAAATCTTAGAACAGTAGAACAAACAATGTTACATCAGTTAGTATGTGACTAATATATTATTGAAGTGTAAATTACTATCAGCTATGTCTACATTTGTGTATGTTAATGACTAGTTTTTGTCTATGGATTTTGAATTTGGTTAATTTGCCACCTGTACATTGTAGTAATGTAAATTTGGGTTTGTTGGCTATTTTTAACTTCAGTGGGAGATAAGGAATTAATATTGCATGTAATTCTTCTTAAAATGCATTTGAGTATTAATGGTTCTTATACTTATTATCTTACAGGGAAAATGAACTCCAACAACAAAAGGAAATAGGTAGCAAAAATACCACACACAAGATAAAAGCTCCTAACTATAAAACAAAACATAAAGACAGAGTGTGTAGGAGAGTCGTGCTTAATCAATGTAATTTGCCTGTAGTTGGTGCGTGGGAATTTGAACGTGATGATGATGAATATGTTAAATTTTTAGAACTCTTTCTGAGTTATGTTCTTGAGAGAGATCTGATAAAGTACAGTGACCTTGGAATTCCATTTCTCACTAGCTTTTCTGGGCTGCTTCAAGAACATGAATTGAACTCACTCTTTTTTGATGTTCACACCACACTAAAACGTCGACAAAACAAAACTAGAAGTCAAAGTGTTTTTAGAGCAGGATCTTGCTATACTGTCACCCTGGCATCTTGTGATCCTGAAAAAGTGTCTGCCTGTAAAGAAAACAAAAATACTTTGGAAAAACCAACCATTGTACGGTCTGTTGAACAGACCACAGAACCTTCTGTGCATAATCTAACAAAAGGACTTAAAGAAGGCTTATTTGGTTTAAAATACAAGCCGGTGTATAGAGCTCAGACTGACGATCTGACTGTTGCACTAACAAGCCAGGCCTTTCCTAACCATACTTCCTCTACCTTGCAAACTGAGGCAATTTCTAAATACGTTTACAAAACTCTTGATGTGGTTGGTATTGTACCAGCAGAAGAACTGCCTATAGAATTGATGGGCAAATTGAGCAATATTTCAAAATTGCTGGAGTGGATGATCCGATGGTCTGATAAAAGACTGCTCTGTGGTTCCAATAAGCAAGATTCCTTAGAAGAGACTCTCCCAATGCTACGTGTGAAAACATCATCAGCAGCTATCCTTACATCTTTTTGGTTGTTAGAACAGTTATATGGAGACAGATCTCAAACAAAGACCATAAAATGTAAGGTAAGAAAAGGATGGGACAAGTATCAGTGAAATGTGTGAGTGAGTTATGCCAGTAAGGAAAAAGTAACATACATGTTTTTCCTCAGTTAAACATGAAATATTGATTAATAGCCTTTCTTTTAAGAGTTGCTAAGAAATAAGAAAAATTCCAGAAATACTGAAATTCTGTCAGTAGAAATACTTGAGTTAGAGATGAAAGTTCTCTTTGGAAGTTCAAAATATAGGTAATTTATCCAGATACTACATTTTTTTGCATGAATTCCTGTAAATTTGGCCACTATGTCTAGTTTTAGACATCATCTTTGAAAAAATGTACTGCTGAAAATAGAATATGGCAGAGCAAGACAAAGAATAAAGAAATAGTTCCGCTCACAAGAATTTAAGTTAATTTGTCTTTGAGGACAGTACAGACTGACCGGAGTATTTTAACTGGTTAGAGACCAGTGAAAAATGACTAGCACTGTTGCAGAGATATGGAGTATATGTGTGGATATGAAGGAAGAGATTTGCCAGAGGAATCAGGTACATATTGCTTTAGTTTATACTTCAGCAACAACTGGATGGCTTAGCTTCTTTAATTAACAGTACATTGAGTCAGAGAATATATGAATGACTTTGAGGGAAGAGGTTTGTGGGACTTTTTTTGAGAATGCTTTTCTCCAATTTCAGAAGAGATTTTTTTTTCTTACTTTTGATTTGTATTTTCTGGGTTTTTGACTAGTATTTTATTTACAACTTACAAGTTCTATTCATGCATCTAACCACAACATTACGAATGTCTTTCTGCCTTTCATACTGTTTTCAGTGGTGATTTGAGAGTTCTATATTGTTTGGTTAAGGCCAAATCTTACTGTATATATTTGTCTTGATTATATTGTCATATAGCGTCTTTGACAATTCACACTCAGTTGATACTGAGAAATCTTTCTTATATTTTTTTGGGGTAATTCAGAGGACCATTGCTTCACTTAATGCAAAAAGAGGAGAAAGTCATGTTTCACAGGCTGTAAATCCAGGATTTCTTGGCTCTATAATAAAGAAAAGGCTATTAATTAAGCATAATCATTCTATGTGAAAGCATTGTGGTTTTTTAAAAAGTACCTGGTATCTTTTGTTTTTTTAACTCGTGAATTTTGATTATCATTTTTATTAATAGCATCCAGATGATCAATATCTGAAAGAAATTGCATCTCTATCAGAAGCCCAGTCTAGAACAGAGGAAGAAAGCAGTACGGATGAAGGCTCTTCCACAGTGGCCAATTCTCCTCTTGATGTCCAGATTATACAAATCTATGATAATATTCGTGAAAGGGAATTGGGGTAACTTTTTTTTTCAACCTAAGAACTCTAGTTGGTCATAAGCCCTCTACTGAGCAGCATGAAAAGATCTACTGTTTTTATGTGTTATATACATGTTAAATTTTGTATGCAAAGTTAAACTTGGGCATATTGATTACAGCTGCATGAAGCAAATTAAATAATCTCTGTCCCCACATGTACATTAGGTGGAAAATAATGTAGCTTTTGCATATTAAGTGAATTGTACATGGTTGTTTATAAACTTATTGATGTGGAAACAGAACTTAGATTTCCAATATAACAGGTGTCATGGTTTCCTCAAAGAATTCAGATAACTTCTCTTCAGTGTAATTTTCTTTGATTTGAGATGAGTGGTTTATAATGTTTATTTTCCCCTGGATCTGTAATCTAGCTATGTTCGTGTGTTTGTATGTCAGAAAAATAGACAGAAAAAGCAGTAAATATTTTATTTGTTAATATCTTGCACTGTCCTGAAGATAAAGTATCCTTAACTCTTTCATCTTATGTTGCAATAAAGAAAAAAATAGGTCTCTAGTATTAGAATGTATAAAGAGAATGAATTATATAGATCTCTAGTATCCTGAAAATAATCTCTAGTATTTTGAGACATAATTGCATGTCTTATCTGACAGTTTTCGTGTGAGGGAGATAAATGTAGCCCGAACTAGATGATTTTGAAGACATAGCACAATTTGTCTGGAAACAGGCTACTGAAAGAGTGAGTGTACCATCAATGACACTAAAATATCACAGCTAGGCATAAAAAAAGTTAAGCTTGTTTTAAGTCATAGTCAGAGAGAAAACCTAAATGAATACTGGTTACATCACAACAGTGTTTATTTTACAGTTAGGCACTAGCCTCCAATCTGAAAGCAGCAGCATACTTGAAGTGAGCCAAATACTATCTTGTTAATTATATTTTCTAATTCTTATTACCAGAGTGTCTGCAAAGTCAAAATATTTTTTTAAGAAGGAAATTAATCGTGGTAGTAATTCTGTGCCTCATATAACTGAAGACCTGAATAAAGTGGGACCATTTGTTCAGCAGGAGTTGGATGTAACATCAGAACAAGGTTTGTTTTAATGGTATATCCTTTTACTATGGTCTGACATATAAAGCAGTGGGAGTTTTGCATGAATATGATTTTGTGTCCCTCTGTTTATTTAATCAAAAAATGTGAATGTCTTCATTGTTCTATTGAAATTATTTTATCCAGTTTGTATTGTAACTAAATTATATAAAACCGTTTCATCAAGACTTTCTGATCACTTTTTCACTATGTCACTTTTTTTCTATAGGATAGAACAATGTATGTTAACATGTTCTATTCTCTTACATGTTTTCATTTCAGAAATATTCACACAACTGTGCAAAACAATTTGCAAATTTTAAGAGCTGAGTGTGCATAAATTATCGTATTCATACCCTTTACATAAGCTGGGGATTTTTTTACCTCTCTCTTTGGGTGCATGCATCAACACTAGTAAGAACACAAATTTTGAATTTGCTGAAACAACTCCAAACACTTCACTTTCACTAGTGAAAAAGTGGATTAATGTGATCTGCTATCAGAAATCATGTAACAGTACTATAATCTATGTAGTTTTCAAATTTAGAGTAATTGTGTTTATTTTGTAGAGTTCTTTGAGGAGCCATATGAAACTTCAAAGAGCTCCAATAGCTCTGTTGAGATCAGACCTGTAGAACATCAAAAAGAACAGGCAAGTTACCAGAGAATTATTGGAGATCATAGAAATATTTGGGTTTAGTAGGGACCTTAAAACCCCCTGCTATGGGTAGGGACACCTTCCACAAGACCAGATTATCCAGGGCCCTATCCAGCCTGGTCTTCAACACTTTCATAGATGGGATATCCTCAGCTTCTCTGGGTAGCTTGTTCCAGTGCCTCATCTCCTCATAGTAAAGAATTATTTCCTAAATCTAGTCTAAACCCACCCTTTTTCAGTGTGAAGTAATTCCCCCTTCTCCTGTTATGTGCTCTTGTAAAAGGTCCATCTCCATCTTTCCTGTAGGCACCTTTATGTACTGAAAGACTGCTCTGAGGTCTGCCTAGACCTTTCTTTTCTTTATGCTGAAAAACTCCAACTCTGTCAGGCTTTCCTCATGGGAAAGGTGCTCCTGGCTCCTGAACACCCTTTGTTCTGGACTTGATTAGCAGGTCCATGTCCTTATATTGGGGTACACAGAGCTGAACACAATCCTCCAGTGAGTCTTCTGAGGACAGAATAGAGGGGAGAATTGCCTCCCTCGGAATGCTAGCCGTGCTGCTTTGGATGCAGCCCAGGATATATTTGGCTTGGACATGCTTTCAGTATTCCTTACCCTGTCCTTGTTTCAACCCTCTGTAGGCTTTGTTTTTGTGTTCGACTTTGTCCGGGAACTCCTTTTTCATGCATGCAAGCCTCCTGGCATTTTTGCGTAACTTCCTCTTAGTTGGTATGATGCATCCCTCCTGAGGTTGGAGGAGGTGATCCTTGAATGTTAACCAGCTTTCATGTGCCACTCTTCCTTCCAGGATGCTATCCCATGGGACTCTACCATGCAGATCCCTGAAGAGGCCAACATCTACTCTCCTGAAGTGAAGGTCAGTGAGCTTTCTGTATGCCCTCCTGACTGCCCTGAGGAACTCAAACTCCATCATTTCATGGTTCCTGCAGCTAAGGCTGCCCTTGAGCATTGTGAACATTCCCCATCAGCTCCTCCACGTTGGTCAGAATGAAGTCCACCATAGTGCCTCTCCTCACTGGCTGTTCTGTCACATGTGGAAGGAAGTTATCATCAATGCTTCCCAGAACCTCCAGGATTTCCTGTGCCCTGCTGAATTGCCCCTTCAAAATACTGGGATGGTTGATGTTCCATATGAGGACCAGAGCTTGCAAACATGAGGCTATTCTTATCTGCATATAGAGGGCCTCATGTGCTTCATATTCCTAGTTGGGTAGCCTTTTATCAGACCCCCACTGTCGTGTCACCTGTCCCTGCCCTTCCTGTAAATCTGAGCCATAAAAACTCTTGGTCAGCTCCTCATCCATCCCCAGGCAGAGCTCCATGCACTCCAGCCAGTCACTGACACAGAAAGTGAAACCCACTCCTCGTCTCCCCTGCCTGGCCTTCCTGAAGAGCCTGCATCCATCAATTCCAACATTCCAGTCATCAGAACCATGACACCATGTCTGCAATGCCAGTAGGATTGTACCTGGCAGATGTACATGTCTCCAACTCTTTTATTTCCCATGCTTGCATTGGAGATGAAGCTGAGTTACTGGCAGGAGTAGTTGTAATTCCTTTGTGCAGCTCTTCAGGTGCTCTGTTGACATGCAGTTCCTCTCCAGGCATCTCCTTCTTACCCTTGCAAAAAATTGCCCCTCCCCTGGCAACTTTAGTTTAAAGCTCTCTTCCCTCTTGCCAAGACTATGACTGAAGGTATTCTTCCCTTTCTCTGACAGATGAACCCCATCAGCCCTCAGCAGACTAGGTTCTCAAAGCAAGTGCCGTGGCTTAAGAAGCTATACCCCTTGCTGTGGCACCAGTCCTGTAACCATTTTTTTATTGACCAGATTCAAACCCTTTCAAACCCCTTCCTTTTGACTGGGAGGATTGACTGTGTGCTCCAGAGCCCTCACTGCCACTCCCTTCTCAGCCTGCTCATGGATGTGTCACTGTCACCCCTGTGAAACAACAGTAGCGAGTAACAGTGGCTTGGCTGTCTCTCAGAGACATCCATGACAGGAGCCCCAGGGAAGCAGCACCTCTCTAGAGAGGGTGTCAGGTCAGCAAGTGATTGCCTTGTTACCTCTCAGGAGAGAGTTGCCTCCTGTTTCCACCCATCAACTTTCCGTAATTGAGCTGGTTGTAACACCAGGGTAAGGTCTGGCTGCCTTACTCAGCTCCAGCATTTCTCCTGACATGACAGGATCTTACATGGAAGTATGGAACTGTTATGAACACTGTTTTCAAAGTATCCTGAATTCATCAATATATTTGTGAACTTGAGGGCTAAATTGTTTAGGGTTGCTGAATCTTCTTCCTTTCTAATAATAAAAGTAACAATTAACAGGTAGTAAAGTGAGATCTGCTCTGGGCACTTTTAAAAATGTGTGTATGCTTTCATATATGTATATATAGTAGATGTAATTATATATACATAAAATTGAATTGATTTTTTAAAAAATTAAATGTATCAAGATGTTTATTTTGCTTCTGTCTGAAAACTCAGGCTGCATTTATGATGAGCCTTCTTTTTTCATGCATCATTTTTGGTCATAGGTATCTTTTCTTAGAAAGTGGCTAAGGGCAGGACTATTATGTATTGTGGTCTTCAACTTTTTCAATACATTTTACGGTAGTTAATCTATGGCATGTGTAAAATTCTACATTTGTTTCAGTTTCTTAGTTTGTAGATAGTTTGTGTGTAATGGGGTTGTTTCCACATTTTCGTCTTTACCTATTGGGGTGTGAATGTATATCCAGGGTACTACATGAATATGAATTTGGAACTAAAATCTCATAATAATGAGATTATTTAAAAAAAAAAGAAAGATGCACAGGTGAATTGTTGCATCTCTTTTTTGCTGATCTGTAACTGTCTTCTGATAAGTTTGTAATTTCGATCATTTTTAGTCAGATTTTTTTAAATTGGATGATTAATCAAAAATACATTTGCCATAGGCTGAAAAACTTATTTTATTGTATTTTATTGAAGCAGGAGGGATTGAAAAATTTGCAAGTTCAGGTACATCTTTTACATTTTTTATATTCAGCAGGTTGCCATTTCAGCTGTAGATAGTGCTCAAGAAGATCACACCATGGAAAAAACAAAGGAAGAAAAAGCTGAACAGAATATGTAAGGGACTTGTTTGGTTTTTTTTAATTCCTCTTTTAACTTTGCTTAAAAGTCTGAAGTAGTTTTGTTAATGAGACATCCAGTGATGTCTCAGGGCTTCCTGCTGTTGCTTATAGCAACAAAGCCATAGTTTCAAACAGTTTCAGTGGTCTCCTATTTCACGTACAGACATTTTGCATATATGAAGATCTGGGTTGATGAGTCATTATTTTAGTAGTGATCTAATAAAATAATCATGTTTTGTGGGAAGGTGTACTTTATCTAGGAGAAAGACAGACAATAACTGGAAAAATGGAAAATCTCATTGTGATGGCATATAAATAGGTGTCCCTGGCATACTTAATACATACACATAAGCATACGTAGTGCTTGTGAAAGACTTTAGAATTATTTTTAGAAATACTTGAAATCCTCTACTTTTTAAAATTACTTATTTTAAAAATATGCTCCTCCAAAATTTATTATGGCATTGTTTTTCTCTTCTAGAGATGCAGATTATAGTGATATTAAGAGTATTAGTTAAGTTGGATTTTCTCTTCCTTTGTATACCAGAATCAACCTCTTTTTTGCCTGCTTTCTTTCTTGAATAGCCGGAACATTTTCAGTGCTTTTGTTTAAGTCAGTTTCTTATTGCTAGGGAAGACAAAACATGAATGTCAATATTTGCCAGCTCAGATTGCAGTGTAATGCAGTAATTGAAGCAATGCAGATCGGTATAGCTTTGATCAGATGGCTTTCAGGTATTTTATCTCATACTAATTAAAATACTTTTTAAGGAGGTTATGTGTGTATTTATACACATGTAAAGTATAAAATGGAGGCAGCATAACAAATTATTGTAGTATTTGCAATACGATTTTTTTCTCTTTTTATAGTATGACTGAGGTTGTTACTAGCACCCTTTCCAACTCATTCTCTTTGAAACAAGATGCAGAAGTTCCTAGGTAAGATAAACTTATATTGTTTTATATAATGAAATTATATTTTCAGTTTGAAGTAATGTGATGTGTAGATTTGAGTGCAAAATATTTGCAGGTAGAGTGTATTATATCTGCAAACTAAGTAGCTTTTTCTGGAACTTTTTTGTACTATAATCATTGTGGTTCTTGTGATCTTGTGTGTTGTCTGGAATATCACGCTACTCCAACGTAATTCAGAGCTACCAGATTTCAAGAGACATGACAGTTTCGTTTTCTGGTTCTGGACATTATATAATATTACTCTAGAAGATACTTGATTATATGGAATACCTGAACAATAATATTTTAAACTTATATGTACATTTTAATTAAAATTATCAAAATGCATCTATCCTATGGCAACTGATAGATTTACATAATATATACAAAATAAAGCGAATGTTGGAATTGAGAAAAGGAGTCAGGAGTCAGTCTCAAGCTTTCTATTCTAGAACAGTGCTCTATGAGGCTTTTTTCATCTTGGAGGAAAATATGAACTGCACATACTTTCGAGTTCCATTTTCATATGTCTAATCTCTTTTCTTTCTTGAGCTTCTCATGCCAACTGTTTTCAAAAAAGCTTTACTCAGACTTTTGGCATTTCAGGTCATGCTTGCACATTCTAATTGCCTTCCAAAAGATTTCATATGCCCCTTCACACCTATTAAATATCTAAAACTCATTAGCCATTACTTCATAATTCTGTTTGTTCACATGCTTGGAGGCCATCCTGAACAAGTGTGAAAAGTCCTCTAAGGGTTGCCTGTATCCATAGCAATGTCAGCATTTTTCTTAAACAGGGAAATGTCTTTTGGGTCAACTTCTGTTGGTGTAAGTTCTTCAGTTTTCTTACAGCTTAATGTGAATCCTATCCCTCTCTTCTTCATGTAAGGGCTAATGTACTTAATATTCTTTACCTACTAAAAGATCTTCTTATTACTGCGGGAAAATGTAATGTATTGTACACGTTACTCCAACTTTAAATTATTTTCTTTAATCTGAAACCTTGTTACTTTTTAAGCCAAAAT
>JANRMJ010000079.1:11664290-11684300 GCA_025584955.1 Alethe diademata | reverse complement strand
TCTGACTCTGTCAGGGTTGGGATTGTTCTTTGTAATACTGTATTTCTACTTTAATCTTCCTAGTAAAGAACTGCTTTTCCAAACTCCTGTATCTTTGCCTGAGAGCCCCTTAATTTCAAAATTATGATAATTTGAAGGGAGGGGAGTTTACATTCTCCATTTCAAAAAGAAGTTTCTGCCTTTATTGGCTGACACCTGTCCTTGAAATCAGGACACTGGCATACATTTCCATGCTATTTTAGCTCTGGACACAACTGAATATTTTACAAATTTTTGACATTGTTCAGCAAAACTCTGCACAATTTATAAGAAACTGTAGAGCTGTAACCAACACAGACTCCTAATTTTACATTTTCCTTTATCAGATTATTGACAACTAAACAAATAATAGCTGAACTTTTAAACTCCAGAATACCAGTTTTCTCCTTTGCCCCTGTAAGTTCGTGCAGTCATTGCAGCAATTTCCACAGAGCCCTGGAACAGGCTCCCTAAGGCAGTGGTCCCAGCCCCAAGCCCAACAGAGCTCAAGAAGTGTTTGGACAATGCTCTTAGGCACATGGTGTGACTCTGGGATGGCTGTGCAGGGCCAGGAGTTGGACTCAAATCAGTATATTCTATGGCTCTACGATTTCAAATTCTGCTTTGCATGACAAATAAACCACATTTGAACTATAGATTGCACTGACAATAATCACAATGATGAGGATCTATCAATGATTCTTGAAGCTTTTGGACATGAGGAAAGCCACTGTTGGAGAATCCAGAGTTTTATGCCATCTCCTGCTCCTTAAAGTCATCTGTGGTACTTCCACACCGCAACAGTAAACACATCTTTCAATCTCCACCTTACAAATCCCCTAAAACTCATCAATCTATATGCTAGAAAGTATTTGAGAACATTATGAGAACCTGAAGCACTTGATTTTTCCAGTAAACAGTACACAGAATACGAGAGAAAGGTAGGCAAGTCATAGTTATGAGTGATTTTATTCTGAGACAACATGGCTGGGAAGAACTAATTAAAACTTAAGCCACATTTGGCCAAGATAGCCTTCATGAAGCCTGCCATAGCAAACTGTGCTTCTCTTTCAATCCAGCTGACTGGCTGCAGAAACAGAAAAGTTTTAGAATCTGGCACAACCGTGTTTTTTTCTGTAATAAATTAAGCTAAGGAATTGCACAGCACTCACAACCTTAAGAAACTTATCTTCATAGATAGGAAAATATTACAGATAGTGACATATGACAGTCAGCAAGTTGAACAGACTAGCAACTTAACTCAGAGGTGGTTTATAAAATCCCTGATTCAATAGAACAGAATCAAAGTCTCACATACATATATTTATTTGCAGCTTTACTTCACTGATACATTTGAATCTGCTTGTTCAAATCTAAATTTTACAAATGTAGAAATTCTGTCTTGTTTCACATGAATTCTGTAAGCCTCAAAAACTGTAAATATTAAACTTTCTGTAACTGCCAAACTTTAAAATTTTTCTTCCAAAGCATTTTCAAATGATTTGAATCAAAAAACTTAAGGGGAAGAGAACACAACAGAATGAGTTAGCACTCTGAAAGTTCTCATTCTTTTTCAACTACAAGAGACAAAAATTGCATACTGGTGACTACAAGTTCTAAAATTTTCATTATATTAACACCTAGTAAAGAACAATGACACAGCCAAGTCTCATTATGCTGCTCACTCTGTTTACTGTGTTCTTGGGATATGGGAATTCACAATGTGTTTTCTCCTCAGCTAAGGATTGCTGACCTTGTTAGGTAAAGAAGGGAAGATTTCTCACCATGTCCATTACCATTGTTTACAAGGCTGAAGTTCAGGGTGTAGGTTAAACTCTGTGGTCCCTGATTTTCAAAATAATACATGTTTCTCTGTCCTAATCAACCCATTCTTTAGCTCCAAGCATATGGACTGAAACCATTTTTAAGATTTCTCAAACATGGTCATTCACAAACAGAAGTCCCACCTGATTATACACGAAAACAGAGCAAAACTATTTTAGAGTAGAAATGAAACAGTCAAGTTAGTTAGTTTGAAACAAAGAAATGCACTTCAGCAACAGATATAGTTTTGGTGAAGAGACTATGTGATACAATATGCATTTAGAAAGTAAGCTTTTCAAAACAGGGTCTTAACTATGGGATTTTTTGGGAATCACATAGTCCAATGCCATTCTCTTACCTCCTATAAAATATAAAATTCTCTTACATATAAAAAAATAGCTCCTATAGCAGCATTGACTACAAATCAACATGTACTCATTTCAAAAAAAGGAACGTGTAGTGCAAGTGCATTTGTTATTTAAGTGTCCACCTTCAAATGCAGCATCAAATCAGATTCTTCCTTTCAAACACACCATTTCATTGGTCCTGCATTACAGTTGCACAAATCCTTCAATAGAAATAGCACCACACTATAAAAGTTTGTTTCACTTCCACCTTAAGATACTCAGAAATCTTAATCTTATTAGCACCAGTGGATTTATGCATGAATAGTAAGTTCCAGCTGAGTGAAGTGAGTAGGACAAACTAATCTCACCTACTAGCAGTACCAATGACTCTACATTCCCAACAGAAAAAAACCCAAAAAATTGCACTAAAGAAATGAACAGAAATTTTAGGTATTAATGTAAAAATTCAATATACATTTAGAAGGCAACCTGAAAGTTCCCACTCAAAGACAGCAATAGTTTAAAACTACCAGTAATTCCATTACTCTGAACATGGCTAAACATACTAATCCCATAATATGATATTCAGGTTCTTGTTTTGTTAGATTTTTTTTTTGTTAGGTTGTATATTTTCACATTAGAAACAATTTTCTCACGGTGTTTTCTTAAGAAGTAAGGATTTTCCTGATCATGCAGTCCCGAGCATTATCATTTACATCATATAATGTACTTCAAGCATTTAGCAATTTTATAAACATTTTGCCTTCATCATTCTTACTGGAAGGTAATTCCAGTATCTCATGCTTTTGCATTCTAGAGCTTTACATAAATTTCCAGACAGAAATTATTCACTGTCACTTTATGTTCCCTTTTTCTTGCATCTTCTTGGCAGGTAGCTCCTCTCCTTTCCAAATGTGAATCCTTTGAGCAAAATTTAGGGCTCATTTTTATCATCCCTCTCAAGACCCTAAAGACAGGGCGGTAGAAGCAAAATATAGGATTGACAAAATTAACAGCAGGAGAATCACTTTTAAAGAAAAAACCAACACCAAAAACCACAAAACAACCCCTCAAAACATGGTCCCAAGCTCAGAAATGGAACAAGAGAGAAAAAAGGCTTGGGAATTGCTGCATTATTAGGTCAAATATTAAGAGTACCACTTGTAAACACTCTGAGCTAGTTGGACACGAGCCAGTTATAGTCCAGAAGTCATGTAAACAAATTAGTTCTAATTAGTTTAAATTAGTTTAGCTGCACTGTAACATACACTGAGACCCTGCTGTTACAAAAGTAAGTTTTCGCATAAAATAAATTCTCCCACCATTCTTACTATCCTCTATACCTGATACGATCATACCTGTTTATTTTCCTGAGCCCAAAAGAATCATACACCAATACATTGCATGTCAATGCATGTACTCTGATACTTTCTAAAAAGACATATCTCTTCTGATAGATTAAAAAACTGCATATGCTTTTTAACAGTCTCATGTTGCTGATGACAAAGTATTTTGTAATAACTTTAATATACACAGATCTTATGCTTCCTCAGACATATCATGTGGAAAAGCTGTTTACAGCATAAATTCTAGTAATAAATCTTTAAATGTACCAACATTTTGCACTTGAATTTTATCCTATCTCTATTTCTGCAGCTCTTAAGGTCATCAAATGTTTCTTGACAGATATTCCAAACCTTCCATATGCTGACAATAAATAACAACTTTGCATCCACAAGTGATAACTTCTTTTTTTATTCATGGCTTTTTAACAAGTCTCTATTTTATAAAGCTTACGGATTCATCTTTCAAAACTCTTATTTCCTTATAATTATTTTTTAATGTCTAACACTGCTTAACATTACAGTCATTCCTTCTTGCACTAACCTAAAAATTAGATTCTTAACTGGCATATAACTTTTCAGTAGCTAAAATAAAGCATGCTATTTAGAAAATATTAAATTATATTATTTAAATATCACTACTGTGAAAGAACATTGAGTTGAAGACATAACAGTAGTTTCCATCTACAAAAAAGCTACATCCATAGGAACTGGAAATAAAGAAAAAAATATTAGGAAGAAACAGATCTTCTAATTATGAGTGCTTTGAGTAACACCCAGGAAGAAGTACCTCTAGATAAATTACTTTAGTACAACAATTCCCACTCTTTCTTTCACCATTTAAACATAGAATTTCAAAAACTGGATATGCAATTACAGTAAGTCAGATCTAGAAGTTCAAAATTACATTTTAAAAGCTACCTTTTAGATAAACATCTTTATCTAACTGAAATATCTAATTCCATCAAATCCATGAGAGGTACCATATAACTCATCCCAGACAGGCAAGTAACTTCCAAACGTTGTGCTTAAACAAAACTGTATTCACACTTGGATTATCTTGAATACATCACCTAAGTAAGACTGAACGGGACCAGTAATTTAATGAAGCTTTCTCTCAATAACTGCTGTTGATACCAAGTATAGACAATTATTCTAAACAGAAGTTGGCACAAAATCAACCTATTTTCCATTAGAGGGACATCTGGACCAACCCTTTGCTCAAAGTAAGAGCAATGTCAAAGTTATGTCAGGTTACTAAGGGCCATCCCAGTCAAAATCTGCTTTCAAGAATGGGGATTCACTGGTGAATTTTCCCCAGTTAAAACGAGACAGAATTCCCTTATTGCAACTGCAGCTGTTGCTTCTTTTGTTTTGCCCCTCAGAGGAGTCTGCCTTGCCTTCTACATAAATGGCCATTATTAGCCAGGTTAAAGAGAGCATTTCAATCCCTCTCTTAGCTTTGTCTTCACCACAGCAACCAAACCTCAGATTCTCCTCCTGTATTTCATGCTTCAGCCCCCTAATAATCTCAGTAGCCCTCTGTCACACTTGTTCCACTTGGTCATCTCTTTTTTAGCTGATTGTGTCATTTACATTCTGTTTTCAGACTGATTTTGTCTTCATGTCCCACAGCGTAATTCATTGTTACAGCTGTCATCATGGCATTTTGAGCCCACCTTTCTGTCTTCTGTCTTCCACCAGCTTCCATATCTACCCCACAATGTCACAGCTGCAAGATTTTGCAGTTTTTCCCATATCACTTACATGCTTTGTCTCACATCACACTTCATTCCATCTCCTCCACACTGTCAATAAGGCCAGCCTCCTCTATCATTTGCTCCTCTCATACTAATAGTCAAATGGTTTGAATGCTTTGTTCTGTCTTCTGTATACAAAGTAAAATTCCTAGATACATCACAAGTCCTTTGTGTTCTCCACCCTGGTATCTTTTTTGAACAATACTCTCCTTAAAAAGCATAGAACATGGCTGATTATCCTCAGTAAGGTACAGCTTGTATACACGAAGGTGCTGGTTTCTTCTGGGGTAGAGTTAACCATGATAACTATTTATATAAACTTATAAACATAACTGTATTTACCTATTTTATTTATCCACAAATTACCCCATCCTTCCCGAGACTTATTGCAACTTCAGGTTTAGAAGGCAGCCACATAGCGGAGGAAATGAGCTACTCTTTCATCACTTCTGAAAAACTACTTATTTCAGATAAGGATTTGATTGTTTTCTTGATAAATTGCTGAATGAGTTTATATTGCCAATATTCTGGCTTAGGTCTCTTCTTCAAGCTGCTGTGCATCAGCTGAGATATGGTCATTGCTGACTTCCTGCAGGTTTGCAACTCAAATATAGCAAAAGTGCAAACAAGCCTCTGTCAATATACAAAAACATTATGCTATCATACTTTGACAATGGAAGTTTAGGCCTAGAAAACATATATTTTTATACATCAGGAGTATTTCAGTTTCATTTACTTTTCTATTAGTGTGGCAATTAAAAAAAAATTGTATTGTTGATCAGAGGCTAGATTAAAGGCAGAAGCTGGAATCTGAATCACTACAGAATTATTCATATATTTAAAATTTAGACTGTTTATGATCTAAAAGAATTTTAACAATTTACTGTGTTGTGCACATAAATGAAAAAATGGAGCACAAAATAACATGATCAGTTGACAAAAGTTAGTCCTGGTAGCCTTCTGTAAATTAACACATCAAGAAACAGGAAGAATAAATAGGAATTAACATACAAAACAATAAATGCAGGACAACCAGAGAATGGGAGATGCTGAGTGGGAGCAGTAGCACTAAAGGTGCTGACATAAAGCACAGGGTAAAGTTCCATGTAACAGCTGAACTGACTGCCACTGAACGCTACTGCTCTCACAGCACTGTCTCCAATTCATTATTCATTTCAATGAGAAAGCACAATATAGTAGTACACAAACAGGAGGGTAAGAATGAGATGACCTAATCTTATCCTGAAAGAGGGTAGTCAAGAAAAAAAAATCTGAATTTTAATTTTCTAATGCAATTAGGAGCTGGATTGAGAATCAGTAGAAAGGTGCTAATCATTTCTTTACCTCCCTTTGCCTTTTCCTGTATATTTCCAACCTCTAAAGAAAAAAAATATAGCTCCTTTCCTACTACTCTTGTAACCAGCAACTCTTCAAAATGCTGTTTTACAAAAGCATTTTCTCAAATTCAATTATTTTACTTCTTACTCCTTTCCTTGTCTCTCAGTTGTATTCACTAGCCAGGTTTCCTTCCATGCTGTCCCCACTAGTTCTTGCAAAGATAAAGAGAAATATTTACTACATAAACACAAAAACCCCCTTAATCCTACTCCTTTTGCGCCCTCAAGACAGCACACTAGCAATATAATACATCAATGTCAGTGTTGGTGGAAGCACTGGTGAGTAAATGACTGAGTAATGTTTCAGAGCACAGACAGAGTGAATTCTTCTGTCCCATCTATGAATATTTCCAAATTCTTAAATATTAGAGTAATAATTTAAACCTGAGATGTATACCTGAGCCCAGACATATCGGGGCAAAAAACTACAAAGAAAAACAAGACTGAACAACCCTCCTAAGTAAAGAAATGAAACCCATACAAAGAGAGAAAGGTCATAGCAACTTTATCAATGATGAAAATTACTCTGATGAAAGGCCTCTCACCTCCAACTACTCTGGAGACTATCCTGTGACCCAAAGCAGGTAATTTGTTTCACCTGTTTCTACCATCTTATCAAAAGTTGGTCTGTATGGGGAAACTGGTCACTTCAAATATTCAAATTCCAATGTTCAGCATCTGTCAAACACCATGACTGTCCCCACACAGCTGACTATATATATACATATATACACATATATATACATATATATATATACACATATACATATATATATATATATATATATAATAAAACCATAAAACCATATAGTATAACCACATTAAAATGAAAACATACAATAACTAAAATACACCTAGGTCAATGAAGAATTTCTATCATATTGTTTCAGACAATCCATGAAACTTTACCTTACGCTACACCACTGCAGCATAACAACCCTGGCAACCTCTGGCCATTTTAACTGGTACTACTTTATTAAAAAACACCTAAGACTTAACCAAATTACTACTACTGCAGACTGGAAAGTCAACAAAATTATCATGGCTTCTATTTTTATACTGTAGAAGAATTACCCAAGCTGCTCTCTGGAGAACCAAACTCAAACTCTACCTGAATTTCACTTGCCTAATAAACCCTAACAGTTCTTTGAAGGTGGTTTCGGTACTGAGGGTACTGAATAAAGTGACTGAAGACAACACACAGTTGAGGTCTGAAACTTCTGTGTACATATGTAGATATTAAACCCATCAATGTTGTACAGAAGAATATATGGCATACTTTCAATTTAATCCTCACTGTTCATTGAAAATGGCTAATTTTATACACGTTCTTATTTCAGATACTAAAAGCAAGATGTCCTCTAACTTGAATTATATTCTGTGGACAGACTGACCTCGAAACTCCAAATCAAGCATACAGGCCTTCCTTCTAAAGCATAACATCTTTCCTGTAAAACCCCAGGAATATTTTGGCACCAGCTCTAACACTGCCAAGTAATCCTCTTCAAAAAGCTTAATGACCCAAGACGATTCATGACTCACAAACAACAGCACTAGTAAATACTAGAAATTAAGTAGTACTTCAATGAAGGGGCAAGTACAGCCTGCGCTTCAATTGCAATATTTCTCAGGAAAATTTATGGATCCTGTAGATATGTTCACTGGCCTGTAAAGGACCAGAAAGTTGTCTGGAGTTTTAAAGGGTGGTAGGCAGACACACCTGATCAATATAAGATGTGATCAGGGAGAGGCATTTGACCATTAAACTGCGTGTAGTTATTTTCAGCCCTTAACTATACCTTTTAAAACATATAACCTTACACAGGAATTCAATGAGACCTATTTAGCACACAGAAAATACAAAGTCAAATGCAAAATACATGGTTAAAGAAAGGCCTAACCAACAGAATGTAATAACACATTCTTTAAAATATCAGTTTGCATGTCAAAACAGTGTATTGCTATCCTAGTGGTTGACTTCAAAAAAAATTTCTTACTGAACAGCATTTCTGCTACAACGCAACCAAAATCTCACAAGCAGTAGTTAGAAAGGGTGTTCCTTGATAATCTGTTTCTTAATAATTTATTTAACAATTAATTAGTAATTCACACAATTTCAAGAGTCAAAAGGCACAAGCTGTGTAAGTGTGGAATGGCTGAACTCAATCTATAATTGGTCTCCATCTAGGAGACCAAAATAATTCTGTGATTCAAGCTGGGTATGACACCTGACTAGCCAGGAAGACTCTCTGCTGAACGTACCGGAAAATTTAAAAGTTGCAAAGACTTTAAAAAGCTTTTTCTCCCTTTTTTAATCATACCACCTTCTACTTCATTATCTCCACACTCTTCAAGCTAAGTACTTGAAAACCTGAGAAATTATACTCAGAGATAACTTCAAGTACAGAGAAGAGCGATTACCATTAATATTAATATCTCTTACCGGTTTTATACATTCAGTTGAATAGACAAACCCTCATGAAAAATAGTAAAGTGAATTCCAACACAGTAATGGGTGTCCTTTATGGTTTCAGAAAACAGACTGAAAGGCAACTGACATCATCATAGTGAAATAATCAAATATTCTGAAAGGCTGTTTTTAAGGAATCAATACATTTTTTGTTAAGAGTCACAGTTTGACTGCCTGAGTTTTTTTTTTTCCGCCTGGTACTCAAACTGGTTTTCAAACTACACATTTGTTAGTTCTCTTTTTATTATATACAGACACACACTCAGACAGATAATGCAAGCAAGGCTAATGATATCAGGCCAATCATAAAAATTTCTAGCCAGTAATACTTCCTAGAAACAGCACCTAAATTAAAAACTCTTTTAGTTTCAATAAAATAAAACTCTAGTTACAAGAGTGGCTGGACAAGCAATATCAAAATGAGGTCTAAGAGAAGAACCACTGTAAAACTAGAAAATTATTAGAGGATTTCAGATTTCATTCATGTTTTTCACAGTTGAACTCCCACATGTGACAATTTATTTGGTAACATGATTTAAAACTAATGCAAAACTGTATTTTTCACCTCAAACACAAAAGGGAAGGGAAAGGTGTTATCCAGAAAGGACTCTGCAGTTGATATGTAATGACTGCAGGCAATGTATTACCACAGATATTTAATCTTTTTTGAAAAGTGTCCTTTTCACAGATTCAAATTAAATTGCAGTGTTAAGGAGGCTCTTACCATAAAAGGTAAATAAAGCTTGATAAAGAGGTTTCATTCACCAATTTTGAAAAAAAGCATTTTTCCTGACTTTTCCAGTTTTGGAGAGTCAGAAGATCATAGCTGTATACATCAAGTATTTCTCACTATAACTCAACAGCTCTGAATAAACTAGTTCAATAGACTCATTTAATGTCAGTAATTGCAAAGGTTCTGCACTACCTATTGTGGAAAAAGCATCACTGTTCAGATAAACAAAGTACCTATTCTATAATTTAGGACAGGGTGTGTACTGACTAAGCATGGTCACTCCTAATAAACTTCCTTGCTCTGAAAAGAGAGATTTAATTTCACATCATCCATAAAAACTTGGATTTACAGTCTTTATGCTTCCCTAGTACTACACTGTCAAACTTATATAATTAAACCACCAATTTTATAGTAGAGGAAATTAGTAAATTCAGCTAAACTTCACTGATTACCATAGTTTACCTAGCTGGTCTTAATATAACCATTGCATCTGGACTACTTTTTTAGCTTAAGGAGACTTAAATATAGCACTCTCAAAAACGGAGAGCTGAAAAACAACAGATGTTTATACTACAATTGTTATGTCATATGAACCTGACCAAAAAAAAAATATAGCCGGCAGGATTATGGATGAGAGATAACAAACTGAACCACAGCCACCTTAACTCTCTGTGTCTTGTACTTTTCAAAACCACATCTGGTAAAAAAAAAATCATGCTTGTGCTAAGGCAACTGAATCTGCTCCCGAAGTCCTTGGCATCTCCTGCAATATCTTAATAAACCTGCCTATACATCAAACATTTTAAATAATCCATGAGATCAAAGCTGTCTAAGGCTCTCTGAAGTGAACCATACTAGGACACAGAAAATAACTAGAAAAGCAAGAAGCATACAAAACAGAAAGATATTTTACAGCTACTTAACTTATACATGTGCAGAAACAGGAGTAATTTAATGGCCAGAAGTTTTAGGACATTATTCATACTATATTACAGCATATGAGACCCCTACAAATACAGTACGGGGGGAGACACTGGTGAAAATCCCACTTATCTCACCTTCAGTGGCTAGAGAGAAAATATTTATGCTCTTCCCAAACACCTATCCATTTAACTCAATGAGACTTTTTTAAATTAGAACGCTCCACTAAACACTGTCATATGTCAAAGTGGACACATCTTAGAAAATATTTCCATTTAAATCAACTTTAATTTAAAATAACAGAACTTAGTTGTTTCAGCTTTCAGTATTTACAGTATTTCTAAAATAAAACACTTTAATTACATTCTACAATTGCAGCTTTGGTACGCTTCTGATTCAATTTTTTCCCAAAAATATCACTATGTTGTTTTCAAATGTCAGACTAAGGATTTTTATTGACGCAATATTTCCAAAACCCAGAGATGCCATACACTGTTTCTGTTTTGCTTTGGAGCAGAGTCTCATCAAAAACTGTACATTCCATACAGAGAGAAAGTCCTCACTAGATCATATAACTGCTAAAAATTAATGTAAGTAAGAAAACAAGACAACACATTCATATATGTTAATCCATCTTACCCCAAAAGCCAAGAAAATAAAAGATCCAGGCAGAAATATCTGTTCTATTAAATTGAAATGTGTAAGATGTTAATATCTTCCAATCAGCCAAAACATTGCTCAGGATCTAGTTTAGTAATGTATTTTGAAAGTCAGAATTCCCAAATTGTTTATAAATACTTTTAATCAAGCACTGCAATATCACAAAACAATGAAATTCATAGCAAATCAACAACAAATGCTCCCTCAGAAATCAAGTTTTCTCCCACAAACCTACCCAACTCACTGACATCAAAATATGTCTCGTTGTATTTTGCAAGGTGAGACAGGGACCATGTAGTTCATGCTACATACTTGCAAAGCTCCAGCCTCATTGATATTTCACTCAAAAAACATCTTCTGTCAATTCTCCGAAGAAACAGGACAAGAAAGATATTTATTTCCCTCTACTCCCTGAGCATTCTTTCATGATGTGGCTTCTTCACTGGCTTATGAGAGTTAGTGATTAAATAGCCAATTGCAAAACTGTGGGAAAAGGGAGGGATGAGCAAGCCTTACTAATGAAAAATGACTACACTTTTCTAAGAAGTAGGTATTTAAACTGATGTTAGAGAAACACAGAAGTCTAAGTCTCAGTGTAAGAGCAGCTTGGTTTAGGTTTATTTAAGCCTATTTTCAACTTCACTTACTAAAGTATTTACATGGCCTTTCCAGAAAGTATATTCTAATTATGTCACACATACAAGATCTCACTTACAAAAGTGAGGAGCCAGTGAAGCTGACAAACAAAAAACATGCTAAAACCCACATTAATACGTGAAAGAAAAGAATAGTCTTAGCAATACTTGTTCAAAGAAATGACTGGTAAAACCTGAGAGAGGATAAATGTGCTGCTACTGCTCCTCTCCTCATTCATGTACAACAACTATTTTTTCCATATTTATATAAATAAGTCACTTTCCAATATGAGAAACTTGGTCATCAATTAATGACCAAAATTGAAAAATTTGCATTTTCCCATTTGTGAACTTTATTTCTATGAGCTACAGATATAATTTAATTGATTAAATAAAAATCCATTTGCATCCTATATCTAAATCTCTAAACTGATGCACTAACATAAAAGAAGTATGTCTTAGGCCAGGGACACAGTTCCAAGTTCTGGGCTGCACAGTTGACTGTGTTGTGGGCATATGGGGAAGGCTCAAGAATTCCTTCATGAAGGTTCAATTAGACCTCAAAGGGTCACACCTGTGACTTGAAAAATCCACAGAATCATTCCATCCCTGACAACTCAGAGATGTTCTTCTTTATCTTGTACGTACTTTATTCTCCATGTACTTAATTCTAAACAACAATCATCTCTTCTTAAAGATTTGAACCTCGCTACTGTGGAAGAGAAGCCTAATTACAGCTCTCAATTTCACTGAGGCTTTAACATAAAACTTTTGACTAGACAGCACTATTGTCCCAGCTGTTGCTAAGGTAAAGGTGAACTGTGGCCCATATGCTACAAATACACAGATAATTACAACTGACCATGCAGATGATCAAATTAATGAATAAAGTGAAGACTAGACTAGTAAGTCATGATTAATTTTTAAATATAAGTCACACAATTGGATGCTGAGAGCTTTATTTTTATAATCTGTTGAACCACAATAATTCGCAATTACATTTTCCCTTTTTCTATGAAGGGAGTGGATTTTAAAATACAAGGAAGTTATATTTGAACATATTTCGTCCACATGGGGATCAAATCCTCAACCTTGGTGTTACCAGCAGCATGCTCTAACCAACTGAGCTAAATTTTATCTATCTTGGAAAAAAAAATTAAACCTTCATAAAACTGAATTATTACCATTGTATCATAAATCACTGATGAATGAAAATAAGTACATACAAAATAAGATGTTAACCACAGCACTGCTACAAATATATACTTGAGGGAAGACTAAGGCTGATCTCTGCAGTCTTTCCTGAGATGCAGTTGGTAACACACACCTTTTAGAAAGATAGCGCCATTCTTTTCCTGTGAAACATTATTTCCCAAGTCACAAGATCATTTTGGAGTTTTGCTCAATTCTCTGCAGCTTTGCTAGAATCTGTTTGCTTTTTTTTCCAAACTGGAAGTCATTTTAGCACAAAGGAGACACAGAAGCCACACATACATCTCTTTGGGAATATTCTAACAATTCAGAAGCATCAGAAATCAAGGATGATACCCTTCTAATTTCACTCACATGTCATCTGAAGAGAAACCAGAAGCATTTCAAATGGACCAGGCCTCAAATACCTTAGATTTGCATCAAGACTGACATATACACACACTAAATTAGGCATAAGGAGTAGCTAATAGTCTTTCATTCTTATTTTGGATGCCAAGGCACTATACAGACAGGCACCATTGGTAGTCACTTGTCCAGGCCATAAACTACTGAGTTTTTTGTCCTGTTTCCCAACAGAGTAATTAAGTTAGCAATCTCTGTGATTAAACACACAACTGAGAGTAGGGCACCTTAGCAGCAGGATAAAGATCTGCTCCTGCATAAACACGTTGTTTTACCTCCAGAAATAAATAAACTCTTCACATTAAACTCACAGGATATGATTGTGGGATACATCTCAATTCATAATCCTCTTTTCTCTTTAACAGTTGCCATGAAAGACCATAAATTAAGAGCCTGAAGAACCACAAGTGCCTTCCCAGGCCAAATGTTTCACATTATTGTCTACATGCTTTGGCACATATGATAGATAATACTAGTGTCTGAGACACAAATTTATACTGACAGTAGTATACTGGATAGTACTGAACTCCTGACTCACATAATTCGACATTCACTTACATTTGTGTCTTCCAGATTCATATTACAAGGAACTTGAGCTCCCCCCACTGCTAATTATTCCAACTGTTTACTCACAACAAACACTCTCTTCTACATTTTCTAAAACAATAACTGTCAGGTGGGTACTTCTTATTTTTAAAAGATTTTAAGGTAAATTCTCAAAGACAATTCTCTGCTTTTTCAGTGAACAGTATCTGACTTATTACCCAAACAAATACATATGCATTTTACACATGCATATATGTATGTATATGTACATATATTTATATAAATACATAAAATCTTTCAAGTTATCTGATGCTAATTAACATATCACTGATAAGTGTGTAAGATCAATGAGTGCTGAATTTATTAAACTATTATTTTTATTAAACTATGTTCAAAGTGCAGATAGTTACTGCAAAGCAATCACAACTGGGAGGCCACCACTACATTTCAGCAATTAGCACTCCAGACCACAACCCACTCCCACCTCATTCCCCCAAAATACAAACAGCTTTAACTTACAAAGATCCACTTTACACTTAACAATAATTATGAAAAAAACAAATTAACCATAGAACAATACTAAGTAACTACAAAAGGATCACAAAGCTATTGTTAGTCTTAACGGGCAAATCTGGCCTAAAATTTATCATGTATTACGTAAAGAAAAACAAGAGCTATTTTGTCTTGTGTGCACCCACTACTTACTACTATAATAAATTCATTAAATAAATATTTTATTATATGTAAATACCCTAACATTAAGGTCCTTGTTATTTCTTATTTAAGGAAGTAAATACACTGATAAGAATTTTAAGTAATTATACCCATGTAAATCCACTGAAAAGTAATCCATTTGCAAAAGTATAATTTTAAAGCATTATTTATTAATGAACCTGCAAGTAACTTGATTTACTGAATATTTATAAATCATAATCATGCACATGAAACTAAACTGAATTCTTCCTATCAAGGTAACTGTCATTTTGCAAACAAAACTTCTAAGTTCTGTACAGCAAGTTTAATGTCTTCGGTAACTGATGCTTTTTCTATAGGGTCACCTTTAAAACTAAAGTTATGTAAAGTTTTTCTAATTTTTGATTCTTTACAAAATAGCATAAGCATGTAAGCATCATCATAAAACCAATGTTTCTGTTCTTGTTTACAATAATTACCTGCTCTATCTATAACAAGTTTTATGATATCTTCTACCAGAATTTCAAAATTTGTGTATTTCACAATGAGGATTTCAATCATTTTATTTGTTCTTCCAAAACTCTCGTTCCAATTTACACCTGTATCAAGAAATAGGTGCAGGTAGTAGACCTTACACATTTTTGTTTCAGATAAATACTGTTGTGTCCCAAATTTTACATAGGGCTACACAGAGTGTCAGCCACACTTGGGCAAGCTGATTACCCCAAGTAAACTACACTTTCTACTTAACTGTACATCAGCTGGCTTTCAATAATTGTACATAATGCCCATGAAAAATGCAAATTAATCCAACTTCCCTTAGCCAGTAATGAACCAGATTTAAATTAACCCAAGTTATGTGCACTTGCTACATGCTACATATACACAACTGAACATACATTGTAACTGAGCATGCAATAAATTCAGATTATCAGGACTTGTTTTGAATTCTCAGAAGTCCACCTACAGAGCTTTTTATAAGACTTCACTGACTAATTGTTTATCAAGACATATTAGGAATTTGTTTAATTCTATGACATCGTATGTCTACTTTGAGTCTGGAAAAAAGATTTGTCAGGAAAAAATGCTAACATTTACCAAAAAAAAAAAAAAAAGAGAAAATTCCTGTTCTGAAGTCTACTAATTCAAGGCAAGCATTTAATACAACACTAAATTAAATAAATTATTCCCATTATTCTTTTTCCAGGTTGCCGGCTACAATTATATGATGTGAAAACTGAGAATGTTTACTTTCCAGTAGTATGATGGCTAGTTCATGCAATGATATTTAGCGAATTACAGACAAAACAGTCATTAGATAATTCCACTTTTATTTTAATTCCTCTAATATTTTAATTATATTCCATGGTAAAAATAAATTATCTATTTTTGCAAATAACATGACTAAATTTTACATCATGCTAGATAGAATGCCAGAGGGAATTACTCCAGTGAGTAAATATGCCGAGTCATAACTCCAAATAATCTTTTATAACAGTGACTGTAGAGTGCACAGTGTGTTCCTACAGCTCTCTAAGCCATTATTCACCTAACTTATCACCAGAGAACTTCACCTACAACCTTCCTCCAGCATATGTCAGAACTAAGCAGCTCAATATCTGTTTCACACTTAAATCTGGGCAAGATCTTCAGAAAATCCAGTCATACACGTGCTTTGAACACACCTAACATAGAAAACTGATTACTTGGCACTGTGTACTAGCCACTGCCTCCAACACTTAATCCAAAGTCTCAGAAGGACAGAGACTGAACACTTGCTTGAGATACCAGCCCAATTCTAAAATCCTCCTCAGTAGCAGGACATTCAAACATGCATTTGTCACTATCTCTCAGTGTCTTTGACTGGCTCTGTATTTTATTGGGAGAGGACCATTCTCTTATCCTCCTGCTGAAGGAGTACTACATCACAGTGCACAGAAAATTAATTAGAAGAGAAAAAACCTGAAGGAGAGAATACGGTTTTTAAATAAAGTAATTCAAACTGAACTCCAGGATGTAAAAATCTCTCCAGTATTTTCTATCAACTAACCAATATGGATTCCTTACTTAGCACCACAGGAGCTGAGTTCCATTTTCCATCTCACACACCTCAAACTTCTGACTGACATTCAAGGGCTGACCTTTTCAGCAACAATATCACAACAAAGTCCTTTTTGATCTCACTCCAATTCCTTTTCATGATATAGAAATCAAGATTGAAAATTTTACTTATTGCACTCTGATAGCTATTTTACAAGACAATGCTTAGAAATGAGTCACACTAAATGCATAGCTATATGTTAAAACTCCTATACTTAAAAATGTTAGAGGCATGACTTTAAAAACGTCCTCTGAAGCAGAGCACTCAGCACTAAAAAGCTGATAACAACAAATACTAAAACATTACTTTTCTTGAGTATTGACTCAAAAGTTCCTAGACTTTTATAGGAAATCCCACACCCCCAGGCTGAAAGTCTTTGCAAAGTCAATCAAAAGTTAATAAATGTCCCTTGCGTCCAAGAATTCTGACACTGTCCTTGGATTATGTAATTGTGTGACACTTCTCTGCCAACCCCAGGCCCAATCTTCCTCCAGCTTACAGAAGGGATCTGCTCTGGAAAAGAATCAGACGCTATTTGTAAGGCTGTAAGGTCTGTTGTACACATGACACTTCAAGTCCAAGTAAAAACAAAGAAAATATGAAAGAGACTTCAGATTAGATAGCAGGAAACAGAAAAATGCCACACTTGGGAATCTCATTCTATTTTTATTACCAATGGTAAGTATTTCTGTGTTCCTTTTATCCTGAAGGTTCCAAAGCCTAATTTGAACAAGCATTGATTAGTCTTGTTTATAACCAAAATTAACAAAATCTGTCCCACTATTACCATACAAACCATGATGCAAAAAGAGGAGCCAGTTCATTTAAAATTAAGGTTCTACACTTGTTCCAGTTAGACTTCCAAATATAATAAAGACCAACTTCTTCATCTCAGTACTCAACTTACGTGATTACATACAACCCTCAAAAACATTTAAAAAATAAACATTTGTTGAACTTGGTGGTAGAATTATATTATTCCAGTATGGGCCACAGAAAAGCCTATGAGGAAATTAAGACTTCTGTCTCTGGAGCAGGGCTTCAGGACATGAAACAATTCAGGCAAAAGGCTACACACTGAACACCAAAGAGAAATCAAAATGTTTAATCATAAAAGACAGGACTGAAAGCAATCTCAGGAGTTTATCCCCTTCCCCAAGGCAGAATCAACAATATCTAAGGCAAATACTTGGGAGACGTCCATAAAATCTGTAGTATTAAAAAAAAAAAAAAAACAACTTAAAAAGATAATTCAACTTATTTTATACAATAAGTGAAACAGACATCCATGTCAGTGAAAAAGGGATGGCAGACTTAAGAGTATCACAATGCACTCACAAAGGTGGCACACGTACCTGCACAGGTAATCTGAACTATAAGATCTCCTATTATTTGCTCTTACAATAAGTAGTCCACGTTTCTTAGCTTTTTTTTTTCCTAAGTAATTTTCTCAGTTTAGGGAAAAGAAAAAAAAAAAGACCAAAACAAAAAACCCACAAACAAAACTCAAACAATGAATTCCTCTGTGTGAAATAATGCTTCTTTGCCCAGCCAATCCTCGTTTTCTACTTCTGGCTTCTCAGGCAATTTCTTCTCCTTCCCCTCTCTGGCCTCTCTCAGAACACACTTCCCACCCATTCTCATCCCTGAACTACTTTCCTTGATGGTACCAGCAAATACACAGTACCATTTTTTGCCTTGGCTTCTTGATAAGGCTGTTTCACAGCTCTTCCTTTATCTTTCTTAAGGGCTGCCCCACCAGCTCTTTTATCCAGTCACTACAGTTCAGTCATTATTTCATAGAACAATAGAATGAATCTGGGTTGGAAGGAACCTTAAAGGTCATCCTCCCTGCCATTGGTAAACACACCTTCCACTAACTCCATCCAACCTGGCCTTGAGCACCTCTAGGGCTGGGAAAACTACAATTTCTCTGTGCAACATATTAAGTGTCTCACCACTCTTACAGTAAAAAATTCCTTCCTAAGACCTAATCTAAACCTTCCTTCTGTCATCTTAAAGCCATACCCTGCTGTGCCAGCACTACATGCCCTTGTAAAAGATCCCTCTCCAGCTTTTGCAAAATGCCCCACATAGATACTGAAAGGTGCTACGAAGTCTCTCCCCAGAGCCTTCTTTTCTTCAGGCTGAATCCCAATTCTTTTCTTTGGCTGAATCCAAATTCTCTCAGACTGTGTTCATAGGTAATGTGCCGATCATCTCAAAGTGCAGTGCTGCTCCGTAAGAACTTCAAAGCTCCTGCTTTCTCCCAATTCCTGCCCTTCAAACTCCATTCCCCCACTTATCATGTAAGTCCAGTTCCAGTCCACTGCTCTTCTCCATATGCTCACCTTTCCATCCATCTGCAATTTCACTTTTACACACTTGACTTAATCTGTATTTTGGATAAGCAAACAATGGACACCATAAAATTAAGAGTTTGTACATCTATCTCACTGCTTAGAACTTTTCAGGGAAACTCCGTTGTGCACACAAAATTTTTCAACAGCACTGCCAACTATCAGGCAAGTCAGTTAATTTTTTAGGTACTAACAATTTGCCCAATTTTTAAAAATTTTTTCAAATGGTAATAAAAGACACATTCTTAACGTAAAAAGTCATCTCATACTGAAATTCTAAACTTCTTTTCCCATGAAAGAACAGCAGTGCTCCAATTGATTGAAAAAAAGGTCAGGAATAATTTTTAACGTTTTTTTCCTCTATCAGAACCCTTAGAAGCCAGTGAACTATATTCACTTCAAACACTATTCAAAGAATAAGTCAATAAATGGCATTCAATCAACATGTAGATTTTGGCCTAAATGACTGAAGTTTGGCAAAGTCAGAAGTAAAAGTCAGAAGTTTAAAAAAAAAAAAAAAAGAAAAAAAAGCCTTTAGATAGTACATTAGTAATCAGGAAACTGAGAGGAGAACCAATCCTACCTACA
>JANRMJ010000079.1:11640810-11653315 GCA_025584955.1 Alethe diademata | reverse complement strand
TAAAGTACTCAAATTATTTAGAATCTGGTGTTAAGGCTGTACCACACAATAATGAGGAAGAATTTAATAATGTATGCTGAATGATAAGTCATACAAAGTTATGTTCTTTGAATTGCTTTTAGTTCACAGAAACAAATAGTAGCACCATGTAACTAATTCACTGGAATATATTCACTGTGGAAATTAAGTAGCCTAAATATGAAACTTTCAATGGCACAGGTTAAATAAAAAGCCAAGGAAGCTTGTAGACTGAGGAGTCAAATATTTGTATGGTTACTTGTTTTAAGTTTACAACTTCATGGAGACTACTGATTCTTATTTCTTTTTCTTGGTAAGCCAGATGAAAGTAATATTTTTTCCTTCTTCTAATTATTTAGCTTAATTGACTAAAAAAAATTAATATCAAATTTGATGGTACTTTTTCATTCTAAGTGACAGACTTGCATTATCTCTACCATGTTAAGAATGAGGTTTTGTTTGTACACAATATTAATTCTACGGCAGGTGTATATATTAAAATATATAATAATGTTTCTATTGAGAAAAAATGACAGAAGACAAAACTCTGGTACTTTCATTTGGATGTTAAAGTAAGCTCTTGAATATGCAAAGCACTAGGGCTTCTGAACAAAGTTAAAATAAACACACTTAAAACATGTAATTTAGACTATAAAACATACATAATAATAAGACACATTATATAATTGAAAGAAAGCCAGTAATAGACTGCTGGACAGAATTCTGCTGTCACATAATTGTTAGATCACGGCCATAAAAGTAGACCTAATAACACTTGATTTTTTTAGGGAAGATAAATCATCAGTTACACACTGTCCTTGAAGGTAATCTGAAAGTAATGTTTTTTAGGCGCTTTTCTCACCATTGCTAAACTTCAGAAAGGAAGCAGGTATCATTCCTGATACCTGATGTGATTTTCCTTTTTTTTTTTTTTTCTGTTCATATTTTGCACATTATATAACTATCCTCTCAATTGTCTTGGTTTGTCTAGGCACTGGGAGGACAACTTACTGTCATGTTAGCCACGTAAGAAATGCTGTTCAATTTCCTACAAGACTGTTGTTGAGGGACACTATGGGAAATTTTAGGACAGAAATATAAAAACATTCAGGCTTTTTTTTTTTCTTTCTCCACTTATTAAGAAGTAAAGCTAAATCAGTACAGAACTTCAAAGGCCAGCAAATAAATGTGGGCATTCATCTTCTGGCAAAAGAGAGAAGTTAGAAATTCCCCTTAAAGGCTGTTGTATTCAGCTGAAAGTCATACTTGTATGCATTTAAAAAAAAAAAAATACAATATCATAACACGCCTTGCCATTCAATTTTTAATCAACTTGCCAAAAAAAGAAGATTTAAGACAGAGATATGCTTATCTATACAATGTATGTTAAAAAAAGCCTCTTGGGCTCAGGCCTTTAAAAACTGCTTCCTTGGAAGAGAAAACTCTCCTATTCTTCAGAAGTGTTGACTGTCCTCAGACAAAACATGAAATGGCTACATATAAGTATCAGGTTAAATATGCCTGGGACTGTTCTCTGGCATTGGAGCTTGTATCCACATAATTCCATGTTTGACAAACATTCCATGTTTGACCTTTCTACTCTTCTAAGCAGGACAGTCTCATGTTTTGCCCATTGGGAATAGTTCATTACTAACACTAATGCTTAAACTGTGCACAGAAATTGTTTGGGAAAGTGCAAGCTGGCATGCTTTGAGCGTGTGCCAAGGTCTGTTCAAACACTTTAATATGCAATTTTTAGACAGATTATTTACAACATCCATGCATGTTCCATTTATGTTGCATTTTATAGACACACCTAAAGCAACTTTCTCAAAGTGATTTGCCAAAAGGAAGGTAAGAAGAAACTGTGGTTCCCCATCTAGGGATAAATCACATTCACAATTTTAATTATTTCTTTATTCAAGCAATTAATGACTTTATATTTATCCAAAAACCTGATAAAAGAAAGTTGATTGAAGTTTGACTATCAATTTAGATATTTGTTCATATGAAGACTTTTTTTAAAAAGTCCTACAGGGTGTCTAAACCAGACTTCAAACCTGTAGCAGATGCTCTTCTTGGTTTAGACATCCTGTGGCCTTCATGAAAGGATGTTGCAATGAGATGGGGAAGAGAAAACATAGTGCAATAAAATGAAATAAGAACAAGTAACTTTCGCACTTCTTTGAGTTATAGCTGTCAACATCAATTTGAAATGAAAACTACTTCTGAAGTGTAATCTTTTAAGGTAAGAATAGAAAATAAAACATCATCTGTTATTTTCTTAATGCTGAATGTTCAATTTATAACTTTTATTTTCTTTTTCCTTTTTTTTTTAACGTAGCTGGGTATGTGCTGGAAATTTGCTTCTCAGCATGGCCACAGGGACAAATAGCAGTGCATCTACTTTGTTAGGACTTTAGGAGATGTGTGGGTGCTCCATTAGTGAGCCAGAAAGCAGTATAAATTTGTCACTGATTTAATTTCTCACAGTCTTGCAATACTGTGCATTCTGAAGCACAAAGCCTTTTTAAAATTTTTGTTTAAACTTTTGACAGGGACAATAATTGGTCCAGAAAACGAAGCTGTTGACCTGGAGAAGCTCAAAAGAAATACAAATATATGTCTCTGGCTAGATGATGCAGCTTTAAAATCACATAAGAATGATCTATTTATGAAAAATGTCCTTTTCTGGATCATGATGTACTTAAATTCCAGTTTTTGAGGTTCACATTTCTGTATTTATCCTCCCACTATTTTAAAATACATGCTCATCTTCCTCAGGTTTCTTAAATGTAATTCACCGTATAGAAGAAGCACACCATAGAAAATTTTTGCCTCAGAGGTATACATTTGGGAAAATAACACATTAAGCATAAGCAGTTTCCTTAAAGCTTATAGGTAAGTGCAAATAGTTTTAAAATTGTGATGATAATGAAAGACCACTAGTGTGCACAGCATTTTTAATTTGTAGTTTTGAATTATTATTGTACATTTTGTAGGTTTGCCAACTTATTCTACTGTTGATTGCATTCCAGTGCCAGTACTCATATGAAAAATGATACAGTGACTCTCCTGAAGAGGCTGTGATCTGTACACCTGTGCTATTGCTAGTATGTTTCCCATGCTGGGCTCAATTTATTAACGTAGTCTTATTAATTTATTATCCTTAAAATTGCTGTTAGAAAAAACATATTACAGCTAATTGTCATAGGCAGTGCTCTTCAACATCACTGTAAGAAATAGTTTTAACTTTCTGAAAAAAAAGAACCAGTTTCCACAAGAACATGGCTGCATGTCACCAGCAAAAACAAAGACAGATGTGTTTGGCATGTATTTTGTTGGATATTTGAGGATAGGCATGTGTGAGAAAAAAAAAATGTAAAATGCCATAGAAACAGATGCAGAGAAGACACAGAAACCCATACAGGCCTGAGCAATTGCTGGGAAAGTAGCTGTAAGAAAAGCAAAACAAGAGAGATTCAAGATGACTATCAACCAAAAAGGAGCTGAGACTTTGAGTGAAACATTCACACGGTTTCAGGGGAAAAGAATGTACACACAATCTTTATAGAGTGCATCAAAACATCTGATGCCATCTATTTTCTCTGACCAGATGCTGCACTAACCAAGTCAAATTAAGTAAGAATACACTGCCAATTTTAAAGACAGTTGCCTTCTAAATAGATCCATAAAGTACAATAACCTGGCAACATTCAAAATATGCAATTCTGTCAGAAAAATGTGTGCATATGCACCACAAAATACTCCATAGACTTTCATACACTAGACTTTTTCCTAAACTTACTTGCTACTTTCATACCTTCCACTGCTGTTTGCCCTCATTTCCAGACTAAAGAAAGTCTTTTGTTTATTCCAGGCTACACTAGTGATTACTCTCCTCTGGTTAAAGTGCTTTTTTCCTCCTGCATTTCCTTGGGCAATGTTTATCTTTTCTCTGCCATTAGGCTGTGTTTTCCCTAACATTTTTGATTGCTTCCTTCTTACTTGCTCCCAAAGGTTAGAGACAGCATATAAAAGACCTTACTTTTTTAATTTTCCTATTTTGATTTTTCTTCATTGGCAAAATAATCCATGATGTGAATCTCTATCTGCTCCACTTAAAGACACATTGGCTTAAAAAGAGGATGTATCTACAAAAAATTATCTTACTGGGTTTATTTTTTTCTTATAAATCATGTTTACAGAATAGCCAAATTCCCAGAGAGGCAAAAGAAGAGTGCACTATAAGAGTAGAAAGTGAATGATAAACTGACTTTTGTGGGTATGCAATTTTAATACTGTAGAAAAGGAATTTGTGATTGAATTATGTTTGGATAAAAAGTTCCGTTAAATAAGCGATAATCTGCTGGCAAAGAGATTATTTGTGAAAGCCATGCTATAAATTTCTGTTTTAATTATAGCATAGCACAAAAAGTACTTACATTAAAAACTGTCACAAAAACTGTTATATGTGTGCAGACCTGAAAATATGATCTTTCATTTTTAAAATTTTTTTCACACCAAATTTCATTTAGACTATTGTCTAAATGTGAGTGAATTGTCTGAATTGTGAGTGCAATTCCTTTTTTTTTTTTAATTTAAAACTGTAGATGTTTTGCTGTATTTGTGATTGTCTGTGAATAACTTCATATACTGCTAAATTCAAATGTTGCCTCATAATGTTCAGAAGTACTGAAGTTGAGTCCAGTCTAGGGGCATGCCAAGTAGAGTGGTTACCAGTATCTAAGCTTTCCTTAAGAATTAAATTTCATGAAAAACTGATCATCTAAAAATTAGTGATAGATGTTTAAGAAGTTTGTTTTGGTTTTAAAAACTAGATTTATAAAGGTAAATGCAGTTTTTTCTGGTCCAACTGAATTCTGAATGGCAAGTCTGTTTTATTTAAGTTAGTTATTATATCCTTATTGTCCCCTTATTTTTTACTCTTCTCATAAATACAATCTAGAACTTGAAAAGCAAGGAAAAATCCTTGATGTTGTTTTACTGTAGATGATTAACTCAAAAATATAACATGGTCTACAGGGGAAGGAGTGTCACATACATGTCGGATAGCCTGGCTGTGAGGCTTTGTTTCATTAAGATGGACATTTTGTTGCACATCATTCCTGCGACCTTCATGGTGTTATGAAGTTAGTATAAAACTGTGTAATAGCTGAACATTCAAGATCTACCAAACTGATTAACTTTAGCAGTTACACTTTCTTCCTCCTTCTCACTCCTTTAATAATCTTCCCTCCCAACAATAAAACTGTGTATATTTAAATTAAGATTTTCTTACCAGGCCTCTACCAGCTTTACCCTCTTCTAAAAGCAGTTCAGAGATGTCTATATGAGACTTCTTTATGGCTGGTGTTCTTCACATGTAATAGATATAATCTGTCCAGTTCCCAAAAATTTCATTCAAAATGCTATTTACTGCTGTCAAAATGCCTGAAATAGAAAATTTCACATGTAATTTCAGGGAATTTATAGAGCTGTAATAACCTGGCTATAGGAATACAACTACATGTTTAGGTAGCTGTAGAATAATATTTAATTATTGCCCCTAGGAATACTGGGGGGTGGGGTCCATCTGCAGAAATTTAAAGGATAAGCTCTTAGAACTCTCTATGTGCCAAGCAAAAATTTACAGTACTATTAATCCAATAGGTTTTCTCCAGCATATACACTTTCCTTTGATTGCAAAAACATATTGCAAGTTTTTAATTAGATGCTATTTTTTTGTAATTGAGCTCAGGAAAGGTTCTGGATTTCTAGTCTAGTGTACTGAGATCCTTATTTAGTAAAAAACAAAAAAAAAACCTAAAACAAAAATAGAACAAAAAAACCCAAGCAAACAAACAAAACAAACAAACAAACCCCAAACTAAACCAAACCAAATCAAAACAAAACAAAAAACCAAACAGTGCAGGAATAATGATTAAAGCACGCTTCCTGGTGCTGTTTCACTGTTGCACTCTAGAGGGACTCAGGTTATAATGTCGTTCAATCTCATACATTTCTCTGAAATACGTGGGTTCTCTATCTATAGTGTTACCACAGTATTACTGAAACAATACTGCTCAGGTACTGTAGAATAATTAGGCAGACAAGAAATCTTCTTATAAGTAATATAGAAGAAAATACGCTACAAAAATTAATTTGGCTTCTCAAAGACAATGCCCCTCCTATTCCCTCATTGTGAGCTCTAAATTTGTTAATACTCTGTGGCTTTGATCTACTTTTAAGTTTCAGAGTTTCTCAAAGAAAGTGGGATTGGCATTTTATAGTTGCCTGGGAAGCACTGCCCATGCTTATGATTCCACAGAAATATTTTTAGTATGATGGAAAGCTATCACTAATAGCTGCTTTTAAACCAGCTCCTTTATAGGACTTGAAGCATCCTGTTTCCTTCTGTCAAGGCACAGATCTAAGAACCCAGTTCCTCGCTTTCTTAATTCTTACCATTAACAGCAAAAAAAAGCGAATTATTTTTTCTTTCTTTCTTTTTCTATACTGTCATATTAAATCGATCCCGAAGAACACAGACAATGTCTCGAAGTCACTCCAAAACACTGGTGTGAGCAGATGTCCGAGGACGCCTGCCGCCTGTTCCCGAACCGCCTGGGGCGGGTCTCAGCCCCGGCTTTCCAACACCGCCTGTGAAATCCGGCCAAGTTACTCGCGTTTATGCTCAGGACTCCCAAACCTGTTTGTCACACCTCTTCCGCTGGGCTCGGCCAGCGAAGGCGACTGATTCTATCATTATCTGAACTAAAGAAAACCAATGACCCCCTGACCAAGCAGCACCCCGGGCTGCCCCGGCCGCTTCCCGCGCCTTTGTCACCTCAGAACCCTCCTGCTGTCACCGCTTCCCTGCCCGCCCTTCCTCCTCTCCTCCCAGTCCCGCTTAGGCAAACGAGGCCTGTTACAAGCAGCCAGTGAAGAGGAAAACTCTAGCGATGCTAAAAGGAGAAATTAAAGTGTATCTAAAACTCCTACAGCACCCTGCGAACCCCAAACACGCTACCGGGACGCCGCCTCGCCTCCTCCCTCAGACCGGGCTGAGCGCAACTTGCCCACGCAGGAGAAAAAGCCAGAAGTGCCCTCAGGATTTTACTTCAGGTTCACCTGTTTTAACTCACAGAGCTGCTTCTCATGCTTTGAAACAACTGCTTATAGCTTTTCTTTTCGAGTCTTAGCACTATCGGATAGGGAATAATTAGCAATGTGTAAGTGGGTCCCCCCTCTCGAGGTAATGGAACAGTCCGCCGAGTTCCAGGCGCCGCGGTTCCGCGTTTAACCCCTTTCCTGCCGATCCCAAAGAGTCTGCCTGGCGGGAGGCGGGTGGAATCCTGCCTCGGGGGCTGCTGCGCTGGGGCACCGCGGGAGGGTCAGGGTAGTGAACACACCTCATACAGGCGGCGTGAAGTGGGGGCAGCGGTCACCAACCCCCAAAACCACCTTAGATACCATCTGATAAAGTTATCCAACATGTCTTCTTCGCAGTGTTGTGGAAACGTGTGACAATGTTTAAATAGTGATTGAGTAAACTGGGGAGGGGCTGTTGCCCTTTTTGTTTGTTTGTTTGCTGGTTTATTTTTATGATTCCCAGTGGAGAATTTTGCAGAACCTGTATAGACAGTGCCTACTTGTCTTTCAGGTGAGCAGTGCCCGCATCCCTGCAGACGGAGCATCGTCCTGCTTTCCTCAGGTGGGCTCAGTCATGTGCGGGAAATCACGCTATGAAAGTTAGTGTCCATAAAGGAGACAGAGGAACCCTGCAACTTTACTCACATAGTGGGAGAGAGTCCACTGGGTCACACGCCCGTGCGGTTTTCTCTCTCGTGATTTTTAGGGGATGCAGCTTCCTTTCATCCTAAACCCCTGGCCGCATGTTGCCCTCTTTCTTTCCCCTCGGCTGAGGTACTAGGAAGATAGAGCCTTCCCAAACGGCCTACCCCACACTCCCCCTTGAACCTGTCATTTTTCCCCATAGTTCAGAGGTTGAGGCTTGTGCAGACCCTTGCCTTCAGGAGCCAAGCTGTCTGGGCTCTGTAACAAACCTGTGGCTTGAAGTCAAGAGAGATATTAAGACCCATTTTAAAGATGTTAACGCCTATTCCTTCACACATAGAATTGTTTGTAAAGACAATGTCTTAGCACATATCTTCCCTACCGGTCAGCTCTCAGAAACCCTTCAGCAATAACTGGAGAAATAGAAGTGTCCTCACCCTGAGACCTGGGATCCCAACCTGCTTTTCCCAATTTAAGCACTTAAATGTCTAAGGTAAGATGGTTTGGGTTTTTGACACACAGTCTTTCCCCACTGCAGTTGCTGAGAGATTAAAGAAAATTTTAAATTTTATACTTACTTTTTAAAATTGTATAATGCAAACGGTCATTTAGCTGAAATTTTGGGGTTTTGTCTTTTTATTTCTATTCCTTATCTCTCTGTTCCTCATTCCCCTTAACTTCAAGTGGCAATTCAATCCCTCAAAAAGTTTTTGTTAAACAAAATGAAAGCGTGTAAAAGCCACCTATTATCTTCTTCTCAATTCTTAGTCTCTTCAGACTATTGCTATATTGAATACGAGAAACTCCATTTCCCTTCCTCACATTTTCTCCTAGGGCCACAGTACTGGATCCCTGTGGTAGTTACACTGATGCTAATGGCTGCAATTAATGTTTTCCTTTCAGTACTTTCCATCTTTGACAAGTTTTCCAGGTCAATATTCCTTCTCAGAACCATGCTTATTCTTTCCTTTCTCTTTTATTCTCTGATTCTCACAGGATAATGGCCTGAACCATATTGAACTGTATGGCAAGAGCCATTTACATTTTTTAAAGAAGAAGGGAAGAAATATAGCTTAAAGTAAATGTAGGTGGAAATCGGTAATTTTACTCCAACTTATTAAAGTTAATCCAAGTTAGTAATTGTTAGGCCTGCAATGGTAGCAAGGAACATGTAGAAAGACTTCTGGCAGACAAACTTCTGCAAGTTGCATGAGTGCAGGAGACCTTTTTCCAGAAGCCTCCCAAGTGATATGAATGGGTCTACAAATTTGAGTTCCTTGTCTGCTTAAGGCCGAACAAGGTGAGTTACTTGTGCTGGTGTCTAACAAATCATGTATAGTAATATCATATTTTCCTTTGCCATACTAGACATTAGAATATTTAAATTTATTGCAGCTGCATAACTTCCTGTCTGAAAAGTGTTTTGCACTTTCAGTTTATGTTTCAACATCAGGCCTGGCTATCTAATCTAGAAAACACACATGGTGCACAACTGTAAACACGGTCTTCAAAAGTGAAAGGAAAAGGAAAACTCATTTTGCAAAATAACAACAACAAAATGCAAGATTTTGTTTAAGACATTGCAAATGAGTAATGTCTGTTTTTGCTTAGAGTTGGATGAGTGCTTTAAAAAAAGGGTAAAGTAGATTATTGTACTCACCTAGTGAATTCTGTTTGCTTGTCTTCCGTCGAATGCAGAGCCTTCCTTTTCATATGACAAAATGTTGTGAGCACTGGGAACTTTGGAAGTGGTGTTTTGATCCTGTTGACCTCCTGACCCTTCTCTAGGTAGAAATCTGCTTTTTATTCTAACACTACAGTCTTGCAAGATGGCTATAATTTGTTTGTTTTGAGATCTTTGCATGTGGTGGTGTCCAGGAAGTTCCACTTGACCATGAAGAAGATCTTTTTTTTCTGTGCAGTGACCAAGCCCTGGAACAGGTTGCCAGAGATGTTGTGGAGTCTCCCTCACCTGGGGAGTCTCCCTCACCAAGCCTGGACACAATCCTGTGCTGTGTGATCTGCTTGAGCAGAGATGTTGGACTAGATGACCCACTGTGGGCCCTTCCAACCTCACTCCATCTGTGATTCTGTGAATGTATTTAGGTATGAAAATATACAGTTGGGTCAGAAAAAATGCTAAATGCTACATTGATCTATGAAGACAAAAATTATACTCTTTAATAGCTGTAATCTTGTGGAAGTACATACACTATGATACCTCAGCCCCAATAAAATTTTGAGAACAGTTACCATGTCCCTCTAATGTCACTGAAAATACCAATATAGCTTTTAAATATTAGCCCTATTGGATACAAAATTTGTCTTGGAATCAAATTTTTCCCTTACTATTTCCCTTACTACTGCATTAGAGTTACTGCTTTATTGTTACAAGAAAGGGTAAGTGTTAGAAATCGCTCTCTGTTCTTTGTGTGCTTACCCCATATACATGATTTTTCCAGTAGTGACTTCTTGTCCTTGTTTCAGGAGTTGAGCAAATTGTATCCAGTTGTTTTATTTCCCTGAAATAATTATGCCGATTTGGTGGCTCATTAATTTGCAAGAAACCAATTGTTTGTGATGAATCTTTACTCCAAATGACAGTTTCTAGTTTTTCATCTCCAAACATGATATTTGTGACATTCAAAAAAATATGCTGAATGTTTTGGTCCTAGAAGGTGAAAGATTAAAAAAGGAAAGCTATCCAGAGCTGTTAGGCTGTTATTTTGAAGATACTCTGATGCAAATTCCAGCCTCCTATCTGGAAGTTAGTTGATCTCTGGGCATAAAGATTTAGATGAAGCAGATAGTGTTTAATCCATCAGCTGAAGTTCAGTCAGGAACCTGCTCTCACGCTCGTGGAGCTTGGCTGTGTCATGAGCAGCAGGGCTCTTCCCCACTAGATGGTGATACAGGAGCAGCTCTGAATTCCCTGTTTCTAGAGCAGCAGGTTCACCTCCTGCAGGTTCACATTTCCACTTGTGGATAGTCTTGTGAAAGTACTTTCAAACAAACTTCTTCCTTGTTTTGTAAAAAGCAAAACCTCTGGTAAGGTTTTAAAAAGGTTGAACTTTACAAAGAGACAAACTATTCAAGTCACTCAATGAATGTGCCAAACTTATTAGGACACTTTGGAAGAATATCTGTTACAGAAATTAAGCACTCTAAATGGCATGAGTTAGAAAGTCTTTGGTCTAACTCAAAAATAATGGTTTAATTCAGCACATAGCAGTCTATCAATCCATACATCAGGAATGATTCTGTGGAAGATCTTAGTTATATCAGAGGGATATCTGTTTTTCATTTATAAACAGCAGCAAATGTTGAAGCTGTGATTATATTTGCAAACACAGGTAGGTAGTTGTATCACAAAATATATTACATAAACTTTAGGGAACTGGATGGTGAGGCCTGTAGGAAAATAATGGTGCATACGGAAAGTAACTGATAGCAAAAGTCTCACAATTCTTTCTCACCTATGAAATGCCAAGTTTTTTAAAATAAACTGGTAAAAATCCTTCTCATATGAACAATTTTGTAAGTGCAATTGCAATTGCAAAATAATTCCTCCACAGTTTTTGCTCCGCAGTAGTTTCCATGCTTCTTTCTCTGATTCTCTGTGTGATATCTCAGTGCTTACTCTCCAGGCCTGATTCTTCTAAAAATGTGTGGGTTATCTGAGGTGCAGACTGCAACCATGAAAGTATTGCAAATGGAAAATAAGAACATTCAATAATAAAGTTAATTTGGAAAGCCTTTGTTTGTTAATCATTATTGAGAGGCTAAAAAAAATTGCTTAGAGTAGTTCAGCAAATAAAAAATTTCACTCTCTACACCGAAAAGTTTAAATAGGCCTTTGCAATTTTCCTTGTAAGCATCCAGTGTTAATTTTTGAAATTCTAAGTTGTGAGAACACCCTGGTATGAGTTGTTTCTATTAGAAATAGGCAGAAAGTAAGACATTTTAAGAAATAAGAACTTTTCCAGTATAATATTTTTGTTGTCAGTATGATTATTAATATTTGATGCCAAAACATCATGGCTGAACCTTACCAGTTCAGACTTTCCTTCTGACTTTCTTGACAGACACCTTGATGTGGTTACTCATCCTGTCTTACTGTATCTCTTGAGATAGTTCGAATGTTCTTTTCCCAGCTTTGATAATTATCTCATCTTTACTGGTAGTAAAAAGTCTTTTTCTTGAGAAATCTGTGATCATTTTTCTCTACTACTATTGCCCTGAGTAGGATCAGATGACATACTCGTGGTATGTCCTCCCCATACTGTAGCTTCCACTGTTAGAAACACAGACGGAGTTGTAGTAGTAGATGAAAAATGAACCAATAGCACAAAAATAACTTAGAGATATTTCATTAAGGTTGTGGCAGTTATTTGCTGGAATTTCAACATGTAATGTAATATTTCCTGTCAGCTTGAGTGATATAAGTGCTTGGATACAAGCTATCACAAAATTATCATGTCCATGTTTTACTCTGGTAATATATATATATATAAACACATTCTTTCTTATTCTCTACCTAGTTCTCATAATAATTTCTGCTTCTCAGCCAGTTTCTATCTTTATTTTTGTTACTTACTGTAGTGTTGCATTTGAGAAAGGGTGATTCAAAAGACATCTGACGTCCTTGAATACCAGAAAAAATTAATATTTCAGAGTTTTGTTTCAG
>JANRMJ010000079.1:11593534-11608127 GCA_025584955.1 Alethe diademata | reverse complement strand
GAATTAATAACTCTGGGGCCGGTAGGTGGCACTTGTTGGCAGTGCCCAAGTCCCCTTTGGGGATATTTGTGCTTCAGATCAATGGCCTGGAAGACAATAATGACTCAGAAGCCATTGCAGTCAGTGGATCAGCAGATCATTATTTACTGACAGGAGAAGTTTTTGTCTGTTATGCCAAAGGTGATTGCAGCACTGACTTTATATAAAGTTATCTGAACTGTAACAATCTATCCAGCCAGTGATATCCAGATATTAATTTTGCTATTGTCCACATATTCGTGCACACTATGGACTAAATATTTTTAAAGAAGAGTTCTGGTGCTACTCTGTGCTCATTTGCACACAGCCATTCTCCATTAGGGCTATCCTTCCACTACTTTTCCCATTTTAGCTGAGAAAATCCATGCTTCTCCCTCTGGCAGCTAACAGGCCTCACTTAAATCTGATTCAGGATGCTTTATGGCTAAAGGGGAGAGCTCAGGTTTCCCAAGAGTTCCTGGTATGAACATCAAGGTAGAAAATTCAAATTGTCAGAAACGGTCATTGTCAGAGGTGAGTTTATGGATATGGATTTATGTGTGTACAATTTATCTAATTGTAGACAAGTTTTCCTATTTGTCTTTCTGCTCAGCAGTGAAAATGCAGAGATTACCTTTTTTTAGTTAATTATTATTGTCATTTTAATAAAACAGTAACTACGTCGAAGAGACACTAACAATCTGCAAAAAGTTGCCATGCGAAATAACAAAAACAACAAAAAGTCTGCTGGAACACTGCACTCTGAAACTTGGTTGCTCCAAGACATCCTAAAGGATATGTAGTTCAAGTAATTTCATCTCTGTTAAAACTCTAATTTGAAAACAAATTTCTTAATAATTTTTATAATTTTTTTTCTTTGTTTCAGGAAAGGGTACAGAAATTTAAATAAATCACATATAGTATGCCCTTTTCGCAGGTAAAAATATATATACTACGTGTGTTTAACATTTAAGAATTTTTATTAAATATTGATGTTTATAATAGACAGATCTGTTATCTGGGATCTACCTGTGCATTTCCAAAAGGGAAAGACTGACTTCTCATACACAACACCTCTCAGGATTATCTGTTGGCAAGAAGAAAGCAAAATGGGTGGAATTTATCAGCCTGTCTTTGCCTAGTAAGAATCCTTCCATAATACACATTCACATCGTGGCTACACTTTCAACTTTAAATGCTATTTGTTTTTTAGGCTGCTTCTCATCTCTGTTAACATGTGGAACCTAGCAAATACTTTTGTTGGTGCAGTGAATGTTGTCAAGATGTATGAGTGTTGTCTAGATATATTCTGCATCTAATTGTTATCTACATCTAATTTTTTTACTTAGCATTTCTAGAAGTATTTTCATTCCTCTTCCATCATTTCCTCTTCACTGTGGGATTTAAGCAAGCACAGGGGAAAATTAAGGCTGTCATTTACAACCAAAAAAAGGCCTATGGTTCTTGTTGACACTACAGAAAAACAGACATTAAAATGTTCCTGAATGCACAATACAAAGACTGTGAAAATAAATGTGGCTTAGGCAGCTAGAGTATTTGCAACATCTTTGTAATAGCCTAAAAATCTCATTACTCTGAATGAGAAACTATTGCTATGAAATCCAAACATTTAAATTAGCATATGCTGTAAGCAGGCTTGGCCATGTGGCTCAACTTATTTAAAGCTCAATATCTCTTTCTTCTGGATTTTAAATCCAAAACCTGTTAAAAAAAGCCATGGACTATCACATATCACTCAAATATACAAGCAGTACTGGTCTTAGATGTTCTGGGAGATCAGGCAGATCACTTCCTAACTTTGTCCCTCATTGTCTAAACACCATATATAGTATTTTCTTTTTCATTACATTCTATAAAACTCCTTTTTCTAGTTAGAGCTACATCTCCTTTTTGCTCTAAAAAGGAAATATCTTGCAACTACAAAAAAAATTGTCCTATTTCATAGAGAAAGGTCTTAATTCAGTGTTCCTGCAACACATTACCTTAGTGATAAGGAGGTGTTGCTAGTAAGTTTTCCCAATGATTCCTAGGACATGGACATGAATATTTAAACCTTAAAGGGAGGATTGGAATCTGCATTTTCAGTGATAGGTAATTACTTGATTCTAGCAGAATCTTCCACAATGCTTAACAGTCAAAGAAGTTTTGTAGCAAGACCTCTGCAGTTATGCAAGGTGGTCATCCAGATTTCTGCTCAGGTAGCCTAAAAGCTCATATAGCCCATGGACATAATTCAGACGTTCAGAATTCAGTTGACAAATTACAGATTTTTGCTGTGGCACCAAAGATTTTCTGTAACCGTCCATGAAAGAAAACTGGAAAGCCTTGCTCCCACTGTAGAGTGGTTAACCAAAATGCTCATTACTGTGTTTACATCTGTGCCACAGCCTGAGGCCCTTACTCAAGGTGAGTTTGTCTAACGATTAATTAAGGGCTAAGCTGAGAAAACGCTAAAATAACAGGGAGAATGAAGAAAGTATTCTAAGTATTCTAAGCCACACATTTCCTGTCCACCTTACGACAGAACAGCAAAAGGACTTGTTATATTGGTCACATCTACTCTTGCAGCTTTCAGCTTTATTGCCACTGACTAACTCTTTATGTTAGCCACAGATGAAATTTTAAAACAGGCAGGTGCAAAATATTCGTTTAACTATGTGATTTAACAAACCCCAAGCTGAAAGGTTTCATGTCTTGCTACTCTTGTTTTGGAAATAACTTAACTTCTCAGAAAATCTGTGCTTAAAAAATATCCAGTGGATAGGTTGCAAATCCTGCAGGGATTGTTTTTCTTCTTTAGCACACTGTTATTCCATTTGAAATAAAGAAATATTTTTTAAAACACACTGGTAGATCTTGTGCTATTAACATTTATAAAACACATAATCTGGGGTTCCATTTACACTAGCAGTTTCTCATTAAAAATCTTAAATAATGAAATATTTGCAAAATTCCTTTGGAGAGGAGGAATCTGATTGTTTGGACATTATTATAGCTATGTAAATGTGCTGAAAACATTTATATGAAAATCTTCTGATCCTGCAGGCAGTTAGAGAGCAATACTACCTGAGATACCAAATGCTGCTGTTGCACGAAAAGTAGCAAATCAATATGCTATTGCTCTGCAAATCTGAAAGCTATTTTGTAAGGCAGTTTAAGACAGAAAATGTGTCATTTTAAAAGGAACAGAATGAGCTGGATAATTTTTTCATTCTTCCACTCTTTTGTTTATGCAAAGTTCTGCACAGAGAAGTCTGTAGTTCAGGCCTGAGAGGTTCCACAAGATGTCTTTGCTTAGAGGTCACTGAATATCATTGCTTTTCCCTTTTCAGTTACAAATATCACAACACAACTCTGCAGCATGGAGTTCCAAGGCTGGAACTGAAAGAGTGATTTAAGGAGAAATAGGTACAATCAGGTTGTGGAAGTTTAATTAAGCTAAATTGACATCATTGGAGAGCCTCAGAAGTGCAGTTCTTAAGTGCTTACTCAAATATCCTTTAGGGTCTCTCCCTTGAGAAATGTGGTGATCCTGTCAAGACTGTGAGAATATATTGGGAGGGGTAAACAACATGAAGGGACTTAAACACCAGGTGGTACTTCAAGCAAAGGAGGTAAAGTCTGAGTAACTTATTATTTACAGCTGCAAGTAGAGTATTTTTGTAGATTTAAAATACTAGTTTTGAACAGAAGAAGCTGGTAAGGCCTCCTAGTTCAAGACTGACTCATTTATTTGTTATAGTACCAGCATTTCAGAATTAAACATAAGACTTTAAAATAATTAAGTAACTAAGTGAGAAAGCAGTTGAGATCCTGTGTATTCCTGGTCATGCTGTTTGTACTCCTAGTCCATTTTTTGTAATTTTACCTAATTGTCCTCTGAAGTGTAGTCCAGAGAGTTACATAAACTCGAGCTTGAGCTACCAGTTGTATTAATTGTTGTGGGACATGCATAACTCCCCTCAAACAAGCACAGTTTAGATGACATTTATTCACTGCCTAGGAGATGGCTAAACTTCGAGTTATAAATATACATTTTAGTTGTATGTGACTGTAAGTGTCGGATAGTTTTCCCTTTCCTGCTCACCCCACAATCTTTCTGTCACTGACATATAATCTGTCTTCATACTGGTGATGTGACTCAAGCTCTAGCTGCTGCAAGGCTCACTTCTGTGAAGAACTGTGCTTAGTGTGACAGGATTGTGGCCATATTTACAGCTAGTAAACCCTGAACATTTCCAGTTCTGGTGATGGGCAGTGTATGTGGAAAGAACAGACAATGATGCAAGGTCTAGACCCCTTTTGTGAATTAATGGTCTCCTATGTGTGTCTTTATTTGGTCATAGGTGACCAGGCTATAGGAGACCTAAGACACACTTCAGGAACGCTGAGTTCTTCAAGTTATGAAACTGTAAACCGTGTTACAGATTTTTCCTCCAGGCTTAAAAAATAGTAAAAGGCAGGTACTGTCAAACAATCTTACAAAATTAGCAAAGTGTGGAAGATGCAGCAGTTGTGCTCTATTGAGTTGTGAGAGGATTCCAGTTTACTTTAACTGGCCAATACTGCACCCCAGAGGTGAAAGAGCATTGCCAACATTCTAACATAAAAAACCCTAAAGCATAACACTTTAGTGGACTTTTGGCCTTCAGTGCTCACTTTAAGCAGCATTGAGGACAATTCTGACCATTCAAAACCACTCTGTGCAGTGCCATTAAATTTCTGATTTGCATTTGAGAATTACCCTAACTAGTGTGCTTTGTTTGGGATATAGGAATTAGCTGCTGCAAGTGCCCAGCATTGCTGATGAAACCCTGACTAACTGGTGTTAGAATGTTAAAGGTGATGAGATGTCAGTAGTTTCTCATCAAACTGATCTCATCAAACTGAACAAACTGACAAACTGAAGATATATCTCAACTCTATTTTGACACTGGCCTGAGTACTCAAGCATCAAACAGTGGTGGAATTGCAGCTGGACTTGTGTTTGTAAATCACTTTCATCTTTATTCCACTCCTCATCACATACTCTTTCACAGCCACTAAAGTTTGCTGAATGGAACTGAAATCCAAAAGGAGCCTAGAGACTAGAATACAGGTCAAATTCATCTTTGAGTCTTAGCAAGTTGGAGATGTTTCAATTGTTTGTGGTGCTGGATTTAGCTGCTCAGAGACAGATGTGTTCTCCAGACATGGCACTGCAGATGACTTGCAAGGCTTGCTTGAATGTGGCAGTGTGTGCAATCTTTGCCAAATCTGCTGGAGCTCAGGCAGTGACCAATCTAGAAGCTAATGTACCTGTGATACCCCCAGATTTGACTGGAATATACATAACAACTAATGATGAGCACATATTACAATTAATAATGAAGCAGAACTTTCTGATGGATGTGAATTTAGTTTGTGCAAAAAAGAGTTTCAGAGTACTCTTTGTGAAGTGACCAGTGCCACGTGAAAACACTGCTTTTAGCAAGGTAAGTAGTAAACGTTGTTTGGGGATCAGAGCAGGGAGTGGGAGATGTGAATTTTTGTTCCCAGATCTTTGATTCACAGTGTGGCCTTGGCTAAATTAGGTCCTACCCCTTTATTTTCTCAGCTGTTTTCCCTCCTTTTGAGAAATAGTTTTCTTAGATGGAAGATAGCATCTAAAAGCAAAGTATCAGCACTGCTGCAATTCTGTTGTCTTTTCAGTTATTTTTCTTTTGATTCTCTGTGGTGAGCATACTTCCACTGCACAAAGCTTGCAGTCATTTTCATATCTGTCTTCCTTTTGACTGACAAGCCATTTTCTAGAAAGTCCTGTCTGTCTATACAAAATAAGCACTTACAATATCTGATGCTGCGTAGAGCCCTGCAAGCCTGTGGATGAGATGTGCCTTCCATCCTCACTGGTAACATACTGTTCCTGTATCTTGTGTTGTTCATTTTATCCTGCATGCACACAAGTAGTGACTTCCTAAATTTCAGGGAGGAATTCCAGCCAAGTCTTGGTGCCTTCTTAATTACAGAAGTATAAATGTTATTATCCTGAAACCAGGAGAGTGTAATTTCTGTAATAGTTTACATATGTGGGAAAGTAGTCAGCTCCTTTAGGAATGAAACAGTTTCAAACTTTGAAAAACTCCCAAGTGAGGCTTTTGTTCATAATCCCTGGTATCCTGTGGTTTCAATGTAAGAAGCTGAGAACTGCTACAGTAATGGACATTGGGGTAAATCTCTTCCATTCCTCATTTGCCCTGGATGATTTTAAGTAGATATCAAGACTGTCTAGATGCTGGTTTTGCTAAAATCCTGTTTTGTGGATTATGGAAATTCTGTCTTTAAAAGTATCCCCTTACAAATTAGCCTTCAAATGACATTTCTTTAGAACTCACCTCTGAATTTTATCTAAAACATAAAAAAAAAGCAGATTACTTTGAAGGAAAATGACATGAAATGAAGAGTCCACTCTCAATTTTGTAAGAATAAATATAATTTCTGAATTAGCCTACTCTTTTCTTAGCTATTAATGAGTGAGAATTAATTCTGTAATTCTCTTGCCCTCCTTTTTGATGAGTTACACATCAGCCTTCTTAACTGAATTGTCAGCTCTTCAATGAATGCAGCTTCAGGTTTCTTCTTTAAGGCAGTACTTAAATACATGATATAAAGTGATGCTGTATATAAAATTCTTGCCAGCATAGTAAAGGTATGGCGTGTTGTTATAACTAATTGTAACATATTAACCAATGTTCAGAATTAACTGAAGTTTGCCCTTACTTACAGTCAGTTAGACTCCATTATCTGCCTGAAATGATACCAAGAGACCATAGTTCTTTCTCCTTCTAGATCCTCAACTTTCCACCTACAAATTCAGTGAGTTGGAACAACAGGAATGTTATTGATGCTCTGTGCTCCTTTTTGTAATTTTCTTCTGAAAAGAATGCCTTCTTTCACATACTCTGTTTTTATCTTTGTATTTTTTCCTTTTGTACACTGACGTGAAACACAGTTTCTTCCTTTTTTTTTTGAAAATTTTAATAGTGAAAAAGTTGAGTAAATGAGATAATGCATTTAAAGTTTTGTTAAATAGTTTTAGTACAGAAAACAGTTTTAGAGCTCATGGTTTCTTTATAATAGACATTGAAAAATCGACCTTATCATATTGCCCTCTGGTGGTATGAACTGGGAGTTTAAAATACCTTTAATGCTGTGAGGGAAATACCATCTCGAGGAAAGAAATCGAAAAACACAATTATTGCAACAATGATATTCCAGTTCAATATTAAACAGCATTTTCTGCTTTTGTTGAATGCAACATCATTTAATTGATAGAGATTTGGTTGGAACAATTGCAAATATAATTTTGAGATTAACTGTAGTCATTTTATGATTTTAAAAACTTCCAATATGATAATTTGTTCTTATAGCCTTCCAATAGGGTAGATTACAAGAGAGAATTTGATTTGAAAGACAAGACACCAATATAGTAATTTTTCTGATGAGCACAAACAAAATGCTTGCAATAAAACTTGAATAGATAGAATGAGAACAGTTTTCTGCTGTTTGTATAAAGGGTTATAAACTGTGGTAATATGGTTTTTGCAGATAGTTTTCCATTCTCCAGCAGAACTCACTACAGATTGTGACTAGAAGGTCAATATTTTAAATTTACTCACTTGTACCTTCCTAGGATGCATAAACAGAAATAAATGGTGAACAACCAACAGTAAGGTGCCACATTTCACACTAATATGCATTTTTTAATGTGCTGTGAAGCTTCTGGAATGTGCTAGGCTCTGCATAACGTTAGGGAGCAGGCAGCCCTCACTTATACAGATTACCTACATTACTTTCTGTATATACATTACCTACATTACTTTCTGTAGTGGACAAACAAAGTAGAATTTTCTCCCCATTAGTCAACCTGTAAATTTTTAATCTTGCCATTGTGTATTTTAACATATTTATTTGCTCCAGGCAGTGGAATTCTCTTTCTGTGAAAAGAAGAACCACAAATGATGTTTTGAACACATCTGAGCATAGAAGATTTCCAAAACATCTGGCTCCTAAAATCACTCCTGAAAGTCCACATGTGTTTGAAGGTTAAGCCATCAAGGCAGCTAAACAAGGGCTCTGATCTGAAAGAGATGCCACCTCCATTTTGTACATAATTCAGATATGAAATACACTTCAGATAAACAGCAAGCTAGTTTGGTATGCCTAAATGTGAAAAGAAAATTAATGTGTCATCTAAATGAAATCTCATTGGATTATTTATCATTTATCTTTAAAGTGGAAGAGTGTGCTGTAATATGAACTTTACCTTTGAGGCTTTTCTGGTGGTTTTTTTTTGTTTGGTTTTGTTTTTGTTTTGGTTTTTTGTTTGCTTTTGGTTTGGTTTGGTTATTTATAAACAGATATTTCCAATTTGACTTTAAAATTAGAGAAAAAGAGGCGAGACTCATGAGATGCTTGTGCCTGCAGACGAGTTGTATTCTGGGGTTTTGTCTCTTCTTAGGTCTCCCACCCATCCAGTCACCACAATCTTGGTGGTTGGGTTACTGTCAGAGGAGCCTGATGGCAGGTGGAGGAATTTTTATTCCTTGCATGCACTGGTGGAAGACTTGAGCCCCAGTGCAGGGCTTCTGGCCAGCTCGTGGCTGTCTTTGTCTCAGGAACTCTCACATGCAAAGTCAGCTGAGGATGTTGTGCTTTCCAGTGTGCTCCCAGACCTAAAGGTCAAAAATCTGAAGGTAATGGAAATAGCCTTGAGGCTGCTGCACATTTTTGGGGAAAGAAATGTCTGATGACATTCCTTGTAATGCTTCAGTGCTGTGAGGTAGCTTATTTCTGTCTGTCTCTCTCTGTTACACTCCTTCGGGTAGTTCCAAAGTGTATCTGAGGTAGGCAGAGGAACCCGGCAATGTTGCATCGGGAGAAAAAATAGTATTTGCCATAAAGACAAGCTTTGCAGAAACTCTGTTGAGATTGTTGCTTTAATTTGGAACATGTCTGAAGATAGATCTTTGATTGTCCAGCTGACAGTCTGACTGACCTTACACACAGGAGGCATTTAGCTCCTAACAGAAAGAGCCCAGCAGCTGAGCTACATCATCACACAGAAAGCTCAAGTAAAGTTCATTTAGCTGAAGCAATAAGTGCAAAATTAAGACCAAAATAAACAACTACCTTAGTGGCAGTCATTCCTTTTTCTTGACACTTGTGTCCTTATACCTCTCTCTTGTTTCCTCTCCTGTACACTAAGGACCATGGCTGCCATTTGGCTTAAAGCCAGCAGGCGATTTCCTCTGTACAACAACTGCCCGTGTTCTTCTCCCTTGGCCTCTTATCATTCCTCTCTCCTTCCTCACTTTTGCTTATTTTCAATGAGCTTTGCTTGTCCTGCTGGATGCTCAGAGCTGTGCAGAGCAGTGGAGCCTGACCCAGCTCTAGTCTGAGAAATAGCAGCACCTAAAAGGCTGCTGATGCCAGCTGACCTCCTTGTGACCCCTGTAGCATGAACATATTATCTTGTGTCTTGTTTCAGCCCAAGAGCCCCAGGATTTACTGCAGCATGAGATTAATCTTGCCTGTGTGCAGAAATGCTGTGGTAACACTGATCTGTGATGAGAGGATCCTTTGAAAAGACCAGTAGAACAAGTAAAACCACATTGCTGGTTTCCTGTACTCTTGGGATTTTGTATGGCACTTGCATTGTGTTTGGGTAAGGACAATCAGTCCAACTACTGTGTTCTGACACAAGGAAACGGATTTATTTTCTTCAGCAGAGGTGCAAGGGAAGAACCCTGTGAGAAGGCATATTTGATGCAGTGATCTGCATGCATTGGGAGTGATGCTTGCCCATTACTCCTCTTACTCTGTAGGAACCATCCATGCTCAGTGCCCCAAGCTTCCTCACAGAAATAAGAGGAGACCCAACCTCAGTGGACAAATTCCTATACAATGCAGCAGCCATTAGTCTGTGGGGCTAAATGTCCCAGAACTGAATTAGAAGAGAATGACACAACAGCAGGAGAAATGAAACAAGACACATATGAATTCTTTCAGTTGATCTGAAGCACACGTGCAGGCTCAGTCTGACTGCATAGTACAGAAGGTTACAGGCAAGAATCTGGATTTTTGGTTTTTCTGTGACCTATACACACAGTGTTCCTATAGGTGTCTTGCATGGGTCTTATCCCTAGTGGAGAAGCTAAAACTTAGAGTTGGGAATCTGGAATGGATTATGTCGGACTACATTCTGCTCAAATATTTCAAAAATATTTGTCCCCCCCATTGGAAACCAGTCTCTCTGTACATTCCTCTTACTTCCACAGACTTGTCTGTGGTGTATTTTTCCTGGGAAGGATATGAAGAGTTGGAAGAGAATCTGGAGAAAGTATGTGTTGTACACCAAAGGGATTCCACACTCTTTTTTTTTAGACTAGACCCGACTAGACTAGAATCTTTCAGTTGGAAGTGACATAGAGTGGTCATCTAATCCAACTGCCAGACCACTCCAGGGATGAGCAGAAGTTAAAGGGCACTATCCAAATGCCTCTTGAACATTGCCAGACTTGAGGCACTGATCACCTCTCCAGGATGCTGGTGTTTGACCACACTCCCACTAGAGAAATGCCTCCTGATGTCCAGTCTGAACCCCCATGATGCAGCTTTGCTTTTTATCAGTATTACCAGTATAATCCTTGATGCCTTAACAAGACTTTGCTTTGAAAGAAATAATTTACAGTGACCTATACAGAGAAGCTGGAGTTATTCTAAATGTTGCCAATTTATGTAAAATTAAACTTTCCCATTTCTAGATGCTGCCTACCACCTTATTCTCTGATGTGGAGATAAAGTTTTGCAAGAGGTGTCATTTTCTCTCAGCGTCTTCAAAGAGCAACTGTTGAGTAACGTGATGAGACCAGGTCTTTAAAATTGCTCTTTGGGTTGTATACTAGCAGGGGTTTGCCAGTCCTTTTCATGCTAATTCAGGCTGTGCTATCTGTGAATTTCATAAACCCTACTTCTCCAACATATGAATTTTGTAACTCCAGTGAAAGAGTTTATTACTCTTTATATATCTATATATCTTTATAACTTTAAAACTCCTGTGGTGAACGAAAGGCAGATTCAGCTGCTTTGCCTTACAAATATTATGCACCCAGAGCGCTCAGACAGAAGTTTCCTGTAGTTCACACAGTGTACAAAAATCTGCTTGCCTTTGCCCACAAGAATCATATTACTGTAATGTTGATCTGGATGCAAAGTGTGAATTGTGTTTTTCTGCACAAAGCCTTGGCAAAGGAACTTTCAGGTCAGTTAGAACTGAATAGATAGGCATAGACCTGCACTGCAATAACTACAGATTCACTTTTGGTCCAGCATGAATTTTAGTTCCTTTGTTCATGTTTTCTAATAAGGAAACAAGACCCCCAAGATGATTATCTTCCAATCCCACAGTTCTCTCTGATATGAAGTAGCTTACAGGATCAATCCTGTACAGAGGCTGACAAGCAGGGACAGAATAATACTTAAACCATTATTTGTACAGAACAACTAATTAAACATCTCTCAGGGCAGAACATACACTGTAATCCCAAGAAAATCAAGAGAGACTGAAACTGAGCTAGGCTCTAGATGAATTTGGTGTTTCATGTTTGGAATATTCTAATTTCTTAATTATACAAGATGGTCTTACCTTCATCATGGCACCTTTTGGTGATCTGTATGCCTACAGGTCCTGCCTTTATACTGATAGTTCACAAACCAACCTGAGCCCTTCTGATCCTCCCTTCTTGCATACACTCATTTCTCTCCTTGAGCTGTTATGGAATTCATTGATCACATACTCTCATCCAAACCTCTTGATCTTTGTTCCCAAGACATTGCTGCACATCTCCAGGCATTAGCATTACCACCTCACTACTACATAACCTTACACTGGCCCACACAGATAGGGGCTGTCTTTGCTTTCAGGACCTGTGGTTTCTGTTTCTGAACAAGGGATGTTCCACCCAGCTGGTAACAATCCTCAGAATTTGAATATCAACATCCTCTGTCCTGGGACCATCCCTACCACACTAGCCACTCCTTTGGATCCAAATTTCTCAGCCCACTATTATTTTGAATTTCCATTTGCCCTAAACCCCCTCTTTTGCTCTGCACCTTAGGTAATTTTAGAGGCACAGAAAAGTTTTATCAGGCTGTGTGCATAATTTAGATTATAGGACATTAATGGCATCTCCCAGCTGAAGATATGTGGGTTGCAAAATTGTTGAATGATTAGGGTGAACCTGATTCCCAAGAATACGTCATCTGTAGTTTCTTAACATTTAATTTTGAAGCCACTAATAGGGTTTTTTATTCCCCTAGGTTGAGAGGAAATGCTGCAGGAAATACAGACCTGCGGAGGTCTTTAGGGACAACAAATTTATATATCTGCTCCCTTGGCTCATGAGACCCCTGTATATCCTGCCACCCTGAATGTATCAATGCTATGCCTGAGGCAATTTTTGTGGTGATGAGGAGTGTTGTACTGCAGCAGCTCCTGTCTGTGCCATATGTTTTGGTTTTCTTGCCCTGTTTGTATTTTGTTTCACACATTCTCAGGAACAGAAGGGCTCAAATTAATCTCTAATATTCAGAAAGCATTTCAAAGATGCTGGAGCGTGATTGGTGTTGCTATTGTGAAAATTCATTTTCCATCTCTGTCAAGCATGGCATGATGAGCACACACCCATTCCAAGGGCACTCCCACCAGTCCTGGCCTCTCCCAGGTGGCAGAGCAGAGAGCTGTTCCCTGCTGGACTGGCTCACTGAGCCGCCCCTTCTACATCTGACTCAGGTATTTTTATGCTGGCTGAATAATTTACTCCTTGACAATAAAAGATTCCAAATTATGCATGGCACAGATTTCTTACTCTGGGTTAACATTAAATGTTGGAAGCATTAATCATTTATAGACTGGAAAGGGAGGGGTGGGGCTGCTTTGTGGCATTTGGTTCCCACATCAGTTGACGCAAAACTAGTAAAGGAGTTGGTGCCAGAAGCTGGATTTTCACAGAATAGCCAAAGGTGCCATGGAAGAACTTCTCTGGGGGGGGAAATGTGGCTGTAAACATGACTTGGACAGAGCAATCTAGGGCAAGAGCAAGGTATTTCCTTGAGTGAGCTTGAAAGGCTCAGACTGAGGCAGAATTGTTGTTTCTGGCAGAAACAGATTACCCCAGGTGAATCTAGTAATTTCAAGACATTACTTGTAGATTTAAAAAGGGTATATATATCCTTAGTGTAGAGAAAGCTTCCCCACCTGATCTCTCCTGTTATAAATGCCACTTACTTCAATCAGGAGAACAGAAGAGCTGTGAAATGTGCAAACAACCTCTTCAAATAAGTAGTTATTTAGTGTTCAAGAAGACAATAAAAATTTCATGGAAAATGTCAGGATCCATGCAGAACACCAAGCTCACTGTGGTGGCTCAAGAAAGGATTCTGGCACATGTGGCATGAGGGCTGTACCTGCCCACATTTCTTCTGAGCTGGCTGATGTCTTCAGGTAAGCGCCTTGTGGTGAACAGCTGAATGGTTGCAGTGACCTTTGGAAGCTCACAGGTAGATCCTGCAGGAACACCTTTAATCCTGTGCAGGTCAGAGCACAATATCTTATTGTTTCCCCAGCACTTTGCAGGAGTTACTCTATTGCTGAACCAAGATGATTTATTTCCCTTATAAAATCACTCAGGTGTAAACAGAGAAGGTCACTGTTCATGTGAGAGGAACTCAACACAGTCCACTTCTGTCACTGAATCTCTGACAGAAAATAAACAGAATTACATCATGTATTCTTTCTTGTGTTGGAAGATATCCTGCAAAATATTACTACGCTCTCTTTCTCACTTTCCCATCCCCCCTTCCTTTTTTTCCTCTCCCTCTGCCTGACACTAAAACCAGTTTTAATGAAGATATTGCTGCCAGTAAGATGGTGGGTATATTTGTTTCATGAGCCTGTTCCAATGTGTCATTTAATTGCTCTATTATTTCTTTCGTCAGCCTCTGGATAACGAAGTTATTGGTATTTGACTAATTTCTCATGCTTGGATTAAAATATATCAGCAAATATAATGCCAGCTGCAAAGAGGAACTATCAGCAAAGTATTGGGATTTGAGACTTGGTTTGGTTTTTTTTCCTTTCCCTGAGCAGTAATTACTGAGGTAAGTGAAACTTCTGGGAACTGTTATTTCCGATGGAACTTTTAACTACTTGCTTTCTAGAAGGGAAGATATCAGGCTCTTGTCTGAGTGAAGCATGAACAAGAATAAATACGGAGTGCTTAGTGGAGGATTCACAGGGAAAGCAAGCAGTAAAGTGCTAATGCTAGTTTTATGACCCTTGCATTTAGGTAACAAAAAATTAACATAACTCAAGTGATGGCTACTAATTTAATATTTTTATCTGGTACAGGGCAATCTTTTTCCCTGAGGATGTATACTCAAAGGACAGTACAGGTTAAATTTCTTACTTTCCTTTCCAAAGAGAGGTGTTTATAGCACAGTCACTGGGAAATCA
>JANRMJ010000079.1:11521931-11538839 GCA_025584955.1 Alethe diademata | reverse complement strand
GACCTCAGTTTTACTGTTTCTATACTCCTGTTCTCCTTTCCCAGCTTGATGTACTTTATTAAATAAACAGTAGACTTACGGTTTCTGCAATGTGGAGCAAAAATTAGTGTCAGGCCTTGAATGGGCATTTTATGCTTTGCTGTGATTTACCAGACAAAGACATTTGAAAGAATTGCACAGAATTTATTATCGGTTCACTTGCATTTAAAAGTAGTTGTTCCTGTAAAGGTAAATTACAAGCTCACAAAATTTTGTGGAAGGAGAAGCAATCAGTCTATTAAACTGAACTATGACTAGAACTGTGCAAAATATTTGCAAATTTACAAAATTTCTCTAGCTTTAATGTTTCTCACTAATATTATGTTAAAACCATGCTCTTTGTAAAGACTGGTTGTGAATCATTTTCATGGAAGGGATTTCAGGAAATAAATGTTTTTATTAAGAAAAGATACCTCGTTCTGACGGTGTTATATTCAGTGAGTAACTGAAATATGCAGAAAAAAAATGTGGGCCGGTTTTAAGAACTGGACTTTCAATTTCATTATCATCTTGCTGTAACAGCTCAGAAAATGTTAATGCACAGTGCTTTTACTGCTGGTGAAATTTTCTCTGGCTTTGGCTATTTTGTGATGTGTTGAATTGTTATCATATGCATATATATTTGCTTTATATACCTTTCATGAACAATGTTTATTTTAAAATAATTGTGTCAAGAAATTTTCATGTCAGACACTTCAAGCTGTAATGGAATGAGAAAGCATAAAATATTTTTTCTCTCATAACTGCTGCAAATTCAACACGGAAACAGAGCAAAACTATCAGCCCTCTGTTTGCATAGGAATTCATATTTAAATTCATATTAAAGGCTTGGCCATAATACAAACCAAATGGGAATGTATTTATATGGTTATTTACATTTCCTCTCATATACCATGTTTTAATTTTGCCTTTGACTTTATATGAAATCCCAGTTGGGAAAACTGACTTAGGAGTTCTCCTATTTTAAAGACTGTAGACAATAAAGCCCAACATGCAGCTGAATTTTTGTCTAGACCACAAAAATAAATACTATAGACATGCATATAATCATATTTTCCTATAAACATGAAAAGATGGTGAATGGTATGCAAACAATCTCCATTTTCTCCCAAGCAGATGTTACTACATGCCTGGTAAAACACACGTCAGAAGATAGAATCTCATGGAGAAAGCTGCACACCTGCTTGAACCATGGGCAGTAGTGGTAAGTCATAAGGCAAATGTGATTAAAAAGCTCTGAATGTGATCCTGCATTGCTTCTTTCACGAAGGGGTAAAGAAATGTGACTGGATTGACTTCATCTTTCATTTTTCTGAGGTCTGTGAATAGCTGCTAGAACTGTTTACCTGAGTAGCAGAGTTCTTCAGTTTCTCAATTTATCTTTTATTAATATAACAGTGCATTACCTCTTAGCTGAATTTTATTGTTCCAATTTCTTTGACAGTCACAAATTTTCAAGTGAATGTAATTTCCCGGCCTATTTCTAATAACACAGAGACCACAGTTTATGATTTTGCCACAGTTACATCCACCACACTAGCATAAATGCAAAAGGAAACCCAGAATATCATATCTAGGAGACACTGTCACTCCTGCAAACAGAAAAATATTTATTCAAATAATTGACAATTGGAAGGAAAAAAGTATGTTGTCAACATGAAGACCTGGAGGTGTCATTTTGAGATTAGGTAGGAGGCATCCACTTTGCTTGCCAAAAAAATACAGGAAATAAGAGATTTGCCTTCAATATACTGAGTGGTCTTAAAGCTAACTTGAGAAGTATAAGACTTGTATTCAATGAATTATCCCATAACATGCAAAAAAAGAATCCAAGCACACATAAAATTGCGTAGTAGTACGCCTGCTAAAGTTATATCTAATTATTATTTTGATATTCACTAATGCCTGTATGTTCATTTTTGTATGAGAGTTCTCCAGCAAACATGTAAAAATATCCTTTTTACAAAAATAATTTGTATGCTAAATGAGATACTGTTCAGTGTAGAAAACAGGTTTTTTCCACCATTTTTAGAATAATTCAAGAATGTATTTCATTCCCATGAAAGAAGGCATAGTCCTGCTGTACTGAATGGTTCTTAAAAAGAAATTAAATCTGCCATTTGTGAATTGCATTGAGTTTTCTCTGATTGCTCCATACCCAACTAAAGAAGTTTAAAATGTTCTTATTCACCTTGAAAATTTCTGCCTCTACTTCAAAGGGAACTCAGGATAATCCACTTAATATTACAAGGCACTTGTATGATAATAGAGCAAATCTTACAAATACAGAAAATTTCTCTCTGCCAAATGCTTTTCTATAATAAAGGAAATTATTGTTATGAAAAAAAAGAAGATAAAGGGCTTTAAAGAGAAAGAAAAACACATCAAAAAGAAGGGTATTGTTTGAATACAAAGAATGAAGATTCTTTTCAGAATAGGATTACTTGGAAACTAATTTTTCTGATATTTCACAAAAATCACTACTGAGACCTGGCAACACAGCAAATGAGCTTCTTTTATCAGAAGTCCAGCTCCTTTTGATGCTTGTGACTTTCTAAGATGGATTTGCTGATCTTTATCTGAGCGATGTTCTTCTACTTAGATTATTGAAAATCATACAAATCCTTGTATAGGATGATCTACTTAATTTCCTCATTTACCTGAGCTCTCTCAGAGAACCAGTATGATTGCAGAGTTAAAAGGAACTGAGAATTGTTCAGATAAATTCTCCTGAAATAATTCATCCTGCAAAATTGATCAGCAGTGCCACTTGACACTGAAAAAGGGTAAATATCTCTCCTTTTCTATATTTAGTGGTTCTTCTATCAGTGTCCTAACAACTCAGGGAGCTTTGGAGGTGAAAGGGACAAGAAAATGGGAGAACATGACATATAATGGAATTATATAGGGGGTGGGAATAAAACCTACCATTATTTTTCCTACAAAACTTATACTCCCTAATTTCAGTGTTCCTTTAGCTTTCAGTATCCATATAATGTATGTGCATAGAAACAAACTTCACCTTTTTCCTTGAACTATGAGAAGGCAAACAGTTTTGTAATTGAGAGCACCCTAGTTTTCTCCATTAACAGCTTATACTCATGCATGCTATCTTTGATTTCTGTGAAGATGTGTCTGTGCTCATTTGCATTTTTAAGATATATTAGTATTCACATATTTGACACTCACTTAAATAGAGAACAACTTACAGTCTCTGGATCCTCTGTCAAACAAGGTAGTGTATTTGTGTTTTAGATCCTAGGACTGCACAGTTGGTAATTTTAATTAAGTTCTCCAAGCTGATTTGTTGATAGACTAAAATCCATACCTTCTTTTCTTCAGATAATTGATAGAATGAATACATCACAGGTACATCCTAAATTCTCATAACTGAGCGGTCTTCCATGAAACTTGGGTGGAATGCCAAGGCATACATCACCATAAGAAATAAAATATTATATCACTAGTTAGAGGAACAACTTGGTAAAGAGCATTCAAAGCTTATTAGAGCTGCTGACCAGAAGGCAACAAAACAGAACTGATGGAATAAGGTTTCTTCCAAACTTTGCATGCAATCCCATCTATCCCCTATGGATATGGACTCATTGGAGTAGGTCCAGAGGAAGTAATGAAAATGATCAGAGGGCTGAAGCACTTCTCTCATGAGGACAGGCTGAGAGCATTGGAGTTGCTCAGCCTGGAGAAGAGAAGGTTCCAGGGAGACCTTAGAACACCTTTCAGTACCTGAAGGGCTATAAGAGGTCTTGTAGGGATAGAAGAGGACATAGCTTAAACTAGAAGAAGGTAGATTTATATTAGATTTCAGGAATAAATGCTTTACTGTAAGTGTGATGGAGCACTGGCACAGGTTGCCCTGAGAAGTTGTGGATGACCCATCCCTGGGAGTGCTGGAGAATAGGCTGGATGGGGCTTTGAGCAATCTGCTCTAGTGGAAGTGTCCCTGCCCATGGCAGGAGGATTGGAACCAGATTTTTAAGGTCCCTCCAACCCAAACAATTCTATAATAGGATTTCCATTTTTTCTAATCTATTGCTGGAAGACTAGGAGGCAGAAAGATATTCTGTGTATCTGTGGTTATAGGTGTGTGATTGCCCACAATCAATAGTTTCAATTTTCTTGGAGTTTGGCATTGTGTTTCTGAGATATGCTATGTTTGATAACAACAGGACACTGTGGAGGAAATACCTGTTCTGAAAGTAAAAGAAGAGAGTGGAGTATAGCATCAGCTGCATAGCAACTACATATAGTAGTTTGTATTGTTAGTCTATCTGTGAATTTGGAAAAGCATCTTTCAGTTTTTCTGAATATTAATTCAAGCCTCTTATCATAATGTCTCTAAAGAAGCAATAACAATGCTATGCCTTTCTGCAGTTTATAACTCTTCTAGGACATAGAATGCCCACTTTTCTGATTTTGGTGTGTGCATCTTCACAAAATTATTTAAAAGAGGGTGTGCAGAGGTGTGTTGTGTTTTGTTTTGTTTTGGTTTGGTTTGGTTTGGTTTTGTTTACCTGTGACTAAACTGGATACAATTAGAGGCAGGACCAGCATCTGCAGCATTCTCATGAGTAGCTCTCCTGGAAACGAAAAGTACTTCACTTCCCGATAACTCATCTTATATGACCGAAGAGAAAATCCCAGGATTACACCTGAAGGGAGTGAAAGAAGATCATTACTCAATCTTTCAAAGAAGTAGTAACATCTGAACATGAATATCTACAAAGTACTTACCAGACATATCTAACTGTAACCCGCAGATTTTACTACACTGATTTACTTTCTCTGGAGTCACCTACTACTATGAGTAGCCTACCTGAATATGTTAAGTGATTGTCATGATTTTGTTCCCAATTTAGTGTTCCCAATGAAATACTGCAAACCATATCCCATTTGCTCAGCCCCCTGCTCCCCTGCTCCCTCTCCCTGTGGTGGGATAGAGAGGAGAACTGGAGGCACAAAGTGTAGCCATCATGCATCGAGACAAAAACAGTTTGCTGAAGACAGAAATGAAATAAGACAAAGTACAATAATAATTTTAATAATGAAGGGTACAAAAGGTGAATGATTCAGACACAAGTGCTCACCATTCAGAAATCCCCAACACACTCCAAGAAGCAGAAGGGGCCCCTTCCCCTGACCCCAAAAATAACATCAGGTGGTATAGAATAACCTCTGGGTCCTGGCCAAGCCCTCTCCTGGCTACTGCAAAAATTAACCCTCTCCTGACCAGAATCAAGACAGTTACTCAGAAGGATTTTTGTGCTGCTATTTTTAAAAATCTGGATTACTGTCGAAGGTATATCTTATGTGCTAATGTAAAGGAAACAATCCCTTCTACTGCAGCCAAGTGTCTTGAATTCTGGAATTTTGACTGTAATCATATATGCAATTCATATACATATTAGCTACCAGTCTTCAGAAATCTTGTCCATGCCTGTTTACTCTGTGGGGCCTGATCTTACAGATTCGCTTCAGATAGAATGAGATAAGCAGAGATATTTGAGAATCTCCTTGTGGTTTAGTCTTCTCTCAGTCAAAAAGAAGCAAGAGGTAAGTGTCATTACACATGCCTACCTTCAGGAATACTGGCACTTGCAAAGAAGCAGATAATCAGGGTTGAAAGGCCTTACTGGGTGATTAAGTTGTGGGTTTCAATGCCTGAGGGACAGGAGCAAGGGAATGCCTGGATTCATTTATCTTGCTGGGAAGAGATAAATGATGCTTGAGACACATTTACAAATGGAAGCCATAGATGGGCTCACCTGTGGAAAACTAAACTTCCTAGCTACAACTTTGAAGATTTTGTCCTGAATTTGCCACCAATTGCTTTGTTTGCATATTTATTTAGTTATTTGGTTAGCTGACACGACCAGTTGCAATTTGCCGCTGTTAAATATCTTGGTCCCTATCTGATGTAGCCCTTCTATACCCAGCCAAATAACACATGGCTTTATCTGGAGCACATTAACCATACAGATGGTGAAACTCAACTATTTCACCTTTCCAATCTTGACTCCATGTTCTTTCCTACAGTCTAGTACTGGCACTTGGTTAACTGTGTGCAGAAAGCTGGATCAGAGCATTGATCCTGCTGCTAATCACAGTGGGTTTGCAGCAAAAGAATTTGTTTTATCGGGTTAATTTTCAGCCAGGTCAATTCCCTGATGCAATCATTTTGTACGCCTTCACAGGCGTTGGTGCCTTCATTAATAGATAGGTGCCTTAGAGAAGAGTGGGATTGCACTCTTTGAAAGATAGGCAGACTCAAATTTCAAAAAATGTTTTATGAAACTGCTCCTCAGTGATGTTAGGTAGCAGAGCATTCCAGCTCCATTCTAGATCATGTTACAACTTGAGTACATCCCAAAAATGCTGTAACATTGAACAATTTTGATAACTGCTAGTCCCAATTCTTGGTCACTTTGTGGTTTTGCTTTTATTTAAAGACAGGTTTTTGATTGGTACTTCCATAGAGCAGATAATATCTTCATGCCAAATTTTGCTAGCTAAAATATGCTGTCATGCCTCCTACATCAGATTACTGACATCTGCTGAAGAAAGGAAACATGTGCAACTCTCAATTTAGTGACGTCTGTTTGATCATGATTTAGGGACTTCAGCAGGTTGGTTCAGCTAGATGAGCCCAGAAATGTCTTGTATAGAACAGAAAATAGAATGGTGTTCTAGAGACTAGTGTGACAGGATGGAGAGAAAAGTAATTAGAGTGCAAATGACATCAAGAATGGGGCTTGTGTTAAGGAAGAGAGTGGTAGGACTAGAAGGCATTTGGTTTAGTCGCATTCATGTTCTATAGACTCAGATAACTAAAGTGCATTTTGGATAACTGTTCTCTTTTTGGGTAAAATTGCATCATAAAATGCATAGAAGAAGGGCCTTTGAGTTATTCTTGTTTAAAAGACCTGACCAAGAGTTCCCTTCTTTTCAACAAAGTTTTAAATTCTGCTGCTATGTTACTCATTATTTTCTTTTTATATGAGAAACACATTTCTCAGATATAAAGAATCCATCTGGACCTTTTGTTTCTGCACTTAATGAGCACTACATTTTGACAACTGGGTAACAAGCAAATAGAGCTAGACCGATTTCTTGCTTTGGCCACAGTTCTGCAATTAGTTCCACATGAATTAATCCCTGCACTAGTACAAAGCCTCACTGAGGCTGGTAAGGGTTTCTGAGGCTGCTATATGAACTAGTCCTTATGCTATGCTATAAGGGCTTGATTATGTGTTCCACTACCATCCAAACTGTACAAAGTGACCTAAGATGCTTTTTTGAATGAATATTATTGGTAGTGAGAGTGAGTTTCTGAAGTTTCACGTAAACCTGTTGAGCCAAAAATTCTTTTTTTTTTGTCCTAACGTGCTCTGTGAATAATTACAGGGTTTCCCAGCACTGCAGTTTACAGAAGGAATTTCTGCAATGTAAAAAAAATGTGCCCTGGTAGTCTATTGTGTTGAAATGGGTCAACACACAACAGCTACTAATTCTTCAGCCTTAATCTTAGCACTGCTATTGATCTGTATGCAGTCAGGCCCAAGACACGACAACCTGCCTCTGAACTCAGTTCCCCTGCTTGAAATACAGATATACTAGTAGCTGTTTCACAGATATTACTGAAAATTGATTAAGTTCACACAGAACAAGAAGAAATTTAGACAAATTGTAGGGTTTGATAATGAATGCAGGATGGTATGATTCTACCAGTCCCTCTTGATTTTAGAATAAATTGATTGAACTTTATTTTCTGTTCTGAGTTAGAATAACTAGATAGTGGGTATAATATCTCATTTGACAAAGTTTAAGTAACAAAATTCTTGAAACAGAAAACTTAAATTTGGCCAGGTAATTTTTTCTTCTTTGAATTACCTTCTTAGTACCAACATTCACAGGCTTGAAACAATGAGATAGCAACGTACAATGATGATGTAAAAATATGCACAATGACAAAGCATCAAAATAAAGTGCTGGATCAAGACCTGGTAGGAGGTACTAAACCTTTGGAAAGTGTGCAGTATTCCAAGAACCATCCACTACTTTGTGTGTGGCAGGAGATTTAGTGCTTCCCAAGACTGGGAAGATCACACATTGGAACTGGCCTTTCCCAGTAAAAGCTTTAAGTTTCAGGTTAATTCTGAAAATTGTGACGAGACAAAGCCTGGTGTGAAACAAGCTCCCACAACCTGTTGTGCAGGTTTCTGTGTACCCTTTGTAACAGAAAAGATCAACTAATCAACACCATCAGAGCCTGACTTCTCAGATGGTTAACAGTGTACCATTTCTGCACTGCAGGAAAGAGTAGATTTATCAACAGAGTTTCGGCTTTTTCTGGTCAAAAAAGCAGTAGTGCCTGTCTAAGTTAACAAGCTAAATTCTATACACATGTTTGATGTATAACAGGACCACATTGTTGAATAACTTATACAGCTCATAATGAAAAAGCAGATCAGCTTAGAGTTATAGAAGGATTTTTGAGGTGTTCTTGTCAGTGATATTGATAAGTTTATAGAAAAATTTGTTTGCAGATAATCTTGATGATAATCAGAACAATCTAACAAGTTAAACCATTTTATTGCATTGATTTTATACCTATGTAGATGTTCAAAATTAAATTCAGTATGTATGAACACAGTGAAGAGGGATTTAAAGCTTGCAAGGAGCAGAAGATGAAAATAATTCTGGCAGCTAGGACAATGGGATGGAAATAAAATATGGTACTTATGATTTGGAATTATTTATTCCAAAAATGGGAACATATTGATGAATGGCCTAAGGTCTTCACTTCTAGGTGTTGGGCACCAGAAAGGAAAAAATAAAGTCTTCATGTCAGATATTAAAAACTATGGATATACTTGTATGGCTTAAAAAACCATAGAACCTTCTATATAAAGTATCTTAAGTGGATTAACATCAAAGTGTGATGAAGTAAGCAATAAAAACAGGGTCTAAAGTAGCACGACAAAAATACTTTTGTAATACAGTTTTTTTTTTGAGCAGATATGTTATGGAGATGGCCTGTTTTTAAAAAATAATAAAAAAAACCCCCACACAATTTCCTTAATTGTATTTGAAAATGACCTTCAAAATGTTCATGGTAGAAAATGAAGCTCTTAATTATGTCCAAAAAATGCTCTGGTCTCACAATAGTAGAGGGCCATTTCACATGACTCTTTGTGTTGCACATGAAATGGATGGCACACCTACACATGAGTTTAAAACACATCAATTAAAAAATCCTAAACACAACTCTTAGAAGATGTGGGCTTTATACACACCTAAACATTCATGCAAGAATTTTAAGAAAACTTCAGTCTATCCTTCTGGCCCACTTAGAAGAATTATATGTATAAATTTGATAAAAAGTGAAGATTGCTTTATTCATTACTTCAAATTATTTTATTTTAAATCTAAGTTATGGAAATGAATTCTTATGAACTCTGGTCTCTATCTTATTGTAGAATCACAGAGGAATTAAGATCATGCAATTATTTCAAGCTTATATTTGTTTACAACGCCCATGCTCTCTGCCGCATTTTCAAGAAAGAAGTGCAGAATTCTGACAGTTGTACTTCTCAATTGACCGAACACCATTTAAATATATTGCAAGAGGAAATCACTATGTGTTATATCAAGGATGATGCAAGAGCTGCTTTTTCTTTATCAGTGCTTGCCAGTTCAATCAGAACACACTGCTGAGAGTTATATACACTTCTGCTTTTTACTGTAAATCTCAGAACACTCTTAAATGAGGTCCATATAAATATCCTTTCCTTTAATATATGAGGAACAGAATTATTTTTTCTTTTCAAGCAGGAAATAGAAAACTTCAAAAATAACTGGAAAAAACCCCAAAACCTTACACTGAGTACAATGCTATCCTAAACTAACAGCTGTTAATAGTTCATTTCCAGAAAACCTTGTAACCAGAAAGCAAATAACATTTTGTTCTATAACTGCAATTGGGCAAGAGCCATGAAGAGAATCAGGCTTCTTTCTATCAGTTTAATGGGATATTGTATATTTTTGTTAGCTGCACAGCCATTTCATTTCTACGTCCCTGCAGAGCTCTGGAATGACTGCTTTTGTTCTTCGGGTCATTAGTTATTGCTCAATTTACCATTTTGTTCTGACACCTTTTCTTCTAACAGCCAGTTTCAGATAAGTCCACAACTGTATTTACTTGAGATAAACAGGTAAATTACTTCTCCAGTGATAAGAAATACTTCAAGATGCCGGCAAAACCCCTTTCTTAATTTCTTTCCTTGCTTGCCTTGACAGCGACACAATTTGCTCAACACAACTTTGATTTTCGTGGGTTTTGTTCCATAATTTTATATTGAATTTTCACTCCCTGGTACACCTGGTGTATCACCCCTCCTTCCTTGCTTTCTGGTTTTCCTTATAGGTAGGAAGATACATTCCCTTTGAAACTATTTTATTGAACATAAGTGCCAGGTTATAACTGCATGATGACACTGCAGCAGAGAGATTTAGGACCTGTGCTCCAAGTTGCTCTGTTAGAATCTATATTAAAGTGGAATATATGTTGACTTGGACACAAGCAGCTACCTCTCCTTTGCCTGAGACATACTGTGAGGGGAGTCATGGGAGAAATAATGTGGAAGAGCTAGATATCCTAGACATGACTTGGATCCAGAAAAGATCTGGGATCTGCAAAAAGGGACATGTCCAGAAAAAAGTGCAGAGCAAAGTTAGTCACGTTGATGTCAGAGAGCTGTCCACTGCATCAAAAGAGACATCAGTGTTACCTTTGCTCAGGATCACAGGTGCTCAAAGCTGTGCTGGGGAGACACAGGGTCACAGTCCTACAGCCACAGTGCCTCAGGAGCACCTGAGCCTGAAGGTTTGCTTTATTCTGTAAGAGAGACTATTTTTCCCCAAAAACCCAGTGCCAGTATTCAGTTACAATTTGCAAAGATGCAGAGATGTTCTATAGTAAATGTGTGAGCCTTTAGAGCTAGATTGACAGAGCACTTAATTCCCAGTTCAGATTTAGTCAAACACTGCCTGACACCTCCTGCCCAGCCCTGGAGGAGCCTGAATTCCTGAAACACCTTTATGGCTATAACTATAAAGCACTTGCATGTTTCCTTTACTTGCAGACATGGCATCTCCTCCTTGGATTTCCTTGGCAGGAAGCATGCAAGTGGAAAGGGGAGTCTGAAGCTGTAGGAGCTGATGTAACAAAGCAATGAGCAAAAGCACCATTTGACCAGATGCTGGCTTAACTGGACACCAAATCTGAGGATATAACAGCTTCTGAGTGGTGTTAAGAAGGCTTTTTAGAAACCATTGAAATTTGTCCTTTGCTATTTCTTTGCTCTAGTGTTAGACTCATACACTTTTCCCCTTTTGTCTCTAGTTGTTTGGCTCATTTGCCTGTCTTCCCCAATTAGGAGGTAATTTTGTTCCTTTGAGAACATGCCCAAAAAACTGTTCTCTTTTTATCCAACTTCAACTTCTCTGTTTGCCTTTAAATGCTTTTTAATTTTTTTTTGCTTGTTTTCCTTGATCTGTTTCTGTATTTATCTCTTGCTTGTAATCTTTGATTTCTCACTTTTTAAATTTTTTTTTTTAATTTTATTTTCAAAACAAACAATTGCAGGGCATTAGTAGAGGATTTGGAACGAAGAGTTTTCACTGCTGGCATTGAAGCAGACTGTTCTTAATGGAATAGGGACATTATTCATTATTTCATCCTCAGACAAGAGTCTTCATTGAAAAACAAACTATGCCTAGTTTATGTACTCGTTAGTCTTTGAGCTGTATTTTAAAAATTACTTCTGATCCAAAAAATAACAAATAATTCCACGAACATACAGGAATAATATCTTACGTGCACATACAAAAGCTCAGACATTCACAATACGTATCAGATTGTATTTTATACAGTATCATTTAGAATTAAGGTACTACTCAGTGCTTTACAAAGTTACTATAATAACTGTTCCTTTCATGCCTGGCTTTACTTTGCTGCTTCACATTCATGACTTAAGTTAATGTATTTACTCCCATAAAATACAGATCAAAACAGAAAACTGCTCTCTCAAAGTTTACAGGGTACCTTTTCTGCATCACATTTCTTTCTTTCCTCTTTTTCTTTGGTTGTAAGCTGACATATTCCTTACCAGCTCTGAATTCTAGTTCTCCCTACTGTGGTTTCAGCTGCTCATTTTTTTGTCTTTTTGACAGTATAGTTGCACAAAGAAATTGCAGACACTGAGACTGAGATCACTCAGGTCCAAGAACTCTGTGCAAATATGTACAGAAAATAGAGCTCAACTCTGAGGAAATTTTAGTGTAGTTTGATAGAGATCTTGAAGTTGGATATGGACAGTTGATTTTATTTTCTAAATTCCAGCTTAGAAGCACACTACAAAGAGTTCATTTTAGGCTGGACTGTCTTCATATGCAGTTTAACACCATCATTAGTAGGACATTCAAATTATGCATACATATCTTTATGGAGCTAGTCCAATTTTCAAAACCACCTGTTAATTTAGCTTAGTGTTGATAGTCTAAATCTGTAAATTACTTGTTTGACACTGAGGTTTAAGTATTTTGTTTAATCAAGATATGCCCAGGCCAGAACTACTTGGATCTTTCACATGGCAGACTTGGTTAATGGATTTCTTTCTTGTCCAGTATTTTGCTGAAACAGGCAAACAACCCGGATAGAGCATTTCCTCTTGTAGAATACAAGATTTTTACCAGATCAGGTGTAAGCCTTACCAAAACATTTTTTTTTAATGTTTGATTTGTTTGGTGAATTCTTTCCATAAGAAAATTTGGCTCATGGCTGAAATTCATGGAATCCCATTACCATTTTCTTAAAAAGATAGCTAGGATGCTTTCAGTCCCTAACTGTTTGATTATGAGCCCCTTCATCCCTAAAATCCTCAGAATGACTGTGAAGCTATTGGCACCTTCCATCTATTTATTTTACTTGCCAAGCCTCTTCCAACATATGGATTTCCAGAAGTGTTTCATTTCACTTGATTAAAAAGAGGTATCATGCCTTACTTCTTATGAGTTAACTCGTCTGAAAGATACGGTGTAGCATAGATGATTAATTTAGACATAGCCTCCCTACAAGTAGTGACACCTCTCCTCTCAATGTTAGGTGTTATTCCGAATGGCAGAATTTTCCTATCTGAAAGGTCACAAAAATGGCACAGGGAAACTTGCACCTGGAATAATACTTAATTACACAGTAAGTGACCTTTCAAGTCCCTCCAGATTATTAAAAAAAAAAAAAGTTTAATTCTGGAAATCTATGAAGTTAATGGGCACTCCTCCATTTGCTTTGGAAGACTCCTCAGTTGTCACCCTTCTGCTTGTCTTTTTCTCTGAATTGCCGTGACCTAAACATCTTTTGCCTAATTCCAGGCAAAGTCCTGAGGGAATAGCAACTGAACACAGCTGTCACACAGAATGCACAGAATCATCTGGGTTTGGGATACCCTGTATCCCTGTTCTTGCCCAAAGGATGGCTTCACAACCTGGGGTTTCCTGTTATAGGTGAGCATTTTAGTTATTAGGTTAAACACAGTGCTGCCTTTTGCTTTCTTGGCATATCTATTTGTCCTTAGAAGTCTTACATCTCCCTTTGCCTAATAACACAGCTTTGAAAGGAATGGTGGAGTTGCCTCCTCCTGTGACTTGCCTTTTGAGAGGAAAGAATAACCTAGCTCCTCAATTGCTGCTGACATAATTTCCAAGGTGAGGACTTTTGGGTTTCTGCATCTCCACTGGGTGAAAATGTCTGGCATGGTCCTGACTCAGAAAGGAGTGGGAGTAGGAATGCAAACCTGTTTGGTTCTTTGTTGTTCGTTTGTTTGTTTGACTGCCTGTGTTCCTCCTGGAAAGTGTTAGGTGTTTACATGCTTAGGTCATGCAGTTATCCTGTTGAGTCTCCTTGCTCCAGCTCATGCACTAAAAAGACACACAGCTCTGAGATTTAGATTCCATGGGCAGCTTCCTTGGCTTGCGTTTCAGGCTTTGAAGAACTTGTCTGCACGTCCACATCTAATGTATGGATTCCCAAGTCAGAATTTTTTTTAGAAGATGTCAAAACTTATGTAGTAGACTTATTTGTCAATTACCTTTGGTTAGTACTCCCTGGAATTCCTTGATTATTGGTCCTGTAGAATTGCCCAAAGGCAACTCTAGTCTTTTTCTTTGATTTAGCCTTTGCGCATGGCAAAACCAAAGCATTTACTAGAGCCAGTTTGAGGGGCCAGATTATGTTGCAGTGCAAATAATGCTTAAAATTTAAGCCCCATCTTTTATAGACTGTTTTGAATAAATCGATTTTCAATTATACCAAGTCACAGTAAAAGGTGTAAAATAAGCACACACTTTGTAAGTCTTAAGCTCATTTCTATTTATGGTCTTCTATCCATGACAATAGAATATATATACACATGTTAAATTTCAAGCAAGATATTGCAGTTTTTTAAATATTGATATTTCAAAAGGTGAGTATAACTCATGCTAAGAGAAGGACATGGGAAAATAACCAGGGAATATGAGTAGCAGTACCATTTTGCTACTGTCCTGATTCTCCTGTGATCCTTCTGGCATTCTTTGCCTCTTTTCTAGCATTTAATTATGTTCCTTTTCACTGTTTTACAGCTCATCAAACCTATTATTTCACTCTTTTATTTTAAAAAGTCTCATGAAACCTAGAAGCAAAATAAGTTTCTCTTGAGTGGATTTTAAAGGGTTACACATCCTGTGGTTTCATTGTGTTGATTAAAAGTGCAAACACTGGCTATACAACCAAAGTCTGATGGGTTGACATAAAAAATGCAATAACCCAGCTTTTACTAAAATTCTTCTGAAATAATTACCATTTATTCTTTTACTATTTGCCATAGTTTCTTCCCTACTCCATACATATATTTTGTAACCATGAATAATTTAAGACTTCTTGGTGAGGAGCTAGTTGCTCTTTAACATACATTGTAGACACCACAGAATACTCTGTGAACAACAGAGATGGAGAAACTGGTATAGGAGGCAGAAATTTCTTATTACTCCTTTCTAAGTACTTTTAAATCATCACTTGCATTGCCTTATTGCTCCAAAGCTCCAGTTAAACTGAATTGTAATACGCCGTGAAAAAATATATGTTTTGATATATGCTAAACCCCAATGACTCATAGAACCACTGAGGCTGGAAGACCTCTGAGTTCACCAAGTTCAACTCTTAACCCAGCACTGCCAAGTCTAACACTAAACCATGTCCCAAAGTGCCACGTCTATACAGCTTTTAAATATCTCCAGGGATGGTGGCTCCCCTGCTTCCCAGGGCAGATTGTTTCAGTGTTTGACATCCTCAATGAAGGAATTTTTCCTAATATCCAAACTCAACCTCCTCTGACACATCTTCGAACGTTTTCCTCTTGTCATGTTATCTGTAAGAGGCCAATCCCCACCTGGCTACACCCTCCTTTCTGGCAGTTGTAGGGAGTGACAAGGTCACCCCTGAGCCTCCTTTTCTCCAGGATAAACACCCCCAGCTCCCTCAGCTGCTCCTCACAGCACTGGTGCTCCAGACCCTGTCCCAGCTCCATTGTCTGTCTCTGGACTCACTGCAGCACCTCAGTGTCTGCCTTGTTGTAAGTTTACTTACTGTAAGATTGCTGGGTTGTAATCGAAAATGAAATTAAATACAAAATCATGAGGAAATGCACAGCAAACAGAGGGAGTTGGGAGGATTGTCAGAGGATAAATACAACTAAGGTGACTACATGGATTATTTTATGGAGCTGGTGACTGCAAAACACCTGATTTTCCTTTAACAAGGCATGAAAATAACAAAAGTTTAGAATATGTCAGCTACTGATCTAGAAGTCTACGCTACAGCACAGTAGAAATTATCCCAATGCCTGCATTTATATCTTGCTTTTTTTTAGCAGCCTTTTCAACATCTAGAGTATCTAGCCCCTTTGTTTATCTCTCTTTAATATTGGATTTATTTGTATAATTTTTCAAATGCACTTAAAGTTAAGCAGTTTATAAAAACATTTTTTCTATGATATCATAGAATCTCTTGAAACTTTCAGATGCCTGGCTATTTCAAGAAATTTTATCATAATTTTAAGCTAAACAAATGAAATTTTCAGGAATGCATGAATAGCTGAACATACCATCTTCAGCCACACCTTCACTGGGACCAACTCAAAAGCATTTCATCTCCAGTGGCATCTTGTTCTAGCTTTACAAGCGCTAGTAAGAATCTAACAATGTTAAATATTTACTCAGCATACAATCACTGGCATCTTGCTCATGATTTTGTGCTGCCTTGCAGCCACCACAGCAATTATAGTTCTTGTCTACTGAAAAATGAAAAGGATTGGGAAGCCCTGATACTAGTTACTTCATGTTGATAAGTCTTTTCAGTCTCCTTTCAGGATCAATACGAAAGTTTTCTTGAGAATCCTTGAGATGTCTACTGTTTCAGTTGTAAAATATCTTCGGATAGCATGATGACCATTCTGTAATGGCATTCAGAGAATTTTCTTGTAAAATCTCTGAGAAACTGCATCCTAAAGGTCCCACACGGTTACTGCCATGCATTTTGGCTAGGATAGGCTTGAATTCTGATTTGTAAGAAGCAGAGTTATATAAATACATTTGTTCTTAACTTCTAGATAGAATTTTGAGAATCTCAACAGCCTTTTTTCAATCTGTACGAAGAGTGGAGTGAAAGTATGGACTTCTCTGGACTGTTATATGACCATTCAGACCTACTGCTTTTGAGCACTTTGCAACTCCACTGATTTGACAATCTAGAGTGTT
>JANRMJ010000079.1:11501376-11515290 GCA_025584955.1 Alethe diademata | reverse complement strand
TTATTTTTTTTCCAAAAAACCTTTTTTTTTTTTTTTTTTTTTTTTTTTTTTTTTTTTTTTTAAGGAAACACTTAAAATATAAGTACACAGGGATTTCAGCCAACATGCTTTAAACAAAGTCGCATGTTGTAACAAGTTTATTCTGGTGGATTTTGATCGCTGCTTTCACCATATGTTTCAAGACCGGCACTTTGGTGCAATATCCTCCCTGAATTTTAACAGAATGCTATAAAACTTTGCCGCTTTAAGGAGTGGAAACATTCTGAGACGGAGCGAAATACTTAAAATAGTGAGTGTTCTTCCTTAGACAAGACTGCTGTGAGGAAGGAGAGTTGGATTTTTTTTTTCCCCGACCGAGTAGTGGAAGGATTTTGGTGTCGAAAATAAATAAATAAAATAAAATTTTAAAAATAATTTAAAAAAAAAACAAAAAAGAGAAAGAGAGACAGAGAGATCGTTCACAGAGCCTTTTCTTTCCAGGATGTTTAACGCAGCTAATCTATCCTGTACAATTTACATCAAGATCAAGAAAGAATATGGGCGCAGCCAAAAGGATCGCTGCATTGATTAGGATAGGAAGGCACGGAGCGAGAGAAGAGCTCTCCCCGCTCCGCGCCCCGCGGAAGGACGGGACGGGCTCACCTGTGCGGACCTGCGGAGCTCAGGAGCGCGGGCGGAGCGCGGGGATCCCGGCGGGGAGCGCGGAGCGGCGCGGCCGGGCGGGCGGCAGCGGGAAAACTGACATCTGCATGTGCTCCGGAATACGGCAACTTGCTATCACTGGAACTTAAGGAAAGGGGAGGAGACTGCCAGCCCGGCAGCGCCGCGGGAAACAAAAAAAAAAAAAAAAAAAAAAGGACAAAACCAACCCGCCCCGAACCACGCATCAACAGAGAGGGGAAAGCGGGGCTTCTGGAATATTGATTAGTCTTGGCGCACTGAAAGCAGAGTCACTTCCTTTGTTTTTCCTTTTAGACCACTTTCACGCTTTGTCAGTTCAGCTTCGTTAGAAATGCAAAATCAGGATCCGGGAAGAGTTGAAGGATCGCACACACACAGAGAAGGGGAGGCTGGAGCGCTTCTTCATTAGGCATTCCGGCCCGGACATCTGAAAATCCTAAACAGAATTATATAACACTATCCCTGTGCTTTTAAAAACAAATGATAAAATATCTGAGCATGCCACTTTGTTCTGAAAACAGGCATGGTGTGAAATCTATCACGTATTTTCTAATGGTTAAAGACTGCTATCCAAGATCTAGTCTTCCCAGGGTGGGCAACCAGACATATCTTTCAGAAGCAACTGGAGGGTTATCAAGGAAAGAGAAAAACATGATCAGTTATAATTCTTTGTATGTTCCTTGTAGATATTTAAACTACATAGTAAGACTTGCCTCTTGTTTGGCAATTTAAACTCACTGATAGCAAGCCCCATTCAGGCTGTTTCAATAGCAGAGAATGAATGAATGAAAGGAAAGGTATAAAATGTTCACTTTTGAGAAATAAATGGCCTTCTGTTTTTCCAGCATTTCAAAGTATGCATTGTTGAGAAGGTATTTGTTGATGGGAGTCAGGGGAATTCCCAAAAAACTTTTCTTTTTAGAAAAAGACTTTCATTTTAAGCATTGGTGAAGTCAGGTTAAATATTCCATAATTATATTTCAGTGCATCTTTCATAGCATTTAAAGTATTTTCTTATATGACAAATATTGTAAATTGAAATTTATATAATTTTATGTTTTTATATAATTCGTCTATATATAGTCATCTTTAAAGATTTGTTTATAAATGATGTTGACATTTAAATTATTTTTCTGAGAAGTCATTTTACATATACAGGAAAATGACTTATGTATGACACACACAAAGAATAGATAGGTACAAAATAAAATTAAGAGCAGCTTTACTTCCACACAGTCAGAGTAATGGTTTTGCTAAAGTGTTTTCCAATTTAAGTGTGATTCAAATAATGATGTATAATGTAGAGAAAAATAATCTAACAATCATTGCAAATTTGCTTATTATTAATGTAGTTTTGAGATTGATTTGTGTACCATGAAATCTTGATCTTTGGTGTCTAATGTAAGACAGAAAACATCTAAATTAACTTATTAACTTACATTAAAAATTAAGAAAAAACAGCTTGTATTGCAAAGACAGAAATGCATTTTCTTGCACCTGGCATCTTAAATGTCTATCTCATTTTTTTATTTTTTGTGGTGCAGTTTTAAAATACTTTCACTATTTTTTCTCTAGATGTGGACTGACCTTTTAACTAACCTTTGCCCTCTAGCAATCTGCTTGTTTGATCTTTCTTTTTGGAGTATGGCTTGCTTTCTGCAAAACCTCCCAGATAGTTCTGCCCTCTGCTCATATGAATAGTAATGATCCACTTGACTTAATGGGACAGGGTCAGGCCCCAAGTGAGGTGATCCAAAAGTATGTCATCATTTAATGCTTTTATTAATACTGCAGCCTATGAGAAATGAGAATAATCCTGTGAGACAATCAACTATTCAGTGAGACAAAATGAAAATAAACAATAATCAGTCAGATAGCTCAGCTTAACTTCAACAGTGATACTTTTATTCTCTCTCAGAAAACAACAGATATCATTACACACTTTTTAGAGAAACAGAATATTAAGAGCTTTTATGGCAATATGCTCAAAATTTCCTGTCTTTTTTCCTCTCTCCTTCATCTTCTGACGTTCATTTACTTTATTGATTTTAACTTTCAAGAGTATTATCCTTTAAATTACAAAAGCTCATGTGTTTTAGTTATCCCTTGACAGCAAAAAAAAGAGTCGAGTAAGTTCATAGCATGGTGTTGCTCTGCAATACATGTAATTAAAATGCACTGGAATTTCCCTTTATAGATACAATAGATTTAATAGGTTTAGTATGCAGTATTTAATACTAGACTAGGACAAATTTAAAATATTACTTGTTATGTTCTTTTATCTGTAGTGTTTTCTGCAGTGTTAGTTTCTAGGAAGAGCAATTTAGACACATTGTAGATTTTAGACTGGATCAGCCAAGGCAAAGAATATACAAAAACATTGTTATGTTTTGTAGAGTAACACAAAGTGGCAGCCATCGGTGCAACCACCAACTTTACATTGATGAAATTATCTCTGCATGCTTCAGGGTGGTAGGTTTTTTCCATAAAAAGTGGCAAGGAATGACCTGAGGCCTGTGTGAGCCTGTCTATGTTGCACTCCAATCTGTGCTTCGGGTTCCAGCTTAGGCCCTTCTTTGATAATGCTCAGGTGGCTTGCAAAAGCTGTGAGGTGCAAGCACAGGGCAAGGACTGGCTCTGACTTGGACCTGGTCCTCCCAAGCAGCGTGGATTCAGCCCACTGAAACCCTGTGCTATGGCAAACCCCAGTGCTGCTTGGCTGTGCCAGACAAAGTCTGTCAGTATATGTTCTTTGCACAGTATCTGAGTGCCTTTGTAAAATAAGTGAAGGTATTAGAGTGAAAGCTGCTGTTCCAACACAAAGTATTGTTATTTTCAGCTGACTAGAGCTATCAAACAAAAACTCAGGGAAGCCAGCTGTAGCAAATGCAAATAGTGGAAATGAAGCAACAAATTGTGCAATCCTTTAATTTCCCAGATAGCAATAAATGTGGCATGAGACTGCATGGATCCCAACTGAAATAAACTTTCAGATTCAAAGTAACACAGGTTTCATGTTAGTAAGTTAGCAATATAGATTAATACTGGCTGAATATCTGAAGTGTTGGAGTTTTGGTTAGAAGCTTAGTGAAACACTTTTGATAACATAATGGAAAAATTGGAATAAAATTCTTGGGAAAGAATATGTCTGTTCATGGTAAATGGCATGACAGTATGCCCCAGACTTTAATTAAGTTGGACAAAATAAGAAAATATATTACTCCCTTTCAAGATGCAATCCAGCTTAGAACTTTTTTTTACCATTATGCGCTGTTGTATCAGTGAAGAAGCTCAGTCTCTAAGAGGTTGAATTTAATCCATACTAGTTAGCTAATATTTGGCTGAATTAAGCCTTAGTCTCCTGAATATTTCCACAGGGTGATGGCATGGTTTTCTTTCTGAGATACTTGGTTGGCGCTTGCTCTTTTGAGCATGCTAAGATGAGTAGGAGAAATTGAGGTTTAGTGTTTGTTTCTTTTCAAATACCTAAGGGAGATTTGGTTAATATCTCCATTTTGGCCAGCCAAATGAGAGGCAGCCAAATTTGGCCAGCATGTCCACTACAATCATCAAAAAAACATGGGCTATGTTCTGTTAGCAAGCATGAAGTGCTGCAGCAAAAGATCTGCAGATCCACAGCTAGTTCTGAGTACAACATTAGCAGAATGTCCACATGGGAAGTGTCACACTGAATTGCTTCTAACCTCATTTGGTGCCCCAAACACCTTTTTGTGCTTAGGTTGTATGACCTGGTTTTCTTCTCCTAAAGGAATCCAGTTCACACCTTCTAAGACCACTCCATGAAATGAATCAAACATGTCTTGGTCACTTCTAGAGGAAACTTCCTCTACCGGTTATGCTGAATTTCAGTTTGTCTTTGGTATGTTGTAAACCACTGGTCAAGTTCTCTTACCAAAAAAAACCCCAAAATCAGTGTTAAATGTTCTGTTAATGGTAAGGACTGAATTATTTTAGAAAATGCTACTATTCTGTTACAAAGCATTTCAAAAGTAAAAAGTGAAGTTTTTTGCCTAAGATTAGGATGAACGACTTGCAGTATAGGCAAATCTAATCAGCAGGACTTTGATTTTTCAGTGGTCTGCTTCTGTGTTTCGATTTAGTGTCCCATTATAGTCTTAACATTGGTCACTCAAGTAGCCAATAAAACCTCTAGGTCATTTTTATTCCTGTGTTTCGAGGTCTTGTGCCGTGAGAATAAACATGATTTTAGGCTTTTGAGCTCTGTCAGTAATAAGTCGGAAGTTGCACACAAAAAAAGGCGGCATTCCTTTTCTGCTCTGTGAAAATTCCCAGCTGAGAAACACGAACCTTTAGTATCTCCACTCAGCGTCATGGGCTGTCTGGGCCTCAACACACACTGTATGTCTGACTGCAGCTGAATAGACAACCTTGTTTCCTTTCAACACAGGGCGTCAGATCAGCACTCACTCTTGGGAGCAGGGGGAAGGGAAATGAAGTTATACCAGCAGAGGATGTGGCTCGTGAACTTTTCCCCTAACTGTCTTATCAAGAATGTGAATGTCTGTATGCACAATGGGGTGATTCTCACCGAAGAATAAGCAAGGTTGTCTAGGAAGGACTGGGGATAGGATGGGACTGTGTCATTGTAAGAAGTCGGATGGGATCTCGTCGGTAGACGATAGCATTTCAGATGCAAACAGCCCTACACTATGGCTTCACTGGCTTTCCCACAGCCAGCAGCAGCCACTTGAATGAGTGCTAAGGGAGAGACAGGTTCATTTGAAAAGTTAATACAACATTGTGGCTAGTTACAAAAGAGCATGGCATTGGAGCCAGAAATCTGCTACCCCCTGTCGCTCAGGTCCCTCTTGGTTTCTCTTCCTGATTTCATTTTTTAAAAAACCTTTTCTCCAATCAGATGCTAAACTTCAGTGAATTGGCAGTGACTGAGAGTGCCCTGGGGATGCTCCAGCAGAGAACACACACTGTCACGGGTGCTTTAAGTCATGACCTCCAATCCCTACCTGTCATGGTGGTAACAGAGCAAAGGTCCCACGTGGGTCCTGATTTGGGATAATAGGATCATTTTTGGGTATCCCACTACATGAACTGTTTTCTGTCTTAATTCCCAGATTTGCTGTTGAAGAAGCCCGTTTCTTGTATCTTGTGCTGTTGTTTACATTGGATATTCTTTAAACAAGGTGCAGGCTTATCACTAGCACATGTGCTAGCCTATACAACAGATTGGTCTCACTTTTTCCTTTTCTTTTTTCCTTTTCTACTGCTTTGTTGTTGTTTTTTTTTCTTGACATGTCCCCCTTACAAAGCAGAGGCAGGTAGGTGAGAAACAAGAGAAATGGACGTTCCTGGATTAGAGTACAGTATTATCTGCATGAAGCACTTTTCATGAAAAACATTGCTTTTCATTTGACATCTTTATCCATAGTTCTATAATGAAGCAGTAATTTATCAACTGTTTGATCCTAGTTTGTTGTTAGCATAGCACGTAAGATAAATACAGAGAAAACCACTCATATGTATGAAGTTCATTTAAGGAAACTAATTTATCTGGAGCGGTAAGCTAACGTGACTTTTAAAATAGACATTTACTGCTATGGAATAATAATTACTGCAATCAAGACACACAAAAATCTTTTGTAAAAATAATTATAATTTAAAAGCACACAGCTTAAAGTTGTTGCTATAATAATGACTATAATAGCAACTGTTTAGCATTTGGACATTTTTTTGGCAGGAGGGCTTTGCATTGTTTATTGTGAGAAAGAAACAGGCTCTGAGAAAACATGCAAATTTTCAGCAAAGGAAAAAGCAGCATCAGGTTTGCAAAAAAGAGTGGCAGAAAGTCTGTTTTGCTTCTATGTCTTTAGTTCACATAGGCTAGGATGATTTAAAGTAATTGGGTTATTTTGGAGGATCTCTGTTTAATAGACAGAAGATCTCAAAAGATCAGTTTCACAGTATCCCTGGCATCCAGACACTCAGGCTGTGTGGTAGTCAGCATTTATTTTCTTGCTGTGTTTTTCATTCTGGAATTCCATTCTCTGTTGGGATCCATTGGTAATCAGCAATTCGCTTAAATCGGGAACTGTGCTTTAATATTTATTACTTATTCTTTTTCTTGAAATGTGATCAAATGCCTGTCATCATATATATAGAAAAATTAAGGATTAGATAGTGTCAACAAGTATGTTTCAAAGAAAAGATGGAGTATCACTGGTGTGATATATTATCTCAATTTGTTCTGTCATCACTCATCTCTTCACTCAGCTTCTGAGAGGATATGAATATTATTGTTGTAAAGACAAATTCAGATAATTGCAAATAAATATTAATTATAATCACAAAAAAGATACATTGAATCCACATTTTAATGCTGCCTTTCTGTAATAAGACAAAGGATTAATACACTGTACATTGTTTTTATTTTGATTTGTGTGACCTACAATGAAAGCTTTTCTGACATATATTATAAATGCATCTATAGAAAGAAAACAAACAGTAGTCTTTTCATTTGGACCAGAAATCATTTAAAGAAAGATGCAAATCAAGTATCTCTCCCATAATACAGTATCCTATTCCTCATTTACAGATTAGTGCATTCTACACATCAGATTTGTTTTCATACTGTCAGTTACTCCTTCCATTCTGCTCCATTGTGACCTTCTACCCCAGGACAAGTTAATTTAATGTCCTTGTCACCCCCTTGCCCTCCTTTTCTTGGTAAAGCAACTACTTCCCATGTTTTTGTAGGTTCACTGCTCTCCTTTTCCCTTTAGTTCCATTAATTCTATCTCCATTTTAACCCCTTAGCCCACCACTAGTTTCCTTTGAGTCAGAGAAAAATGGCTCAGAACAGATCTTGTTTTAATTTGAATCATCAATCCAATTTTTGAGGGAAAGTTAGATCTTGGCCCTATTAGATTCTTAGATGCCTATTCCAAACCATTACTTATTTTATGAGTTTTGTTTGGGTAGCTTTAAGTACTCCCTTTCCCTCTGTTCATTCATGTTATTTTCACTCTCTTTTTGTCCAGCCATCTTGTTCTTTTTCTTCAGTTCACTGTATCTTCTTTTTCACCTTTAGCTTTTGCAGGTGTTCCTCTTGTACCAGCTCTCAGTGGTTTGGGAGGCAGCTTGAAGGTCTCTCACATCCTGACGTGGGTCCATGGAGGGGTTTGTACCATAAATAATAAAGGGGTTTGTAGTCTGGGGTGTCTCTATAGACTGTGGATATCCTCTTGCATAGCTCCATGCTGAAACTGGCTAGCTAGACACCTCTCCCTTCTCCAACTAAATAATGATAGAGGGCATGGACAGTGGAACAGATTTCCCTTTTAAACTCCATGGATGTCAAATCTTCTCTTCCAAACAGAGGTGTCTCTTCCACCTACAGACTGCATGCAGAAAGGAAATTATTTTAATTAGTTTGTTAAACCAAAAGGAAGACCAAACAGCCAGGTGCCTTTCAAGACAAAAACATTTAGGCCAAAATAAGGGGAAATAAGAGACAATGTATTTGAAAATGCTGCTTTATACAAGCCTTTCACATGGCTCCAAAAACGCCTGCATTTCTTCCAGTTATGTCTACCACCTAGTGTTAACTTCAGAATGGTGATGCATTGGGTGCTTTGCTTAGCCACACTCTGAATGGTCCCCATTCACCAGAAGTCTCAGCTCACTCCATATGCAGGCAAAACTCCCAGTGAAGACAATGCAAGTCCAGGTCCCCTGACTCACATTTTGCTCAGGCAAAACCCCCATTGTCCAGTGATTGCTTTGCTCAATGAGCAGTGATTCAGAAGTGCTGAATAGGACCCAGTCAGCTGTGCTTTGATATTATTTTCCTGATGATTCATTAATTCTGTAAAATCATTATAGATACCTTTGTAGAATTACCCAGTAATTTTTCATTAGACTAAATGTTAAGAACAGATCACCTATGAGAAGAGGGTATTTTGGGAAAAGTATCATTAAAACAGTATTTTTTCTGTGATCTGAATACTTCTTACAAAGTATTTGTTATTCCTGACTTCCTCTAGGCCAAGGAATATGAGAGCATTTAATTCTTTGATCAGGTTCCTGATAAATTATTAAAGAGTGAGTCCCAGTGATTCAATGCCACAAAACAGGAGAATTAAATGAGAGATGAATGAAATGAGATGATCACATTCAGTTGCTTTTGTCATGCTGTATTCAAACAGTTTAAAACAGGTTATGGGAACTTTTTAAAATCACAAGCTATTCAAGAGTACAGTGATTCAGTTACAAATGAGACTCAGAACTCCTGCTTGCACAAAAAACGTAAACAGTTGAAATCTTATTTGAGTGTAGGAATAAGATTTTAATTTGATGGATCTATGTGAATACCATGAAAACCAAATGTGCTTTGTCTCTGGTCAAAATTTTAAATTTTCTATTTCTGCTGTTTTATCAGGAATGTGTGGGGAGTTTTACTGCTTTCTTCCCCTATACTTAGGGGTGAAATAAGTGTAAAATGCTACTGATTTCACTTCCCACTAATTTCACTGCTATGAATTGTACAACAAAGTACTACAGAATTATGCTTTAAATAAGTATGTGGCATAGACCTATACATATAGAATTGTCATCACCAGAAACTCCAGGAGCCCTGTGTAAAAATGAATCCCATCTTCCACAGACAAGTTCCTGCTCTGTAAGATGTGGGACAAGGGATCCAGAAAGGGCAGTTCTCTGCCTTATCACTTATTTTCTCTGCATTAAAAATATTTAGCAGATATTTAGCAAAAGCTCCTCAAAGCCTCAGAAATGACAACATAATGCAGGGGTCATGAATCACATTTTTTGTTTTTCAGATGGATGTATTAATGGAGAATGTATTAAATAGAAATATCAAGATAATCCTGAAAACTCATTTTACCCGGTAAGCCAGGATGGATGTCATCCAGGTACCTGATTTCCATCATCAATAGTTTTGCTTTCATTTAGATTCTTGTATAAGAACACTTTAGAGATAGTATTCATATAGAATATTTCAACACTCTTCATCCTGCTTTATTAGCTCTCTGCTGATTATTGTTTTCATTGAAGGATTTTTACTTAATTTTAACAGCTTTTTGAAGTGTTTTTTTAATGCCAGATGTAATCCTTCCCTACTGGACTCTTGTAGATGTTGCAGGTTATTGATCACAGGCCTTCTACCCATCCCAAATACTGGTTTCCTCAAATTTCTTCAAGAAAACACAAACTTAACGCACAAATTTTCATACAAGTTTGAAAGATAAAAATAAACTCAGAAGTTTTTTTCCACTTTGTCAGACTGTTTTCTGAACTTTTTCTTCTGAAGCCACATTGGTACATGTAAAAGGATCTATCCCACCTCTTTTCATGAATTATCTGTGTATTGCCCTTAAGTTACTCTCTTTTGCTACTGTGATTTTGTAGATTACAGTAAAAAACTGCTTAGCTTCCTCTTGAATTTTAAGCTTTTAAACAATATACTACTAAACAGCTTTTCAGAGGGAGGTTTCAGCTCTGGATTCCTAAGCACTGTTAGAGCAATTTCCAGTCCTTTTCTTTTTGTGAGAGGTAAGGGTCCTGTAAGGGTCCTGAAGAAGGAATATATTCAGTTCCTGCTGTAGGGCATCAGGTCATGATAATATCCCTCCCAGACTCATCACTTCAGAACCATTCTGTTCAGTCTGGAACTTTTAACACAGTACAATATAACAGAGTACTCATACATCATGTCTAGATGAGATCTTAGAACCCAGAATAAATAGCAATCTTCAAGCAGCAAGATAATTTCTGCCTCTCTTTTTTTCTTTTGCTTTCTCTCTCATTTTTTTTTTTAAAATGGCAAAATAAACATGGTATTTCAGTTATTTTTAAGTATTTAATTATGAATTCCATCAGTTTCCAAATTACCTCTGAGTTAGAAGCTTCAGAGGTAGTTTTTAATCATCATTGAAAATAGCAGAAGTTGTCCATTCTTCTAGTAGAGGTGAATCAACAAATTTCTACACTCCAATGTTAAAATCATTTACAGATAGAAGTTTATGATTTTACTTGGCAGTAGTATAAGTCAGCATCTGTGACTGTGTTGAGAGCTAGATGTTTTGAGAAGCTGCCACTGTGGAGAATCCTGTGAAAATTCTGCTAAGTAGATTATTTTAGTCTTGTTCACAAGATATTCTTCAATCTGAGAAAACCTATTAAGGTATCCACTAATTACTTTGGGCGTTCTTAAGGAAAGGTCTTTCAAAAAGACTTTTACCCTCATGAATATTCTGTAGGTGGCCATTTGATCACATTACTTTACAGGAAAAGTCCACAGAAGACAGAACTTCCCTAACACCTGTATTTGCCTTTCATGAGCCTGCAAAATTTGCAAATTTGTTTCAAAAGCTATAAGTGGCTTTTGAATTAATCTTTGAAAAACCAGTGAGATTACTGGAATATAACCTGGACTGCAAGGTCATCAACAAACTGTTAAGAATGTTCCTATTTCAGACCTCCTTGTTGCTTTATAACTTGGACCAAATCACAAAAGGATCCAACAAGCATTAGAGACAGGTGACAATAAAAGAGAGGAAGGTGCAGCTAGTGGTAGAAATGAAGTCAGAGCTGAGAGATCACCCTTCAGAAGAGCTGTGGTCTCTGCCTGTCTCAACCAGCACGTCAACTTAGCTGGCACAGGATATAGAAATATTTCCAGAGAAGCAGAGGATGGCTCTGCATGTTTACATGCCCCTTCTTCCTGCTATCAACAGATCAAAAAAGATCCAGAATGTAACATCAGTGAAATCTGGATGCTGCCATAAAGTGAGCCCAATGCTGTGATTCTAAACCCTGACTTCCATATTCAAATAACCTTACATGTGCTAATCTTAAAACTATTCTCATGCTAAGGTCTTTGCAGCCTTTCACTCTCTGGACAGGAATGTTAGTTCTACCACAGGGCAGGGAAAGCAGACACAGTTTTACTTGGAATTAATGACAGCAGCCAGACCTGAGGAGCTTATGTCCTGCCAGCATTGCAATACTAATAATATCCTTCTATTCCTGAATTTGTTCCAAAACAAATAATCAAAAAAGAGCCTTGCCCCTACTAACACTACCTTTTCCTTTTCTAACAATATATGTAAGATCATTCCCTGATGTTTTTTCTGTACTCAAGCGTGTGAAAGTCAGTACTTGCCCTCATTTCTGAATTACAGGAGAGCAGTGTAAACCACAAAACTGATCAGTGATTACACAAACTGCAAGTTCTGAACTGATGGATTTGTGGCAGAAAAATCTTAAAGGGGATCACCAAAGAATAAATACACTAGTACTGCATTTATATACTATTTCTCTGGTTTTACTGACACTAGTTTACTTACTTCAATTGACTCGATCATGACATTTGGAAAATGTTTTTTACAGTATTTTGAGGCTCTCAGTACAGCATTCTGTAGTGTATTTGAACAAGAGTCTTGCAGACAGGAAAACATTAACTTCTCCCTGTAGGTACTCCTGCATTTTAACACTGTAAATTCTAAGAAGAGTGAAACAAAACTGTTACTAGAAAACTTCAACATTGCAATACTTTTGCTGTAGATACTTCCATAACATTTTTGGAGAGACTGTTCAGAATAGGTACAGCACCACTTTTAAACTAGACATTCTCCTGAGTTCAGAAAACTTCCAAACCTCTCACCTCCAGTATGCTAATCCATCACTGATTGTATTACACACATGTGAAACTTGAGGGAGAAATCTCTCAGCTGCATTTTTGCAACCTCGTTAATGTCATTCTGCCTTTCCTTTTTATGCTTGACTCTCCCTTTTGTTCACAAATGTGGCAATGAGTAAAATCTTCTTGGTATGAATCTGCAATGACTTTGCATAGGTAAAGTGGTTTTGTTTTCCTAGTCTCTACTGTTTTCTTGATAAATCTGCACTTTGATCTTGAAGCTGCCTTACCCCTGGCACAGCTCTCATTCCAGTGGTGCCTGTGGATTCTTTGTGAATGAAGAGTAAAAAGTTCAGTTTATAAGCACGTGAAAATGTGAGAGTTGCGACTCAGATGAAGTACAGAAATTTGCTGTTTTGTTTTCAGAAAAGTGTTTATCCTCTGAGCACACTCAGAGAAAAAAGATTGCTTTACACAAACCATACAGTAAGAGCTATAAATTTCTTCTATTGTGAAGAAATTTAGTATGAAACTTAGGTGCAAGTTAGCTGAAAGAGTGAAAGTGAATTGAAACAGCTATCTCAGTATTTCTCAGCATTATGATATCTTCTATCAAAATTTAAAAACAGGACAATCAAAATTACTTTCAAAAAATATCTATTTTCCTCAGAACAGTTTCAAATTGAAGCTCTAATTACATTATAACAGACAATTTAAATTATTAGACTTTCTTTTGCCCCACAGCTTTTATGTGAAATTCTATCCTGACAGAATGCAGCCTGCTCAGTGGCAGGGAGCTGGTGACTGAGGGGTCAGGGAGAGCTGTTTTCCTCAAACACTTTGTTACAAGGGTACACTTCAGATGCACTGAGATAACTGACAATGATTTGACGTACACCACAATGTACAAAAATAAAAACTGAAAAGGCAAAAAGAAAAAACTTGACTTTTTAAAATTTGATTTCTCTTTCTGGGGTCTTTATTCAAGTTGAGAAAAAAATATTCCCATCAGCTGTTGTGGGTTTAGAAATGCCTTATTTTTGAGGGAAAAGGCAATGGAACCCCCACAAAGATCTTTTTATTCACAGCATTTGCACTAGAATAATAAATAAAGCACTTACCTATGGCATGACATGGTCGTGCTGCTTCTTATTTTTCATTCCATATTTGTGTTTACAAAAGCTGATATGTTGGCACAGCAGGAATCTTATGTTTGCCCTCTAGCCATATACAGCCCTGGGTCACACAGAAAACCACACTGGGAGCTCCCTGGTACCCTGCCAAAAACCTCAACCCTGCAATCAAAAGCAATATTTTCTTCATGGACAAGAGGTAATTCAGTCTCTGCGTGTGTTTGGTTTGGTCCTAGTGTGATGAGCAGTTTAGAAAACACTCTGTATTTGCATGGTGATTTCGTAACTCCATATGGGCAGTGGAGTCGAACGCTCACAGGGATTTGTGTTCCAGGTACTTATCACCATGACCACAGCATCTGCAGATTCTGTGTGTTCAAAAATCCACATTTGACTGTGAATATCGAGAGGTCTGGCTTCTGGCTATGAGGCCAGCTTATT
>JANRMJ010000079.1:11401546-11414487 GCA_025584955.1 Alethe diademata | reverse complement strand
AGAAATGCAGAGACATTGACCAGTGTTAAAATTATCACATCCACATGACTGTGGTAACTCCTTCATGGCCTTGTGTTACACGCACAAGAAGTTCTGTGTGTCTTCTTCTGTGGACATCAGCTGCAGATAGGTTGTGCCTGAATGTCTGAGAAGCTGAAAATGTAAATGGAAATTTATGCTTAGGATACATATATAGTTAACACAAATATTTTTTTTTAAATCCTGTTATGAACAGCCTGATTGAGGACTGGAGATCTTGCTGATGAGCTTTGTGGAGTCTGCTTCAGGAATTACAAAAAGGTTTTCTTGATTTGAGTAGAATCACTATAGAACTGTGAAAACTATAAATAACTGTGGCAGTGTCAGCAATCTCTGACTAAATCTGCAGGCAGCTCTTTGGCTCAAGAGCAGAAGATGGGATATATTCTTTATATTTACTGCAATACTAAAATATGCTTATTTATCTTTGAAGGTTACTATTATGCTGTACCTTCATGTTGGTAATTAAGCAGTTATGATTTCTTGCTTCAGGAACTTTTGGGTTTTAAAATATTATTGGAATCTTCTTGCTGTTTCAGATGTAGTGGGCTTTCTTAATTCCTTCAATTCCCCTACAGCCTTTTAGCTCCAGGGATAGTTAAATCTGTGACTGAAAGTCAATTCCTTTTTCATAGCACTTCAGTCTTTGCTAATTCTATTTTTTTGAGTAGAAAATGTGCCTTTAAAAATAGTGCAAGCTTCTGAGCTTGAGGATTATTGAGAAGAATATGAACGTTTCTACAGTTACTCTTCACTTTTTGTATTTTTTTAAATTTAATTAGAATGCCCATTTAGTTAGTTTGTTTGTTTTTAAGGGGAGAGAAAAAAGCCTATTCTCTTCAAAAAATCATATTTAAGTAAAATACTATTGTTTGTGTGTGCCACTCCCCTCTAGTGAATAGAAGAGGAATTGCTTGATGTCATGTCATGCCATTGGCCCCCTAGCTGCAACCAGATTATGGAATTTTTCCTCAACTTTCAATGACAGAGAGTTATCTTTCTTTCAGTGGAACAATGTGAACATTTTTCTGCTCTTTCTATTAAGGAAGAAACAAGCTTTCATTGCAAAACATGCTAAATTTGTTAAATCCCGTCCTTTGCACACACACAATGCCCAAGTAAATATAAAATTAACAACAGCAAAACTGTATTAATTATTACTCCTCTGTCTGTATTTTCCTGGGTTTAAGTAAAATTTCATGCTCCTTGCCCCTGTTTACATACATGAAGCATTTATTTTACCAATGTTTACATTTTCTGTGATAGCTGAATACATTTTTGTGTAATAATCTTAACTTCTCCACAACGGGTTGATGTTCGCTTTATCAAACCTTTGAGTAAGTTACACCACAGCTCAAGCTGTTTGGTCACAGATAGATGTGCAATTCTAGATAAAAATACCTATCCACATATTTTCACTTGGATGTTTTTGTTGAAGAGGTAACAGAGGAAAAGAGTATTACAAAAATGTTGTGTATGTGATAAATAGTCTATCAAATGTCAGCTAACAAGGTGCCAAGTGTGAGATTTCTCTGGCCAGAGGCCAGTCAAATAGCTCAGCAGTCACCTTAGTCTGTACTCTGTACTTATCAGCCATGGTGAGAAATGCATGCGTTTAGCTTTCCATTTATCATCTGAAGTACACAGCTAAAATACGCTCATAGTCAGAAGCTGATTGTTTCTATTTACTTCACATGACATGTTACAAGCAAGCATGGGATGAATCCTGTAACGGGTAGTCTTTAAAAAAAGATCTATTTGTGTCTCTTTTTTTGCTTATTAATTCTGCCCTTAATTCATATATATGTCATTAATCAGTGGTGCTGATGAAAGCAGCTTTTTCTTTTACACTGACGACAAAATTTAATCCATTAGAGAGGCACAGGCTGTAAAGATCACAAGCCTAACAGAGTAAACAGTTTGAAGAAGTTGTATGAGATGTAAAGTAGTAAACCCTAAATCAACATAAAATATGATATGAGGCAAATGTATGCAGAAAAATATTTCATAGAAAAAAGCGCACAGATCAAGGTATTTTAGTTACGCATAAGAGGTTCAGGGGTATGCTGAGACTAGAATTTGCTCTATCGAGCTCCCTATGTTTATTTATCATACACACACACTAAAACTGACCCTAGACATTCACCTACCTGAAGCTTGAAGAGCAAAATATATGAATATAGCTGAAAGGCCAAGTGTAACACATTCTCTTCTTTTCCTTCCTTTAGAGATATTTTACATTTCACATCCTTGTTCTTTTCTGCTACTGAAGATGCAGTTCACCCTTGTTCTTAAAGGATGGCAAATGTCTTTTATAAAGGCTAAAAGCAGTTTTGGTTTTTTTTGTTTTGGTTTGGTTTTTTTGGTTTTTTTTTTTGGTTTTTTTTTGTTTGGTTGGTTTTTTTGTTTTTTTGTTTTTTAAGAAGTATTAAAAATATGAAGCCAAATCTCATGACATCTAGTTAGGCAAAACTCTCACTCAGATTTGGAGATTATAGTTTCTTTTTTTTAAATGTACTGTTCTGTACATCACTGCATCACTATAGTTTCTTCCTTCGTAACAAAAGGATAAACTCCTGTTTGTTATTGCACAGCATTTTCAAAGCTCTAGTTGATAAATACCATTACAGAATTGTTATTAAAAATTTCCTCTTCTCTTTTCCAGAGAAATCAGTGCTCGCCCAGCCAACATTTGTTTTTGAAAAGAAGGACCGTTCTTTGAAGGTAAAAAGCCTGTTTTTTCCCCCTTTTTCATTGTTGATATAAAATTGATGATAAAAATTGTTGAGAAATAAGGATTCTATAGACAATTATCTGAGCAGTATGATTTTAGCCCTGGTTAACATTTGTAATAAATGGTCTGAAAATAGAACAAAAAAGAATAGAAAACAGAAACAAAACAATGCATATATGCTGGACTGTTATACTTTATCTCTCTGTCTAGAAAATGACTTTGCTATATTCCTTGACTTTCCATGCTTCTTTTTTTTTCCAGCGGCCTGCAGAAGACCCAGTTTGCAAAGCTGAAAATGGTAATGACCACTTCACTGAAGCAGCCTAATACAACTGGGTTATTCATGGGTCTCCCTGTTGCCTGTGGAAACAGTGTTTGGACTCTATCTATGAGCAGGGCAAATCACAGTTACCAGACTAAGATTTTGTGGGGTGTAGAGCCACCTACTTTGTCCTAATATATATGTCCCTGTCTTCCCTCAAGAGTTCTTCCATCTTACCTCTCATATTTACCAGAAAGACAAGCTCTAGAAGCCCTGAAAATTGAGCAAGCATATTCTTCAGCTGTATGAACTCCTAACTGCCTTTTTCTATTTGCTTGGGTAATGTTATAATGTAGCTCCTCATTCTTAATGTTTTCTGAGCCCATGGGCTATGAACTGATTCTAAGTGCCTGCTTTAGGTTCCCTGAGCTTAGTAGAAATAAAGACTTCCCAGGGCTTTGTGACAGGTGTTGATTGAGATTCCAAAGCCCTCTTGCTCTTAGGTACTGCCTTAAAGCTGTTCTGTAAGTCCCTCCTGAGAATAAATAAGAATTTATTTTGCTCAGGTTTTAATTCAGTATCATAACATTTGTGCTGATGCCTCCTGCCAATTACATTGTTGTTTTTTTCTCTAGATTTCATTACTTGTTCCAGAAAACGTGCAAGATCATCATCTTTGACTTTCCAGAAGTCTGACTCTCAGTCTAACACTGGTATGACATTTACCTGCAGTCATGTTTTAATTGGAGTTCTGTATTCTTATCTGGTAAAGAAAAGAATGAATTCCCCATCTAAGAAATGTTTCTGCATTGTAGGCATGCTGCAAGTCATGAAAACTTAAACATTTATACTTGCTGGTAATTTCCAATAAATACCTTTTTAATTAAAAATACTTTATTTTTCCATACTTACAAAATACTACATAAAGTAGTGGAAAATATCCAAATTTTGCATAATGTTCTTGAAATGCTTACAAAGACAAGGGAGGACGAGGTCAGGAAAAGAATTATATCCTTGGCTTCTGGAAGACAACAGTGTTCCTTGGGCAGTCCTTTAAAATGTAAAGCAGTTTCCAGAAGGGCTCCTTCTGTCCAGCCAAGAGCTGATTGGGAAGGCCTTTAAGGACTGTGTATTGTTTCTATGGGAAATGAATACAAACCACTGAGGCAATTGTGCAGAAGGACAGACGTGTTTTTTACAATCTTTATTTAACATAAGGATGGTATACCAGAAAGGTACTTCTGATTTAAGGCATTATTATATGTACAGTGCATTTTTTTAAAATCACATCTGAATGTACCTAAGAGGACTTAAGATAAGCTGAGTTTGGTTTACTCTGAAAGTTAAACTGGGATAGATATGCTAGAAATTTTAGGGCATGCCTATACTAAAAAACAAAGCAGAGTGCAGGAGGAAGCTGGAGTGCTTTCCCTCTTGACTGCCCACACTGTTTAAGTGATGTGACCCTGTCTGGCTCTGTTTTGAACCTCTCCACATGGCAGTCTCCAGGACAGAGCTGTCACAGAGAGGATTAGCTGTGTGCCTGTGCTGCTCATCCTCAGAGACCTCCTGGGATGACAGCATAGACATAACCTAACAGTCTGCTTCAGAAGGATGGTAGGTAGCAGTTAATGATTCATTCTGCTGTCAGTGAAAGCATGACATTGGCCTGGCTAACCCTAAAACTGGTCTTTTTTATTCTCCTAGCAAGTGATAATTTCAGTCTCTATTCTTTTAGGTACAGCTCTCACACAGAAAAGAGGGAGATCATCTTCATTTAACATCCTTCCTACTTTCCCTCCCTCCCAGACAGGTAAATAAGAATAAATATTTATGTAGGAAAGGAAGTATGAGCTAAAATAAAGATGTGTGCAAAAAGGCTTTTTCTGCAATACAGGGCTGAAGTGTGTTGGACTAGTATGGTATTTAGATGGGAGAAAGGAGTGTTTTATAAGAAGGACTAGCAGTTCAACTGAAGATAAGTTTTGTTTTTATAGTGGGAATCCTCTGGGACAGGGGTGGAATCTTTGAATAATTTAAGAACATGCATTTACAAAGTGTGATACAAATTACACTTAAAAAAACAAAATGAAATTACAGTAATTACATAAATAGTTTGTTTCCAATATAAAAAATAATGGTTCCTACAGAAATATAATTTTCTGTCCCAGGAGTCTGGGAACCAGGGACCCAGGGAATATCCTCACTCTTAGCACTAACAGGAACGATGGAATAGTCTCAAATCCTAGCCTATGTCTCTTACCAGAGACAGGTTCTTGATAGACACTGGAGTATAGGATTTCTAAACAATGTTGAGAGTTCACAGTATTTTAATAGCAGCAAAAGACACTCTTGCAATGAAAAAGCAGTGATGGTATGTAGTGTATCAGTTGTGCCATTTTACAGGACATGGTATATGTGTGGCATCCCACCCTTGAGGGGAAAGCAGCACCCAAGATTTGTAGGTGGTCGTGGTGGAAAGGAACGACAGAAGTCAGAGGTTCTGCAAAACCTTAAAAAGTTTTACTGGTATAACTTACACACTTGGCATGAAAACTGGTATAAATCCTGATGTCCTATTACAAGTACATGGAGGCAGGTTTTAGATGAAGGGGTAAGGTGAAAGGGAAGAGAGAGAATTAAAGAGGGTTAAAAAGGAGAAAAGAGTAAGAAAGAAAAAGAGCTCACCGGTCCAGGTTCCAGCATCAGCATTGGTCTGGCTGAAGGCATGTCCAGGGTCCTGGGGCACACACCTGGGCTTCATGGGGGTACCTTTAGATAGAAGAGTTTTCCCACCCTGGAGATGAGTTTCTCTCTGTTTAAGCAAATCAGTTCTCATGTGCAGTTTGTACTTTCTGGAAATGGGTCAGAGGCTTTGGGGGTTTGGGGTGCTCTTGATGCCCCTACAGTCCATGCCCACATCTTGGCCTCATTCCTCCTGTGCTGTGTTGTGCTTATGGTTTTCCTGGAAAAGTGCTGCCCTACCTCTGTATGGCCCCTTCTCCAGCCACATCCTGCACTTCACACAGAGTTACTACCACAGGTTAGCTCCAGAGCTGTGTGGGTATCAGTGCACAGGTACACATTACCCCTCTAGCCTTGTACAGCATGGTTGCCATCACCTTCTCATTGGTGTTTGACATCTTTATTAAAACAGTGAAAGCATCAAATGTGCACTGCCATCATTCTAGGAAGGTTTTAGCTGAACAGGGCAGGGTACTTTTATTTATTTATTCCCATGTATTTGGGCCTCACTTAAGCATCTTAAAAATGCTTAAAACTCAACCAGATAGCATTGACATTTTAATGTTTCTACAAAACAGAAACACCAAGTTTTAAAAGATGAGGAAAGATTTTGCATTTAAAACATTCATTAATATCCATAAGACTGTGACATAACCAGAAAACCCCTGGTGCTTTCTGGTGCCAAAGTCTGCCCACCTGTAAATACAGAGACAGTAACAGTCATCTTGGAGATCTTTTTCAGAAGGATATGTTGGAATATTTCTCAGGTACTAATCAGGGAGGGCTTACAGAAATATTAATTAATGGTTAAAATTTGGTTTTACTCATTATTCAATTTTAAATTCCTTTTCTGTAGTAAAGAATAACATATTCATGACCTCAGCTCTTCTTCAAAGACATCCTGACATCATCAAAAGCACAAGAGAAGGTAACTGTCATTGTAATATTTATTCACTCTAGTTCGACAAAGACATCCTTTAGAGATATGGAAGACAAAAAAAGAACAGCTCTTTTCCACACTTAATGATAAGGCTAGGTATCTTTATGCAGTTCATAACTTACTTGTTTGACAGTGTAAATTTCCTATGGACTCTAGTCTGAGCATCTGCTCTGACTACTTATTTCCTGAGTGGACTGAATATAACCTGCCATAGTGAAATTTCACATTTCTAAATGAATACCTCTGCTCTTGGAGAAGACAATGAAGAAATCTCTTGAAGAAACATCTGAAGTTGCCAAGAATTAAATCGGAAATGGCAGAAGACATATCTAAAACATAGCAATAAATATAAGTATGAAGATATACCCAAATATATAAATACAAATATATTTTATAAGTACAAATAATAATGTTTATGTATATAACACATTACTTTTTTATCCTGATAACACATCGGTTTCACTTCAGAGTTGTGTATTTTAGAAACCATTATAATTTTTCAGAATATGAAGCAAGTAAACAACAGTAAATGCAATTTTAAAATGGTTTGAAATTTTCAATTTAGAGGCAAGACATATAGGTATGAATAAGATGTGAAGAAAAAGTATATGTTTAAATATTTTGTCTTTGTATTTTGCAAGGATCCTTGTCACCAAGTCAATTGTGGAATGTCATTAGACCTGCCACTTTACAGCCCCCACAAGCCCTGACCTGTCCTGAAATTCCTGTAGTATCTCTAGTGACTAAGAAAGAAGCATGTGTTCAGGTAAAAAGAAAAATTTTACTGGAGCTCAAATTAAGGAAAAAAACAACAAAACAAAAACATCCAAAACAACCAAAACCAAGCACCAAACAGACCGGTGGTGGTTTAAAGCAATTAAAAAACACTGTGTGATTTTCAAGAAAGTTTCCCATGTAATTTTCAGTGGAATTGATATATCACTGACATGATGTGAAATGTTAAACTCATGCTGACTGTGTTTGAAAAATCATCTCTTCTCTGCAGGCTCTCTTACCTTTCTGATATCAGGGTTCTGTGAGAAAATCAGCTTTGGGTGTTTTGGATTTTGTTTATTTAGAAAGTGAGATTTTAGTATTTTAATTGAGGGCACTTGCTTAGTACACAGCTGGAGGAAGCTCTGCCAACTTCCACATCTATTATCTGTATGTGTATTTGTCTGTCTGTCTGTCTGTAAACCTTAGTGACTCTGGATTCTAGCAGACCTGTTAATAGCAGAAAATAGACTAACTCTGATTAATCCATTTGATTTTATCATTCCTAGCTATCTGAAGACAGCTCTTACTCATCAGCTGAGAATTCAGTAAATTCCAAAGCAGCAGTGGAGTCATCTACTACCATGAGTCTTTCCGGCTCTCAAAAAACACAGTAAGATTTTTTTTTTTTTTTTTTTTATATTTCTACATAATCTTGTCACTTGGCTGATGGCATGCCCTATAATCATCTATGTGTAACGTGGTACTAAGTCCATGCTATCTGCACCCACACAAGCCTCCCTGGCTTTTGCGTGTGGTGCCAAGATTTGTGTCTACTGACATAAGCTTCATATGCCACAAGAAATGGATTCCTAACTGCAATTAATCTCTGTGAACTAGCAACCAAACTGGAAACTATTTTGGTTTGCCATCTCTATTCTGACTGCATGTCTGCTACGTCTCATAGAAAAGGGGCAGAGAAACTGAGGAAATTTCATTCTTTTGAGGAATTACCAATATATGTCAGCGTATTGGACACATGAGGCATAAAGAAAAAATACAGGTCTGATTTGGAAGACTAGGTGAATGCTGCAATTGATACTCTAGTTTCATTCACAAAGCAGAATTTCTGGCACTAAAAGCTCTCTGTGGTGACTGTGATAGGCTAGCATTTTTGTGCAGCACAGACTTCAGAATTTCTGTGAGGAGGCTGACATCCTTGGACTGGGATGTTTCCCCATCCTCTTGTACGTGATGGAAAGAGCCCCATTCTTGGAGATTAATCAGATTCTGACTAATAGCTTGTGTCATAAGTGACAGGAATACAATGCTGGGAAAACATTGGCTTCTGGACATGTATTTGACTTCACATAGGGCTTTGCTTGGGTAACAGAAAGGGTTCAAGGCCAGCAGTGAGAAGAAGTCATAGTGGTGCAAAATTAGGCTATTACCTCTCTCTCTGGGGACTGACTCATGAGAGCCCTAGGTCTGTGGTTGTCTTGTGGTATTAATACTGCTTGCTGATGTTGATGAGGGTTATTTACCTGAAAGTTGTGAGCATCAAGAATACACCTGGTACCACTTTTGATGAAAGACTTATCAAAATTGCTAGGGCCACAGACAATAGATTTCTAATGTTGCCTAATTCCCCCCTCCTACCCAAGAAGGGCAGAGAATATGTTAATTTTAAAGGAGTCTATGCCTATCTTTTACAGAGCTACATGGACCACAGATAAAGATTGGGATGCACAGTGCCAGGGTTCTGAGGAGGCAAGGGATTTTTAGATGCATAAACAACTTAGATTCTTAATCCTTATCAACAAAAATAACATAATTAGAGGACATATGCTCACAGTGATTTTGGAAGAACCAATCTTTTCTATTACATTTAATGCTGTCGTGATGCCCTCTGAGGACAACATGTAGCCACACAGCACACTGGGTTTTTAGGAGAATCTGAGTGATGTAATGCATGTACTAGAAAATCTGAATCATTTGCTGTTGATACTTTAAAATTATTTACCTTCTGTCAGCTGTACAGTATCTAGAAAAAGATTGGTTAGTGACTTTCTCCTGTGAAGTAGAGAAATGCAACGTAGTAATTCAGTGCCAAAAAGCTAACTTTAAGGTACTTACAGTATTTCTTTCCCTTGTCTTTTTTTTTCTACAAACATCCTGCTTGGTGCGTTTGTGCCTCATGAATTCTGTATATCACAATACTAGTTCTGTCACAATCATGGTAAATGTTGGCTCCTTTTACAGTCGAAAACTAATATAAATCAACCAGGTGCTTATGAGATTGTAGGAGGATGTAAATGCCATTCTTCTGATCCACATTAAGTGACTGATGCTGTAAAATACTTTGGTAAAACCATTCTGGCATAGCTCTTTCCTCATCAATAATAAACAAAAGATTTTATTAAACTGTGCATACATGGTGAACAGTAAGTAAACATTGCAGCCAGACCTCCTCATTGCTAAGAAAACAACTTTTTAGGTTTGCTTTTAATTTCCAATCAAGGCATAACTGTTGACATTTATTTATAAAATAAAATGCAGAGAGATGCAACAGCAGGGATTGCTTTGCCTGCAGACATCTCTCTCACTTTTGTTCCTCTTCCACTTCTTCATCTCTCCATTTTATGATTCTGTGGAGAGATGAGTGAAAATACCTTGTTATCCCTCTGCAGTTGCTGCAGCTGTCCATGTTCCATGAAACCACTAATTTTCATTTCCTAGGCTGACTATTATAATGAACTGAAAAGGAAGACATTTCAGTTTCTTGATTCTGATTAAAAGCTTGGAAGGGCTGTGCCATAAGTGACAGAAATACAACAGTGGGAAAACACAGGCTTGCAGTCATGACAAGTCAACTTTGCGCAAGGATTTGTTTGGAAAACTGAAAGGATTAGAGGCCAGCACTGGAACTGGCGGCTACTCAGATTTTTTGGACACTCTGAGAAGGCCAGTGCCTGAATCTATTCCCCTCTTATAATCCCATGCAAGTACCTTATCCATGTTTCTCCTCCCATTGTTCCTTCTTAGTGATCATTCCCTGGTGTCAGTGACTGTGTTTTGTATCTCTGTGATAATGCCATCCCTGGGGCAAGACCACTTTGCATCCCTGACAGTGCATCCCTGGCAAGACCACTTTGTTCTTGCTGTGCAGCAACATAAGGCTATTGAGGTTTTAATAACATTTTAAGGTTGGCACTTCCAGTTAACTTTCCCTTAAAAGAAAGATCTTGCACTGATTAGTTTTTCTTACATGTCTGAATATAATTAAAACAATTTGCCACATTCTTTCTTAAAAATAAGCCTTTAATTCTTGGTGTTTTAGCTCTTTGGGGTGCTGTCCTTAAGCTGCTATTGGAGCAGCCTAGAAGTAGCAGTTGAAATGTCAGTATGGAAATCAGTTACATTCCAGTGAATTTTGTGAGGGGTGTGTTTCAGGATAAAAAGCTCCTTAACACACTTCAGATTCCCTGTTCATGGCCCAAAACATGCATAGAAGCTTTCAAGGCTGAAAAGACAAGTATTTTCTGATTTCTCTGTTTTGCTCCTAGTCTTAGCAACACATCAAGCATGAGAATGCTAAAGAATATTTTTCTCATTAAGTGTAAGATTGAGAAGGGTAGTACTTGGTAAGCCCTTCATCCTTGAAGAGCTTCATCCTTCAAGCACACTGTAGTTGTGAACAGAGAAACTGTTTCAGAGGCAATCATCAAAGTTCTGCCAACAAATCCAGCTAATTAACAGGAATATTCCTTTGCATGACATATGTTATGTTAAGCCCTCCCAAGGGTGATAAATACTGTGAAACAGAAGTAAGTGGTGCTGAAGTATGCAGTTTGTGACACAGTATCAGGTTGCCTTCCTGCCAGGTCACCCTTCTGGAACAGAAAGTTCAAAGAACTTGCATGGTTTTGCCTATGCCAGCAAGACATGCAGGATTTAAGATCTACAGAAAGCATAAACAACCTATAACCCTTTGTAAAAAAAAAAAAAAAAAAAAAAAAAAACAAAACCAAACCAGTGGCAGGAACAACTTCCACATAAAGGAGTTTATAAGGACTTCTCTTGTGACTTAAAAAAAAAAAAAATGAACCCTGTTAATTTAAAGTGGCTATGTAATTACCAGGTCAAATCACAATTCTACTTACATAGAATATTCTTGAATGTAGTCTTTAAAATATAGTTGGCCAGTATCAAAGGATTGCAAGTATTGAGTTCTTTTCTCATTTTAAGTATATCTTTGGAACAGGTAATTGAAAAATGGGAACACTTTTCTCTCCTGTTTTACTTATACCTCATCTTAAGCCATCTGCTATCATGGCTGTACATTTTTTCAGTATTTGTGTGTGTATGTAAATACATTGCCTTCCTGCCCTTCCAAGATGTAAGGAGGATCACCTAGGAGTGCCTGTAAAGCACTGGGGGTTACATTATTCTGCAGAGTACTGGAGCTGCACCAACTTGAAAGGATAGCTGCTAATTGTTGGTAGTCCTTTGGAGGAGCAGAAGGAAACAGGGAAAGAAAAGTAACTCCTTACAATCTCTGGAGTAAGACGCTTCCCTGAGGAGAGGTGGCATGTCGTTTTGCTGCTTGTTCTTCAGTCTGAAGGAATATCCTCAGTAATCTTAACGAAATACAGTGCTATACGCTGTTCCTTTTGTGAAATGTTCCATAGAGAATATGCTCGGATTCTCTTAAAGAACTTGCCTGATTACTTACATGATTACTTTCTTGTTTTTCTTTAATGTTAGGTGCGGTGAATCTTTAAAGTGCTTTAAATAGTTCTAAATCACATTCTTATGTTATTTTGTTCCCACAGAAGTCAGTTGCTCAAAGAAAGAAGTGTGCAAAACAGCCGCAATTCTGATTTTGTGTTTGGGGAAAACATGGTTGAAAGAGTTTTGGTCAGATCGGCATATGCTGGCAGACTTTTTATCAAGGTCAGTGAACTTAAGAGTATAATTACTTTTTCAGATATTGATTCTTTTTAGGTCCTTCCTCCTTCTTTTAAAGATGTGAGTAAATATGGTTCCAATGTTTCCTCTCTTGAGGAAAAAATATCTAAGAATGTGCTGCTGGAGGGATAGGAATTCTTATCTTCACCACCCTGCATGGGTTCTTTAATTACTAATGTGTACCAATATGCAGTTCTGGTCTGCACCTTTTTCTTACTTGAAAAAAGGTTTTTTATCTATTCCATGTAAGGTGGAACATCCACAATATAAGATAAAAGAATGTGGTTCCTGCTGCTCTAGTAACATCCACCATAACTGTAAAGAGATCAGATACCTGAAGGGAGCCTGCAAGAAGGCTGAAGAGAGACTTTACAGGAGCACGGAGTGACAGGACAAGGGGAAATGCCTTCAAACTGAAGGAAAGTAGGTTTAGGTTTGATATTAGGAAGAAATTCTTCTCTTTGAGGGTGGTGAGACCACAGGAAAACATTGGTAGAAATGCTGTGGATACCCCATCCCTGAAGGTCATCCAGGGT
>JANRMJ010000079.1:11363252-11382887 GCA_025584955.1 Alethe diademata | reverse complement strand
GGGGCGGGTTCCGGCCGTCGCGGGTGGCGGTGGTGGTGAAGACGACGCGGTACGAGTTCGAGCAGCAGCGGTACCGCTACGCCGGGCTCTCCGAGGAGGACCTGAAGCAGCTGGTGAGCGGCGGGAGAGGCCGGCAGTCCCGGCCACTGAGGGCCTTGTCGCCAGGGCTGCAGGAGGGGTGGGGGGGGGTACCCAGGGTGATGCCCGGCTCCGGCGAGGGATGACCAGGTTGATGCCCGGCCCCGCCGGGCCGCTGTGTCCGAGTGTCCCTGGGGCTTCCCCGGGCCTTGGCGGGGCGGAGCCGGCGGCCGTGGAGGTGAGCGGGGTCGTGGCCGCTGTCCCCGCGCTGTGCCTCTGCTGCCGACGGCTCTGCGCTCCATCCCCGGGCCCCCGATCCCGATGGAGCCGCCGAGCGGCACCGCCTGCAGCGGGGCACGAGCCGCGCCGCTGGACATGCATCGCTTGCAGGCTGCCGGGAGATTTGTGTAGTAAGCGTGTTTGGGTCTTACTCTCGGAGGGATTCCAGCAGCCCTCAGCAAACTGCAGCCTTTTTCTTGATGCGTGTGGTATAAAAAATAGAGAAGTGCATGCTGAGGAAAGCACAATGAAAAATCCCCTCTGTTTCTTAAGAGTGGGCTGATTCGCATTTCCTCCGTTGTGTTGCCTCACATCCTCACTCCATCCATACGTATTTTCCTCCATTCAAACACCCAAATCTCTCTCAGATCCACCCTTCTTGTTGCAGTTTTTAAAGAAGCCTTTTTCTTTAGTCTCTAAGAAACCTTTAACATAAAGGTCCATTAGTGAACTAAGGAAAGCATCTCCGAGAGTTGATATGTGCGCCCAGTGCCTTGTTGTCTTCATCTCCATCATGCTCAGTGAGCTCACCCAGTTATCCCTTTACCCTGTTGCTGTCTCCAGTGTTCATCTGCCACCGGTGGGCTGAAAGATGGTACTTGCAGGAGTTGCTTTGGCTGCCAGCAGTCTCTGAAGTCAATGTCATGAATTCATATTATTACACCTTTATTTCAAATAAGTCCATTACATTAATTTGTCCACACATTAGTTTGTGTCTGACGAGTCTGTCAAGGCTTTGGTCTCTTACAACTGGAAATATTTTAGATCTCTGTTAGCTTGCAAGGTTTGGATTAAACTTGTACATGTGCTTAACTTAGGTAACAAGGACAAATGGCTGCATACTCCTGCTTTGTGAAGAATTGAGATAAAATGTGTGGTATCTACAGCGATGTCTATGTGCTCCAGTTGGTCATCTACCTCCTATCGAATTCCTGCCAAAACATGTTTTATATAGCTCTGTAGCCACAGTTCAACAAGTTTAATGTCAGTCTGTGTTGATTCTCATGTAGGTTCCTGTTGCTGAGGTGTCCCAGTACTTCTTTTCATAGGGTGGTTAGAGAAAAAAAAAAGGTGTCTCACAGCTCAACTGTAAGGCTTTTTCTTTTAATTTAGCTTTTTGTGAGAAGTTGTTCTAACTTGTTGTTAAGTAAAGAGGTTGTCCTCAGCGGACAGCTAAACCCAGGAAAAGCAATCTGGGTTTGTTTGGTTACTTTTCCCTAACTGCTTCTGTATAGGCAGGACTGGGACACTGAATCAGTGGGCAGCACTGCACATCCCTTAAGGTGATCTGACTGAATGCAGTGGTAGCTGCAGTTTCTTTTCTCATGAGAATGCACATTTTTCGTAATTAGTAACCTGTATCAGTGAATGTGCATTTTTTAAAAAGTAACTGTGAACTCGGTGATTGTAATAGTTGCAGAAACAACTTAGAGTTTGCCCCTTTGGAGAAATTTACAGGTACAATAATTCTTGGTCTTTGTGACAGTTCTACAGTTTCTGCTCTAGGTCTGGTGCTTTTGAAAGATCTACCTTTCCCCTTAAAATACTGCCTTGTGAGGAATTGCAGCAATAAAACTTGGTGTCGCCAGGTAGACAAAACCCAACTTGCCTAACTGTGTGTGTAGCAATATTGAGTTAAGCTCTTGCTGTATGTGCGGGAATACAAAGATTTGTGCAAGAACACATTGAAAAGGTCTTGCAGAATTTAGTTTTTGAAATAGAATATAAGTAAGCAAAGAAATTATCCTTGCTGCCCATTTCTTAAATTTTTTAACTGACCTGTAAAAATTTCTGTATTTGCATTCTGCTGTGACTCTGGTCTCAGATATTTTTTCCTCAGACTGAGTTAATGGCAGCCTCACTGAATATGTTATGTGAAGAGACTCTTACGGTCTCTGTTGGGGACAGACATCACTTTGTAGCAGAGTGATTGCTCTGGAGTGTCCTTCTGCACAGAGCCATTGTGAGGAGCTTGGGAACGCGATGCATTTTGCTTCCTGGTGTTAGCTGCAGTCCATGCTCTCTGGGTCTCTGTTTCTCCTGGGGAGACTTAGGAAGCTGCTCCAAGGCAGCTGATCTCAGAAATGAGCCCAGACACAGTGTCTTTGGGTTTGCACCTCGGTTGTGTTGGCGGTCCACACAGAAGGCAGGATGGGAGTTGAGTTCATGTGAAAGCCTCAGGCTGGGATACAGGCAGAGTGAAAACTAAAGAGCATAGGAGAAGTTTGTCTTGCTCAGAGCTGCTGGCTGACCCAGACGTGTTGGTGGTGAGGGTGGGCATTGCAGTGGCTCAGTCTTGGGTGATCCTGGAGCAGGCTTGTGGTGTGAGGGAGCCAGCACCAAAGGAGGAGCATGGTGCTGTCGTCCTCTGTCACGGACCTTCAGATGTCCAGACACTGGCTGTCTGAAATAGAGGTTTAGATTTGAGCAACCATGCCTGGGCTTGTTGCCTGTTTCTAGAAGATAACTGATTTCTGTACTTGGAAGCTTCAGGTATGATTATTCCATAATTAATGAAAATTGTGAGCTTAATCAGTTCTGCCTGATCACCAAGGAAGAGTCCTGAACGTAGCTGTTTCAATCAGTGTGTTTATGTATTAAGGCCGAATATGCAGTAACTCAGTGCAGAAATGGTGGTGCCTTTGGGCGCACATCCTAATGAGATGAGATTTGTTGCATGTTTAAGGAGGCTGGAGATGAATTGTTGGCATATGCCAGTATGCACTAAAATATGATATGGATCATAGTATATATCATTATGTGACACAGTACAGATCACAGTATCCTCCAAGAAGCAGAGTACCGCTAGTGAAGGTGACTGGTTGACATTTCTAAGAAGCCATAAAGGCCCTGAGCACCTGTAGCTTAAACCCTTCCATGGCCTTTTTTTCAGACACCAAGTGAGCCACATTATACAAATGCTATAAAATGTTGCAAAGTCAAAGCTGCAAGGGCACAATTCCACAATTCTTTCTCTGTGTAAACAGAGATATGAGGGGTAAAGAAGCAGTCCAGATATCAGAAGAGCAAATGTAATGGGGGAGAGATTGAGAGCAAGGGCTACTTTCACAGATCTAGTAAACACTACGGAGAGTATTTAGTAGATCTATGAAAGACGAAATCTTCCACTGCCTCTCTACATGCATGTTGTACATGCCTGCTCCAGGCAGTTGTTTTTACCTGTCTTGTGGCAGATTCTCTTACATGCTTACAAATGAGTTGTTAAAATGTGTTTAAAACTCTACAGAAACACATTTGACTATCTTAATTAGTAGTCTAATTCTGACCTGGTTTGAAAAGTGTAATTAAGTGCTATGTATGCTGTTGTACAAGGGAGGGTTTCAGAGTCTTTTGTTCAGGAGGGAGATTAAAGACCTATAAAAATGGATTTCTAACACCACAAAACAAAAATGCTCCAAAATGACTCAGCAATTTAAAAAAAGGTGTTACATCAATAAATTTTGTGCATCATATCATGCAAGAAATATTTTCTTTGCCTTTCTGAAATTTTAAGGGGCTGTTGGATTTCTAAAACTTGCAGTTATCAACTTTAAGTTATACTAATCTTTCTCCCAAGTCCTATTTGCTTACCATAAGTGACAGCAATCTGCATTTTTTGTGGCCAGGTTTAGCAGGATTAGCATCTAAATATGACTAGTTGCAAAAGTGAATGATCCAGTCAGCTAATACTGAAGGCTATTTCATGTTCTGTTTTTTTCACTCTCAGTAAATCCATGCAGAGGAAGCACTGCTGTTGTCCTTATGTAAACTAAGATAATATAATGCCCCAGTAATAGATAAAGCTCATTTCCTGACTTCTGGTTTTTGTTTTGTTTGATAGTGCAGATGTGGTAAGTTGCTGACTTGTCACAGCTATAAGGTACTTGGGGAAGATGAACAATTTACCTGTCCAAACGCATTTCATACACTCTAACATTTCATACATAGTTCTAATTATCTCTGAAAATGTCTTATCATAGGAAAAGTTGCGTTTGTCTTGGTCTCAATTGGAAGGAAGTTGTTCAGTGTGGACTAGAGATATTCTGTTGTGGTTGGTTGATGTGTCTTTGGAGCAGGGAGGGAGCGTAAGCTGGAGGTTTAGAACAAGTCTCAGCTCTTTTGGACCACTGCAACTAATTGCTAGGGCTGCTCATCTCGGTGCTGTGAAGTGCATACAGCTTTATAGAAAACTGGTGTCTGCTTAGGGAAGAGGTAATGTGTTGTTATTGCCTCCCCTGAATGAGGCCCTTGTGAACTCACACGGGCGGTGCATGGGGCAGCAGCAGCATCCTGAGCAGGGCTGGCCAGGAAGGAAGGGAGGAGTGCTGCCCAGCAGGTATGTGAGCTTCAGGTGGAGGTCCTATGTTGTGCACCAAAACAACCCCACAGAACTGTGGATGGCATGTGGGGGGATGTGTGTAGCAGAACACTATCCTCCCACCCTCCAGCTCCTAATTTAGATGTGTACAGCACCAGTTGTTGCTAGCCTATGCAGTGAAGTTTTGATGTCTCTTAGAAAATTCCTTGTTGTGGGAAATGTACTGTTTTACCTTTAACTTGATAGGTGATTGATTTTTGTTTTTAGTTACAGAAAAATTCTTTTCTGCTTTTTACATTAAGCGGTAAAAGATACCCTTTTAGTATCACTTTTGAATTACTTTTCCTGGGTACTTTCCTAGTGTTCCAGGCTTGTAACTCTCATACCACCACCTGAAGATACGGTTTTGGAAAATAGCCAGGTATTTTGTTCTTAGATGTCTGGTGCAGAAGACTGCACTTCAATACTGATGCGTCTGATCCTCTTGAACACTTGTTTAGGAAGTGCTGCTCAAATATTTTCAGAACACTGGGATTTTTGCAAATGCAAGTAAGGCAGCAGAATGGAAAAGCAATAGGCAAGCTTCAAAGTTCAACTGAATTCTAATTTTAAAATGAAATCTGGTAATTTGGTAGACAACTAAAAAACGTTGCTTCTCTGAAAATCAGTAAGTATTAGGGCATTTAGCCGCATCCTCTTGTGGATTCAGCTGTACAGGGTATATTTGAAGGTAGTATCTTTAAATAGAAACTTCCTTAATGAATGAGGTGATACTGTGGAGTTTTTCACTGTTCTGTTGAATTCAGACTACCCATCTCTTCTTACCTTGTAACGTGAGTTTCTTCAGTAGATGTTCTTTTATGGACCACATAGAAGTGTCCTAAAGCTGTTAGGACTGTGCTATTCTCTACCTTATCCTCAAAAGAGGGAGAAGTACTGACTCATTTTAGTGAATTGAAGCATACAGAATTCATGATACGTGTTATTTTCCTCTACGATTATATAAAGCTGGACACTTTTTTTTTTTCACAAATAAAATTTTTGAACTAACCCACTGGAAACTGAGAAGGGTGTAAATGCTTTTCAAGTTACGCACACGTGGTGTGTGCATTTGTTTATCTTTACCTCTGAAATGTGATATATTTGCATCAATGTCAAGTCACTTTACTTGCATCTGCTTTATTAAAAAGTTCCTCCAATGTTGTTGTTCTAAGAGGGGTCTGGAAAATGATGGAAACAATTAAATGCAATGTAGTAATTATTTTTTCTGTAAGATTTGTTTTTACAGTACACCGTTCAAGTATACTCAGTCCCATATAGCAAATAGATAGAAAAGTAGGGTATTTCAGTGTAATTCACCTAAATTAAACTTCTGGAACTATATCGATGAAGCATATGATGCCTTATACAGCTGAAGAAGGCTGCTTCTTTGAAGTGACTTTAATGCTGGTTTTAAGTACTTCATTAGCTGTGATTTACGGCATCATACTGGTGTTGTGCTGAATTAATGAGTATGGTTGAATTGCCTGGATTGCAGAGGTTTTCTATAAATCTGTTAGTGCAGAAAGCAGTTACCAGTGTTTATAGCTAACAAAACAATTTGATCTGCATTACCCTTTGAATTGCAAACCACTATGTGTATTCTTCAGATGTGGTTAAAATGACAATAATGTTTTAATGTGGTGGATGAACAATTAGTAAACTGTTAATGGCATTTTAACTTTTGTTCGTGTATGCATCAAACTCTTGCCCTAAAGCAGCATTTCTGTAAAATTTCAGGAGCATAATATTGCAAGTGAAATTTGCTATTACAGAAGTAATGGTATACAAAATCTACAATATCTGTATTTCACAGTCATTATTCTACAGAAGATACATTGCAGCAGCATTTAAAGGCCTGCCGTGACTGTGTAATGAAAGTGAGGGGTCTAAATTACTGAAGAAAAAAGGAAAATATAAGGAAAAAATATTCCTAGCTAATGTAGCTCACAGGACTTCTTCAGTATGAGGGGTGATGCAGCAAACTGGTAGAAACATAGCAAATAGCCAGGAACAATATTAGGAAAAATACTGGGCAATTGACAGCAAGTTGGTAAATCAGTCAGTAGTGCTTGTCAGGTAACTCCAACCTTCTTGCCTTACTTGTGTGGTAAGTACTAACTTACTGCATTGGTTAACTTAGCATATTTTTTTAAAAACAAGTGCCTAGAGGCCTGTATACTATGTAATGATCCAGACTGGGAAGGGAGGAGGAATTGGATTTGATGCTATGACTTGCAGCTCAACAGTAGTTTGTATTGGAAAACTTAATTAATATTTAAGGCCTTACGGAAAACTTAAATCTGAGCCTTGATACTTCTGATCCACAGTATGAATTTGTTTCAGGAACCTGGTTGGTTTCTCTGATGCTTTAGTTAAAGCAAATACTCATCATTAAAGCCTTCCTGTAAACAATGCATTGCCTTTGTGGATTGAATCTTTTAGCTATTGAGTTATCAGTAGCCAGTTCATTTTAAGTTCACTCGGGACCTGCAGCTGCAACTGAGACTGATTGTAAGGTTCACAGAGGGTTAGAGAGGGTTTCAGAGCACTTGTGCAGTCTGAATGAGCTGGACTGCCGGCCCTTGAAGGAGCTGAGTGTCCCAAAATGGGTTAATCCCCTGGTATCGCAAACACAATTCTGCTGAAACCGTCCCTGTTGCTAGCAAAAGGCTGAGTATATTGGGTTCGTGTGGCCAGGTTTTTGTAGGGGGCAGGACTACAGGTGTGGCTTCTGTAAGAAGCTGCCAGAAGATTCCCCCATTTCTGACAGCTGATGCTGGATGGATCCAAGGTGGACCCTCACTGACACCGGTCAAGCCATTTAGAGGTTGTAGTGTCATCTCGGCTGGTAAATGTATTTAAGAGGGGAAACAATATTACTGTATAAATGTAATTGCTCTCAGAGAGGAGAGGGGTGAGAATGTGTGAGCAGAAGAGCTCTGCAGACAGCAGGCCAGTGAAGGAGGAGGGGCAGGAGCTGCTCCAGCTGCCAGAGCAGAGATTCCCCTGCAGCCCCTGGTGCAGCCCCTGGTGAGGAGCTGTGCCCCCACAGCCCAGGGAGGTCTGGGGGGAGCAGAGATCCACCTGCAGCCCTGGAGGAGCCCACACAGAGCAGGTGGGTGCCCAGAGGTGGCTGTGACCCCACGGGCAGCCCGTGCTGGAGCAGGCTCCTGGCAGGACCTGTGGGCTGTGGAGAGAGCAGCCCGTGCTGGAGCAGGATTGCTGGCAGGACTTGTGACCCCACTGGGGACCCACAGTGGAGCAGCTGCTCCTGAGGGACTGCACCCTGCGGAGGGGATCTGTGCTGAAGCAGTTAATGAAAGACTGCAGCCCATGGAAAAGACTTACGCTGGAGAAGTTTAGGAAAAATTATCTCCCATAGGAGAGCCCCCAGGCTGGAGCAGGGGAAAGAGCTCCTTCTATTTGAGCAATGTCTAAAACAACTTGAGATGAACTGACTGTGTTCCCCATGCTCGTGTCCCTCTTCTGCTGAGGGGAGAGGTGGGAGAGCTAGGACAGATGGAGGGAAGGTGTTTCTAAGATTTGTTTTACTTCCTATCATCCTGATTTTGATTCATAATAAATTCAGTTCATTTTACAAAACTGAGTGTGTTTAGTCTGTGATGGTAACTGTTGAGTCATCTCTCCCTTTCTTTATCTCAATTTATGAGCCTTTCCTTATATTTTCCCTATCTTGTTGTGAAGGGGTGTGATAAGATCAGCTTTGGCGGGCATCCAGCCACTCAGGGTGAACATGCCACATTAAACCAGTGACTTATAAAACATTGTTATTCAATAAGCCTGGAATTTTTTAATAAATAAATTTGACTAGTTTTTTTTTTGTTTTTTTTCCTAAATATGGTTGCCTTACTGTCTTGAGTCTTTATCTATAGCCAAACCATATGAGATCTAATAATGCATTTACTAGTTCTAATGCAAGAACAATTAGACCACATTTCCCCTTTTAAGAAGTCAGGCAACTTCTGTGAATGGAGGGATAATAAAGATCTCTCTCAGCCTGTTTTCACAGGAGAGGTTCTCCAGCCCTCTGATTATCTCTGTGTCTCTCCTCTGGACTCATTCCAGTGGGTCCATGCCCTTCCTGTGCAGGGACCCCAGAGCATCGTGCAGTGCTCCAGGTGGATCTCAGAGGGGCAGAATCCCCTCCCTGCCCTGCTGCCTGTGGGGCTCTGGATGCAGCCTGGGGTGTCATTCTGGGTTGTGAGCTCACTTTGCTGAGCCATGTCCAGTTGTTCATTCACCCAATCCTTCTCCATGGCTGCTCTTAATCACTTCATTCCACAGCCAGTATTGAGATTGCTCCAGCCGAGGTGCAGCCCCTTGCATTTGGCCTTGTTGGATTTTGTGAGGTTTGTGCAGACACACCCCTCAAGCCTGTCCAGGTCCCATGGATTACACCTCCACCCTCCAGCTTATCAGCTGCACCACACGTCTTGGTGTTGACAGCAAACTTGCTGTCTCTCACTTGTGTGAATACAGCAGTTGAAGCTCACAAATGATACTTGTTTTCTGCTAGAAATTGAGGATAGGGGTGCTGTCCTGTGCTTACTGTGAAAGTTATGTCATGTTCAAACCTGGGTGTCTGTTGTGTGCAACCATCAAATTCAGCTCCCCCATCAATTCCAGCTGGTGGCTGGTAAAAACACTAACTATTCAGAGTTGTAGTTCAGGCTTTCTGCAAGGCACTTGAAATGTGTCTTCAAGGTACAGATTTCTGTTGGGCAAGTTCTGCTGAGGCTAGCTGCTCGGTTTGTTTATCTATTTTGGTGGTGTTTTATTATCTGAGATTCTGAAGCTCAGCCATGCTTTAATCCCATGTACTTGTATGTGGATTATTTTTACATTTTGAAATAGAAAAGCTTAATATTTCATTTGAGCTCCTAAGAAATCCAGAAGTTTAGTGTGTGCCTGACCTGTGAGGAAAACTGCATTTTTTTTTTAGCATGACAAACCAAGCTTTGTCTTAACTACTTAACACTAGAACATAGTATAATTAATTACTTGTCTGTAGATTGACAGTCTTTGACTTTGATAACTTAGGAAGTTTTGAACAAAAGTCAAGTTTAGTCAGGAAAGCTAAGAGAAGTGTATGGCTTGAAATACATCCTATATTCAAAGCTGTTTCTAGTTCCAAATTTAATGTATTAAGAAAAATACTTTTTCTTTAATTCTGTCAAAATCTTGTCTCATTTAAAGCAGAACACTAACTGAACACTAACTTTGGCTATACTTGGGACACATGGTTGAATCTCAAGAGACAATTTCTGAAAATATGGGACTTAAAGCACAGTATTCTGCTTGGAAATAGATTGTTATGTTAGTGATCATCGTATTTTTGTCTTTAGGTTAAAGTTAAATTTTTTTCTATTTAGCTGTTGATCTCTAAATCCATTTGTAATGTTTGGTGGTTCTTTCTGTAGAAATTAGGTAGGTTGTAAAGCAGTGGCCTGTTCTTGTTTGCAAGCTGGGATGCATGTGTGGGCAAGTTCATTGTGGAAATTTGAGAGAGTAATTGTTTCTAGACCTATGCTTTTTGTTGTTGTTAGGCTTGCTTTTTGTTTGTGTTCGATTTTTGTTTTTGTTTTTTTTCTTTCTAGTCAGACATTTAGTTTAACTCCTAAATGACCAATAGTCATAAAACAAGTGATTGGTACACCGAGGCATTAACTCCACCCTGGTTCAGTTTATGGCTGCGCAAAGATTAGTGCTGTAAATTAAGCATAAGCCTAGTAATGAGAATATATATATACATTCATATAAGGCCAAAGTACATCTGAAAAGTTCCATTTAATCTTCCTGGACTAGTCTAGGGGTGGGCCACAAAGATGATCGTGGGGCTGGAGCACCTCTCCTATGAGGACAAGACAGGTTGAGCTGCTCAGCCTTGAGGAGAGAAGGCTCTGAGGAGAGCTTACAGCGCCTTCTAGTACCTGAAGGGACTCCACAGGAAAGTGGGAAAGGGACCTTTTGTCAGTGAGTGTATTGATAGGATGAAGGGGATGGCTTTAAGTTTTAAGAGTGAAGATATAGTTTAGCTGTTAGGTAGAAATTCATTATTGTGGAGGTGGTGAGGCTCTGGCACAGGTTACCCAGAGAACTCAAAGTCCAGATGATAACTTACAAGTTCATTAATCTAAGAATTCACAAAGGGGAAGTCTGACTGAGCCTAACCACAGTCAAGAATATCCAGCAGGAATGCTAATCAGCAACTGCTCTACTCCACTATTCCAAAGAACCCAAGAAGTGCCTGCAGTCCTTGTGCTCAGAGGCACCCAGTCACACAGTGGCTGAGCTACAGTGGGCCTCTGGAGAACCTCTCGTCCAACCCCAAGCTCAAGCAGTCAAAGTCCAGCCTCGATGGAGCTCTAAGCAACCTGGTCTTGTGGAAGGTGTCCTTGTCCAGAGCAGGGTAACTGGAGCTGGATGATCTTTAAGGTCCCTTCCAACCCAGATCACTCTGTGATTCTACTAGGATGAAATGCCGAAGGTGCTCAGTTGACAGATTCACTCCAGACAATATCCATGTTACTCTATTGAGAGAACATACTCTTTTATCCTAGTGCTTAATGAGCAGTGCCAGTAGGACTCAGCTATGGCTTTTCCCATTTTCTAAATCAAGGGTCATAATCTACATATGTAGACAACAGTGGATATTCTGTTGTTATTGGCTTTGTGTTGGCTTCTGTATTTGTGTCTAGAAGCCACGTCCTTGTTGTTCAGCATTTTTCCTGCAAGGCGAACATTACTGAAGGACAGCTGACCCACAGTTTAAACCAAATGAGGTGGGGCTTGCCAGTGATGCAGGCTAAGACTACAGAAGGAAGGCAGTCAAGCAAAAGTCCCTTGAATAAGTAACTATTAGAGGAACTTTGTGAAAAATCATCCTTTCCTTAAAGAAGGATCAGGCCAGGATATTCAAGAAGAGCTATTCTTTAGTATTGATTTAGACCTTTTATTCTTCAGTCTAAGGAAAAATAGCTCCATTCATAGGAAATGTTCTGTTCCCCTGAGTATGTTTTCTCCTACGAGCTCTTCTGGAAGCCTACTTTGCGTTGTGTTTCTGCTGTGGGGTTTAAGACTACTACTGAAGGTGTGCCTGAATGTATTTTTGTCCAATTTGTCTTTGTTTTCATATGCTAATACACTTTTTGCTGGAATAGCTCTTGTATATATATTTGTGCATGTTGTTTTGTGTTGTATTAAGGTAAGATTAACTGGCCTAATTGTAAATCAGAACTTTCTCCAAAGGAAGAAGAGCTTGAAAGTTGTCTATGCAGAATGCAATACCTCCGTGCCTTTTCAAGGAGTCAGTTGACAAAACCCAAGCCTGGCATAGGTTTAGGGACCTGTCTGATGATTTGGCTCGGGAGCCAGGCTGTCCTTGTGCTGTCTGCATATCCCAAGTGTTTTCAAGGCTCTTTAGGGAGGTGGTCATGCACACAGCAGCTGGACTGCCTGATCTCTCTGCCTTCAGCTCTTTTGAAGTAAAAAGTGGTTGCTAATCTCAGTTTGGTCTTACACTTTGCTCTAAGTGCAAACCTCTTTCCAGCAGCAGCCTTTTTCATAGTTTTAGTGTGGCACTGAAGTGCTGAATACGAGGCAGGAGCAGAGACAGTGAAGTCCAGGTACATCTGTCTGAACATTGGGAGACACCTTTTCACTGTGAGGGTGACTGGACACTGGCGCAGTTTGCCTGGAGATGTGGTAGAGGCTCCATCTGTGAATATCTTCTAAAGCCATCTGGATCTGGATGGATGGATTTGGGTGAACCTGCTTGAGCTTGGGGTTGGACCAGAGGTTCTCCTCTGGTAGCTCAGCCACTGTGTGACTGGGTGCCTCTGAGCACAAGGACTGCAGGCACTTCTTGGGTTCTTTGGAATAGTGGAGTAGAGCAGTTGCTGATTAGCATTCCTGCTGGATATTCTTGACTGTGGTTAGGCTCAGTCAGACTTCCCCTTTGTGAATTCTTAGATTAATGAACTTGCAAGTTATTGATGTCTGAACACAGAGAAATAAGGCTGGAGATGAACAGACTGTTGTAATCTCTGAAGCCTTTTGCAAATCAGGACAATTGATTAACTCCATGGATGTAGCAGAGCCAATTAAACTCAAAGCCCTAACTTTTCATTTTTCTTGCTTAGTAATGTGTACTTACTTGGTCTATAGCTAAATTCAATGCCTGTTCTATAGTGCTGCTGAAATGGTTCATCCAGTTGTCAGAATACTGATAATTTATTTGCCGAGCAACCTCTTCTGTTTTCTGAAGCTGTTGATGAAATAATTTAACTCGGCTATGGCAAATGTAAGTTACAGAACAGACTGTTCCATAGCAATAGCATTACCCATATCTCTCCTTCCTGGTGATAGCAGGGAAATGTTGGCTTTTGACTTGCCACTGATGTTGGTGGCTCAAAAACCTGCAAATGATCATACACAGAATTATTATGTTGTTACTGTTCTGAGATAAAAGCTCTCTTGCATCAAGTTGAAAGATAGCATACTGACAAATTAGCCAAATAAACGAGGAACATAAAATTTCAAGATGGAGTTTGTGGTTTCTATTTTGTGTGGAACTAACAGCAGACTGAAAAAAGTGTGCTGCTGCAGCGTTCAGCTTGTCAGATGCTTGTTTCACTTGCAGCAGATACTTCTGGAGGACCTGATTTTAGTAATGGTGTTTTTTTGAAATTAGTTGGTTGTGCATTTCTTGTTCTTATGGTAAAGCAAGATCAGTTTGTGCTTCAAACATGCAATTGAAAATTCTTCTAGCAAATTAGACCAATGGTGCTCAGCAGCAGATGTCTGTGGGAGGCAAATACCTCCTTTTTTCCTTTCTACCTTTTCCTTTCCCCTCCAAGCGGATGATGAGAGGGTGACAGCAGATCCAGCAATGGGCAGTGCTGTAACTAGCATAGCCCTGTGTAATCTTTCCCTCCCCAGAGCCCGCAGAGGCATTGTTCAAGTTCTCAGTGCAACACCATGGACTCTGCAGGACAAAGAGGTGTCTGGGTTGCACAGGCATTGTAGCTCAGGAAAAGAAACAAAAGGTTTAAGTGTGTGAGGTAATTAATGGCACTGTATCCCAGTAAACCTATGTAAGCAACCTTTGAAAAAATAACCTGCAATATTGATCTGGATGTTTTCTGATGATCCATATGCCTTTGTCTTTGTGTGATCGTGCATAGCTGCCAGGCAGCTACTCCCACTGTCTTCCTTTAGTGCTGTTCATGTACCCAAGCAGCCTGTGAATCTCTGTTGGAAGTTGTTTCCTGATCCCAGCTATAAGACCACCTGAAGATTTTGTTCCTGCAGGTTAATTGCCAAATCCACACACTGAGTGGAATAGCAATACAGTTCCAGAGCAGTCAGTTACATTTCTTCTGTAACTTCTTTGGTGCTGAGTCTATCTTACCTGCTTAGCTCATGGCTGGATTTCTTGACATGAATGGGTGTCAGATGAATAAAGATTTCATTCCTGAGTGTTGGATTGTGGTTGACTTCAATTGTCATATGCTGACAGTCCTCTCCACTTCCCTCTAGAAGAAAGTGGAGTGGAGAAATGTATGAAAATGGGATTAGACAAGGCTGTCTGGCACCGCTTTCTCTTGGAATGGTATAAAACTTTGAATAAAGGTACTTGAATAAATTGCTGGAAGTGCCTGTTTAGAGCTTCTGGCACAGATGAATTCCTCTACACAAACTCTAGAAGTTCTGTTTCTCTGCTGGTAAATTGGTTTTAACTGTTCCGGGAAAAGGAAGCAGTGACAGTATAATTGTAGATGAATTCAGGCTAGAAGGAGGATCAGGAGTCTGCTGCTCAAAGCAGGGTCACTTTCACTATGAATGTATTTATAGACTCCTTTTGCTTAACACTCTTTGCACCTTCTTTCTTTCACTTTCTTTATCTCCATGCACACACGTATTTGGCAGTATCGGCCCCAGATGAGGGCCCTCCTTGCTAAATAAGATAAAGAACGAATGGTGACTGAATTACTCACACAAAAACTTGTTGCAAAACTAATCTGCAAAAAGTCAGTAATCTCACCTGCCTTCTTATAAGTGTATAAACTGCAGAATGTTTCCATGGTCTGAAGAGTGTGTTGAGATTAAGTATTCAAATTCTCCAGTTTCCAGGATGAGACTAGAGTGCACCTGCACGTCTTGTTATTATTAACAACTTGTTTGAAAAATGTGGCATATAATCCAGAGACAGTATCAAAGGTAGTAGGTAGATTGTCCTTAAGCTTTTTTCTGATGTAGAGAAAATGTCACCTTTGTCAGCACTTGGCAGTCTTCCATTTTAGCTCAAACACAATTTGAAGGGTAATGCTGTAGGTATTTCAGGCTCTGTTTTCTTATTTGTCATTGCTGTTGCTTTTTCTGTTGTCTGTCTTGTCTACAGTTGTCTAGCACAATTTTGAGCTAACTGGGTGCCTCAGCACATGTAACTAACTGTATAGTGTATGGATTCCTGTAGAGTTTAAATCGGTTGGCAGATTCAGGAGGAGCAAAGTGTCTGAAGTTGCATGGAAGTCAATATAGTATGGTTGTTTGCATGTTTGTATAGTGATTCTTGACTGCTGTGGCTATTTGATTCATTAAATGAATTTAATGAACTAGTCAATATAACCTGACTACTGTGTATATAGAAATATAATTAATGGAAGGCTTATAAAAATGTATCTCTGCTGAGAGAAAATAAATGGCTTCTATTTGCGCTGCTCAAGAGCACTTACTGTATGCTTCTACAAAAACTATTTGTGTCTTACAGCTTGCCTTGAAGGGATCTAACTATGCTGGTCTGCTGGAACGGCATCGCATTCATACAAAAAACGTGGAGCATGTTGTAGACAGCTTACGGTAAGGATGTATGAATGCTGAGGATTTCAGACAGTGCAAATACCCATGGATTGTGTGAAACAAAAGGAAGCCTCATGTTACAAATGCTAATAAAATAGGAGTACTGAAAAGAGAGGGGTGCAGATGAACAGTCATTCCTGAAAGAACTGTCATGTAAACTGGCTCAGTTCAGCTGACTAGCAGGTTCTATTATCATCTTGCAAGTAGTACAGGATTTGTGTGTCAAAGGTTTTTAAGCCACATAAGATTCTAATTACTCCTTAGCTGTATGACAACTTTTTGGAAGGCTGTAATAAGGAGCCATACAGGAGAGAATTGAGTCTTTTTCTGTACTTTACAGGAATGAAAGGATAGAAGTTCGTCTTGTTAAGCGTCGAGAGTATAATGAAGAGACAGTTCGGTGGGCAGATGCTGTTATTTCAGCAGGAGGTATGACTTTATGGAAGAGAATTATCTGTTTCAGTATGTTTTCATAGATATATTTCTCAAAAATACTTTGCAGTGTTTGAAGCAATTGGAAATAAGCACATTGTGAAAACAAATTGCTGATCTAATTGTCAGAAANNNTGACAAAAAGCAGTGGTTATGACCATCTTGTCTACCTCTAGTATCTAAAATTGTAGCCCTTGGAAGTGAATCCCATTGCACGGCCACTAGAAAAGTTTATCATGTGTGAAACAATATAAACTGTGGAATTTACCATAGTTTTCAGCTAAAGAGGATAAAATGCTTGATGTCATGTGATTTTATGTAGCCCTGAAACCTACTGATTGGTTTTTGGGATGTGAGGTGTAGGCTAACATACTACCTCATGGTCCCCTTGCTCAAACTGTCTTTCTTGCTTTCACACTTAATCCAGTGACTGGTGTATCAAGTTGGATGGTACTGGTAAAAGTCTGCAGCTTCTGAGCATCTTGTGCCACTGATCAGTGTTTTCCAGATGAACCAAAAGAGCAATTAACCTGATTGGTTTTTTTTAATACTGGATTGCAGCAGTTCATTCCATGTTATTTTTTTGGGATAAGCTGTAAGTACAGCATTGTGTTGCTGGGCTCTGACAGAGCGTTCACTCGTCTGTGGCAAAAAGGCTTGACCACAGCTTTCTCTCTTCCCACTAGTCCAGTTTGCCCTTAGGTACTGATCACTGTGAAGAATGGGTGGAAAGGTTTATTCCTGGAACATTCAATTACACTCTTGCAGATTTCAAAGAACTTCCTTAAAGTGCCAGTTTGTCTGTTGGCAAAATTTTTAATGGTGAGGCAAGCAGCTGGGAAATGATACATCATCTGAGGTTTTCAGAGCTTATGTCTTCGTGCTGCTCAGAGCTTATATCTTCATGCAAAGACTGAATGAGGTTATAGTTCTCTTTCTGTTTAACAGACAGGAAAAATTACCAATATTTGAAGAAACCAGTACATTTAAAGATTTCTATAAATATTTCCACTTACCTAAGACTTCTTTTCCAAGTGTGCCTATTTGGGGCCAAATAAGACCTTTAAATTGCCTTTTAGGAGGACGACTGGGGTGAAGCTAAAATCACTGTTTTTATGTGATTCACAGTAACATTTGGTTTTGTTTCCTGTCTCCTGTGGCTTTGTTTAGCAATACTTTCTAAATTTACTTTTGTTTAATAATTTCCCTTACCTGCTGATAAACATACAGAATTTTCTGTAAATCTCTTTTAAAGCTTGCTTCTGCCATGTTCAATTGCCTGGGCATGTATAGCTGTCAGATAAGTTGTACATTTTCCAGTCATATTTTTCATGTTTTCCATCTCAAATTTGGTTGTTACTACTCTTAAGAGTAGTTGTCACTGCTCTTATTTGATAAGGTAGTTTTGTCAGTAGTTTTGTCCCATTGTAATTTTTGTCCAGCTTGCCTGATTTGTTGTTGATATAAATGCACATAATACTAATGCTGGAGTACATTCTGTTTGGGGTACTAGAATGTGAAGTGAAACTCACTTTTGATCTTTTTTTTCTGTAGGTGATGGTACAATGTTGTTGGCAGCCAGTAAGGTCTTCGATAAATTTAAACCAGTCATTGGAATAAATACTGATCCTGAAAGGTAAAAATATATTTGGGAAAGCAATGCTTTATTTAATATTAGACACACTGTGCATCTTCATGGTACATGAGGCATGCCTGTAACATTTGGCAGCATAAACGTTGTTGATACCAAGGGAATCTGTTGGTTTTTTAGAAAAGTTTCCACAGAGAGTTATCCTGTCCCGTCTGAGAGGACATTAAGTAGTATTGGACAAGCATGATTGTGTTACACTGCCACAAATGTTCTCACACACCAGTGTAATAGCACTTGCAGCTAGTTAACTTGTATTACTAACAAGAAATTTGAGGGTAGCAATGGCAGTATAGAACTTAGGAAGAAAGACTTGGTAGAAGCAGCTAAGTGTGGTGCCTGAACACAGAAACTTAATTTCTTGGTGAAGAAGGTAAATCCAGTAGGGCGTCAGATGAAGTTTGCTGTGGTTTCTTAATGTAAACCATGAGATACCTGAGAAACTCAGTCTCCTGAGCCAATTGTTGGCACTTAGCTGTCCTATTATAAACTCAGCACAAGCTGCACCCACCTGTCCACATCAATCTTACAGCTCAGTGGATGCTGTGTGCTAGTACTGCTAACTTCGAATGGATGACAAGTGAAACTCAGAATTCTCCAGGGCTCTGCCTGCTCAGAAGTCCAGATTTAGATTTCTGCTTTTGATATTGACGGTTGCTTTATTTATATATAGAATATAAAGTGGTGGTCAAAAGGTTCAATTCCTTTAATACATTATCGTCCATAACTTTTCAAATGCTCTGAGTAGCTATTCTGCATTATCAAATCTGACCAGTAGGGTTCAAATAACAAGTACCTTAAATTGTCACATACTACTCATGGAAGGGAGCATTGTTTATCTTCTCATTTTGACATGAGATTCTTTTGATCTTAGGCATGTTGTTTAGCTGTTCATGTTGCTAACTTGTGTGTAAGTGGAGGAAGTTTTTTTTTCCTCACCTGCCAGGTTTATTAAGCTTTAATTGCTTGCCTAGAATGGTGACAGGAGCTATATAAGTGTTTACATACTCCTGCAGGATTATTAGCTGGACAGACAGTTTTTAAGGGAAATGTGGGAGAAATATCCTGTCTCAGACACACAGACTCCAGGAGCTGAGAGCAATGTGTTCTTGCTGATGTGGTACTGTTCAAGAATAGTAGAGATAGTAGAGTAGCTTTGCTAGATGTAACACATAGAGAGATTTGTTTTGTTATGTTTTCCAAAGGCACCAAATCTGAACAGTAATACTGTCATTTTTGTTGTTATTTTTTGCTACCAGATCAGAAGGTCACCTCTGCTTGCCTGTGAGATACACACATTCATTTCCTGAAGCACTACAGAAGCTTTATCGTGGTGAGTTCAGGTAGGATTCACTGATCTTTGGTTTTGAAGAACATAGAGGGTTGGAAAACACCTAATCATGTGCAATTCCTATGGAGCAGGTGAAACTTTGTAAAATCTTAATGGTTTGAATTGTGCATTCTGTGTAGATGTTTATAATGTTGAAAAATGAGTTTGTGGTCAAGAGTGAGACTAGAATACAAATGATAAAATTGACTGCCAGTTCCAGCTAAAAGTCTTCTGGTATGACCTGCAATGTCTGATACTCACTTCTGACTTCTGCCTTAGCAAATGAGGAACGGCATTCTTGAAAGGGGTATATTGGTTTTTGTACTTCAGGACTGTCCTGGCTTAGGGCAAATTTTGGAAGAAACTTTTGATGTGGTCTCCTAGAAAGCAAATTCAAGCTGCTTGTCCCCCAACTGGTTTGGGAAGAAACTCTCCTTTGAGAAAAGTGGGAAAAACTGTTTCTTTAACAAGCAAAGTACTCACAAACATGAAAAAATTAATAATATTAAACAATAAAACCTCTCACTGTTCTGAAGAGATGGCAAATTCAGAGAGTCTGTCCTTGTCATGGACTGTAGCTTGGCTTGTTCAGTCTCACTCAGGCCCTCCTGCTGGAAAATGCCACGT
>JANRMJ010000079.1:11258566-11282539 GCA_025584955.1 Alethe diademata | reverse complement strand
CCTGAGAAAAAGACTCAGAACCTAAGAAAAAGGCCTGGCTGAAATGTGCCTAGGCTTCAGCAGTGTCCACAAGGGTTTCACCCCACTGGTGAGGAGTTTTTTCTTTGTGAACCACAACTGACAGTCTTTTACTTACATGCTTCTATTATGTTTTGAGTAAACTATTGAACCAGAGAGTTTTTCCAACCCTATCAACCATAAAAGCAGAGAAACATGCTTAAAAACTCAACCCTGCACCAGGCCTCCAGGGCAGTGCAGCACTTCCCCACAGCCACTTTCCCTCAGACTTATTGTTCAGCAAGGGGCAGCATGAGGTGTCTCCCACTCTCCCCTCTCTCCAGCCCGTGTGGGCAGAGGTGAGAAGAGAAAGTGTTATTTTTAAAAGAGATGAAGTGAAAAGGCTCTCGAAACCCCACAGCAATTGTCCAGGGAAGCAGTGTAATTGCAGGTTGGGCCAGCCACAGCCTCCAGTGTGTCCTTGGAGACCAGCTGGCAAACTCCAGGCCTCCCAAACAGGGGGGGGCCAAGGCAGCCGGGTGTGTAAACAAGTAAAACAAGATGCATAAGAAAGCTTTCCAGTGAGGCCACAGCCCCAAAGCACACCTTCCAAGGCTCCCGAACATCTCCCAGTCCTGCGTGGAAACCCCAGGTTCAGAAAACTATTGGTAAAGGATTTTTTTTTTTCCTGTTTGCTACCTCACAATGAGTTTCTCTGATCAGCCAAGAGTAGTTTAATTAATTTTAATTTAATCTAATTTTTAAAATCTAATTTTAAAAAAATCAATTTTTTCATATATATATATGTATATATGTATATGTATATATGCAAAAGAGCACCCACAATAATGTCCACCTGTCAGAAGGTTGGAGCCTGTGGGGCTGGGAGCCAGATTTTTGAGGAGGTGTTTAGATGGTTGTCAAATACTCTGAAGCTTTCATGCTTTTACTGATTTAATGAAATTGTAAGAAGTAAAGTAAATGTGTGCAATTGGTTTAGGCCACTTAATCTATTCTCAGATCTTGAGATCTTCTTCTCTGGGGTAGGTGTGTGCTGCTTGTGCTAGGCTAGGACAGGGGCCTGGGCAATCCAGACATAATTATAGGACTCTGCCCATCATACTGTAGTAGTTTTTAGGATTTTCATTGGAGACTCCTGGGCTCAGCTGAAGGACAATATCTAAATAAATGCTGCACAGCTTAGACTGAATCTGACTCTTTCCAGGTTTAATCCTCAGGCACAGAGGAATGTAAAGGGGTCTGGTTTCTGAACAGCAAAGATTCTTCTGGAGAAATCCAACTTAATATTAAAGGCTTTGTATTTGTTAGGAATAAATGCAATAATTTCTGTTTGGCCTGCACAACACACTATCACCTATAGAAACAAACAGTGCTGACAGCGTAGGGTATTGTAATTGTTCATAGCCTAGGCTGTTAAAACAAAACAAAACAAAACACTCTAGGATTCAAAGCTAAAATAAACACTGCTGGTTAATTTCACTGTGGGAGACATCTGATAATCTTGGATGAGATACACAAATTAAAACCTTGTGGAATTACTGTTATGACCTGTTCTTGTTTTATTAATGGTATTAAGAAGTAATACATTTGTACACTTTGCAGTGAACTGTTATATTCAACAAACTCTGATTGCATTTTTAATTATTTCACATTATCCAAAAAGGAGCAAGAGCAAAATGATAGGCAAGAAAAGAGCATGTGAATTACTGTGATTCCTCCTTTTTTGCACTGATTTGGACTCTCATTTCTAACAACACAGCCTAGGAAGGGTTTACCTCTAACTTAACCCTGCAGCCAACAGAAATAAAAAAGTGGTATAAGTGTCACTATGGACTATGCTTGCATGTAGCAGGTTTTATATTTAATGTTTTTCTGTATTTTCTGGTTGTATAAAAAAAGTTCTCAAATGCTTACTGCCATGTGGCACAGGAGCCAGGTCCTGTTTAAGAGGCTTTAGTGTGATGTGAAAATGCAATTAGTTTACAAACAGACTTTAATTGCTGAATTTTGTATAGAAACATGTTGGTGGTTTAGTTAGTGAATATTATAGAGAATGCAGATTTGCAAAGAGCACCAGAAATATTTACTATTAGTGTTTTTAACCATAATACTTCAGGGGAAAAGAAGTGGGAATATCTTTACCTAGTGTATTGGTGAGATTACTGGAGTTCTCTGGAGTGGGCCCACTTCAGAAGGAATACTGGGAAAAAATTGAAAAGTTCAAGAGAAACAGCACAATTATCTGACATCCAGAAATTAATGTTGTAGCAGGAGCTATGTATCGGAGCTATGTATCCTGGGCTATGCCTAATTGCTAAGCTAAAGTGAGTTTAAAAGGGTCCTTCAAGTACTTACAACTGGACATATTTTTAATAGGTAGCTTTTTAATCTTGTAAAAGAGAGTAAAACAGCATCTAATATGGTGAAAATTCAGACTAGAAACAATATATATTAAAAGAAAAATTATTCAGTACTGTAACAACTTAGCCTAGAAATGGTGAGTTCTGAGGCAGAAATGCTTATAGATGTAGAAACAAACTTCATTCTTACTGCAGAAATTACAGAGGATTGGCCAGTTTCAGTGGCTGTTATTGAGGTTCAAGGGATCATAACAGATAACAAATCCAATTATCCCTCCCTTGCCTCAATTCATGAGTCTTACAGCAATGATTATTTGATGCACATTGCAGTATTCTGAAAATTACTCCACTGAACCTGAGGCAAGGAGATGCTACCCTCTTTTCATGGTGTGTGTGTGTCAATTTTTGCAGTGCACACTGGAGATGATTTATGTTCTCATTGGTCTCAGTATTTATAGAACTCCATAAAGGCATAACAGCATAGAAAGAAGCATACTGCACAGCAATATGCTTGCATCATGTACTCTGTATATAGATGCATAGTTGCTATATATTATATATAAGCCATAGTACATTATTATATAAAGTAAATATAGTTTGTACTGTGTTTATGCAATCTCACTGTATTTTAAAGTCTTTCCAGCTAAACATTTCCCCTTAAGGACAGGTCGTTTTTTGCAGAAAACATTTTTGGCTGCTGATCTCACACAGCTGTGAGATCTTCCTGGTTAATGAGTTCCCAGAAGAACTTTGCTTGCTCTCTCTGAAACAAAGGCCAAAATGCTCTATAATTTACCTCTCTAGACTTCTACGGTAAACTAGTACTGAAGCCATTTGGGGAGCACAAAAACATTTTATTTTTCTGTTTTTCCAAGCCCAGCTGGAGTCATATGCAGTGGTTATAAAATGCAGCCTATGTGGCATTACCAGCAGCCAAAGCTAATGCTCTGTAAACAGGAGCAGAGTAGTTAAAACGAAACAGGGATTGGAAGTGCCACGTGCACTGACAGTCCCTCACAGGGCTGCTCAGCCTCATCTCCCCATCCCAGCTCCCTCAGCAGAGCACCAGTGGCCCCCTGACTTTAGAGCTCTGCTGTAACTTCTGTGACTCTTGTGTGCCCTGATCCTGTGCTGCTTGAAAGGCTGGAAAATATTTTGGGAGTCTTCATGGTCTGCTGCAGACCCATCAGCCAGGTTTTGGAACAGCAGTCTTGGCCCTGAGCATGTGCCCAGGATTCATTGTGGCCCTAAAATATCAGCATGGGTGTGTGCAGGCCCACTTTTCTTAGCACTGGAAAAAATCCCTGTAGGAGAGGAAGTAGGTCTCTGCCAGCTTGGGTATGCTGCTCTTGGTGGTGCTGTTGCAGCACTGCAGAGTCTCAAGCTGATTTTCCCTATTTTTATTCCACTAACTTCCTCTGTGGGAAGCTGGAAGGCCTTTGTTGTCAGCATGTGAAATCCTGAGGTGCTAAGTACTGTGAAAGTTTAATGTATTAATTTGTTCTGCAGTTGTGTTTAAAAAGCAGTAGGTGTCATGTGTAGGTGACTGCTGTTGCTCAGACATGCAATGGGAGAAATCTCTGCTCTGCAGAATCGGAACCTCAGTGGAACAAAAGTAAATCAAAGACAAAGGTCCTCAGCCTGGGCTATTTTTGTGTTCCTGTGGTCAAATGATAGCTTCAAACCTGGCAGATGGTAGAGGCTTGGCAAGGATGCTGTGGACACAGGGGGAGCCACACACTCCTGAGTGCACTCACCACTTGTCACAATGTTCTCACACTGTAGGCACAAAATTCTTATCACAGTCTCCTGCCTACATCTGGATTAATCACAGAGTGGTTGGCTGAGCCCTTCTTTCATGGTCAGTGGCCCATATTGGCAATTTCCCTTTCTGATAGAAGGATATAGGGAAAAGGAAATAGAGGGTCAAAATGGGTCGTCATGAAAGAGTTGCTACAAGCAGCTTGCAAGTTAGGAATCTGGGATGCTTTGTATGCTAAGGTAGATTTCAGCACTATGTCTGAATGTGAATCCATGCCACATCAGTGTTTTTGTCTTCCAGATGTCAGGAACACCAAGGCATGATCAAGAGATGATAGTCAAAGCAAAAATAAACCTGTCCAAAACCACTGACCCCTTAGAAAGACTTCGCCTCCAGTGTTTAGCAAAGGGGTCTGCAGGCATCAAAGGACTTGGAAGGTGAGTATGCAAGACATCAAACCCATTATTCAGCCTAATAGTTTTAGCTGCAAGAGACTCACACCCTAAACAGGGACCAAAACTTGAGTTTCCTCATTTCAGTGCAAATGCCACAACCCACAGAGCCTGGCATTGGGGCTTATGTGTTTTAGGACACAGGACTGACCTGCTCACCTTTTGAAGGATTGAAAACTGTCAATCCCTAATGAGAAAGTGCTTCTGTGAGACCCAGAACTACTCCTTCCAGAGAAAGGAAGGGAACATTAACCATATATCTCTCCTTGGTGTCTTCTAAAATTATCTTAAGCATTTCAGCACTGGAGATTTTAAGCTTCCCTTCCTTTAGGGTATAGTGCACTTGTAGTAATTGTCTCTTAGCTGTCTAGTTTATGGGAAGCACCTAAAACCTTTTTGCAACCATCCCATCCCTGGAAAAGGGGTGTTGCATCACACCCTGAGATCTCTTCCAGCCCCATAAACCACAGATGGATTCAGATGGTGACCAACTGGAACTTCATCTAAATATGAAACTTCATCTAAATGTGCAATTTGCAGAGGTCAGAGGGCTATAATGAACAGGAATACTATCGGCCTTTCCCTTGTTTAACTTCAGATTTATACAATTCATGCACCCAATCTAAATAAGTAATCTCTACTGCCAAGTGTAGGGGATTTCTTGATTGGATTTTTTTATCATTTTCTTTTCTTTTCACCTTAGAATACAGAACAAGGAGGAAATGTTGTCTCAGTAAGGTGACTCTCTGCTCCAGTACTCTGTTAAACCACCGCAGCATCTCCATGTTTTCCTTTGCACTTTCCTCATGTTTCATGTTTTCCACAGAGTATTTAGGATTATTGATGATAACAACAGCAGAACCCTTGATTTCAAAGAGTTTCTCAGAGGACTACATAATTATTCCGTGGTGATCGATGAGGAAGAAGCAAAAGCACTTTTCCGGATATTTGATAAAGACGGCAGTGGAACAATTGATTTTGATGAATTTATTCTTACAATGAGAGTAAGTGTGGGAATTTATGATGTTATTGCATTAAGTGGATCAAAATATATCAGAACAGAACAAAATAGAATAGAATATTTGCAAATAAATAGTTGTGATTTTTTTTTCCATTAATTATGGCTTTGACTTAGATACCAAAATTTCTGTGCTGCAGTCTGGGTATCTGTGCAGTTCAGCCCATTAATCTCATTTCTTTGTTGGCCATTTTATGATGCATCTCTTCATAACAGGGGAGACTTTTTCCAATCCACCACATTGATTGATTTTGTCTGAAGTATCTTTGTTCTGCTAAAGCCTAAACAATTTAGAAAGAAAATATTAGTACTTTGGGTAATTAGTAATTTCTTGCTGGAAATATTTTAAATGGGCATATCAGAAAAGTGTTATAGGTAGCATTTTTCTTTCTTATTGTCCATTTGTTATTGTATGCATAGACACTGAATAGTCTTAATCATATTGCTCTTTTGAGGATACATTGCCCTTTCTAGCTCACAGATAGTGTAGACTATCACCAGTATATTGTCACATCTACCTTGAAAATTTTGCTGCTAGCAGCATCAAGTGCTTCAATTTGGAACTGGGCAAAAAGTTGGCAAAAATAAAATGGTTCTGTTAATATTTCTTTACAGCCTCCCATGTCCAACGCAAGAAGACAGGTTGTCTTGCAGGCATTTCAGAAGTTAGACAAGACTGGAGATGGTGTCATAACGATTGACGACTTACGAGGGGTGTATAATGGAAAATATCATCCCAAATACTTAAATGGAGACTGGACAGAAGATCAAGTTTTTAGGGCCTTTCTGGACAATTTTGATTTACGCCATAACAAAGATGGGAAGGTAAGTGAAGCACCTAATTGCAAGCCATGAAATCACCATCTGACTAAGATTTTGACTTAGGTTACTAAGCGTGGGAGTAATTGCAGAACCAAACATCCATTTGCATCACATTTATATGGAAAATCAAAGTAGATGCACAACCTGTGCACAGCACTCCTGGTACAGCTGGCTTGCACATTCTGAGGCAAAGGAGCTCTGCAGGAGGTACAAGGGTGGTTGTGAGATTGGATTAAGGCTTGTAGCCTTAATAATCAAATTCACAGATGACACAAGTTCACCTTCAGACTACCCCACAAAATTGCTTACTTTCAAGATCAACATAAATTTGGGTATTTTTCACTCTCAGGAGAATAAATACTAGGATCCAGTTCAAAAGCAGGTTCCCTGCTTTGTTAAATACTTTATGGTTAATTCTTCTCCAGTGTAATTACTGAGACACATGACTTGGAAATCAGTTCATAACAGGGAAAGACCTATCTACAGAAAGCTGGAGGGAGAATGGGGCTGGGGCTACTGCCACAGGCATGTACCCTCACAAGATATGACCTGGGACAGAGCTGGAAGCCCTTCCTGCACTCTGGCTCAACTCTCGGGCTAAGGTACAAAGCCTGGGGACCTTTTGTGATGGACTTCTTATATATCTGCTTTGCAGCCGTTTCTGAGCCAAGCACACTCTCTTTCCCCTTGTCATGTGTCTGCAAACTTCTTTGAACTGTCTGAACTTACATCTGTTGACCAGCACAGAGCAATCCTGTATCTCTGTGGTTCCTGTGGTGATATTCTCAATCTGAGCAATTAACAATAACAAACTAGGCCGTAAGTTTTTATCAGTGCTTTGTGGAATGTTTTTAACACTTTCCACACTCCAGGCTGCACCGGGGTTTTCAGGGCTGCATTGCACTGGTAACTCCTACCTGACTAATTCCCACCCAAATCCTTTACTTGCTTTGCTCCCATCACCCAGGCTCTCAGTTGTAGAGACGTGATGGACTTTATCTACTGTGGGCATGACCTTGCTCTTAGTAGAGCTGAATTTCATCCCTTCTGCTGCAGTGTCATCCTCAGAGATACTAGTTAGGAGCCAGCTATCTCTTTCCACCTCCACAGCAGTGCTGACATCTAGCAAATTTCAAACAAAATGTTCCTGCTTTTTGTGCTGAGGTCATACATGAACACATTAAATGAGTTCCCAAATGGATCCTTGATGAGTTCAGTGCCTGGTTACTCTGAGCATCCACCTCTTGTTCAGCAACCCTGATGCTAGCTCGACAGATTACTGTTTCCTCTGAGAACAGTCTGTGGCTTTCCTGAATCAGAAGGCACTAATGATACTGAATACCTAAAATGTTTTTTAAGCAGAAATGACTCAAGGCTGAGCATTTGTTAGAAAGGCCCTCTTCACCATAATCTCGCTGGGTGTCTCTGAAATAGGCAGTTTTAGTGAGGCTTGTGATGGTAGAACAGACTGAGGTGGTCTCTTCTCCCTATTGTCATGTTTTTCTAAGTTCTCAAACACACAGTGCAATCACAGCAGATGTCATGGAACCACAGAATATGCTGAGTTAGAAGGAACCCATCAGGATCATTAAGTCCAACTCTGCACAGCACATCCAGAAGTCACACCATGTGCCTGAGAGCATTATCCAAAGGCTTCTTAAACTCTGTCAGGCTGGTGCTGTGACCACTGCCCTTGGGAGCCTGTTCCAGTGCCCAAACACCCTCTGGGGAAGAACCTTCTCCTGATATCCAGCCTAAACCTCCCTTGACACAGCTTCAGGCCATTCCCTTGGGTCCTGTCCCTGTAACCACAGAGCAGAGATCAGTGTCTGCCCCTCCTCCTCCCTCATGAGGGAGCTGTAACTGCAATGAGGGGTCCCCTCAGTCTCCTCCAGGCTGAACAGACCAAATGACCTCAGCCACTCCTCACACGGCTTCTCCTCCTGACCCTTCACCATCCTCATTGCCCTACTTTAGACACTTCGTGATAGCTAAATGTCTTTTAAACATTGTTTTGTATTTTTCTATGTGATGTTTATTCAAAGAATGATCTACACAATTCAAGAGTTAAGGCATCACAAGAGACATGCACAGTTTTTCTCTTTGCTAATTTGATTATTTATTTTTTAATGGTAATTTTGAAACCTCAAACCTTCATTAGGGGAGACTTATTTAGAGCAATGGGTGGATATAAAGTACCCAACTGTCTCTGAATTGCATCAGAAACACCATCCACTTCATTAATAATTATGCAAAGAACCAGATTATAGCATCCCTGGAAAAAAGTACATTAAAAATTTTGTCTTCTTAGGCAGCAGTGATTTTAACTTCATTTCCTGGTGAGGTTAGTTAAACTTCACATTTCATCTCCATCCAAGTCTTATGGAGGACCAGAGCTCTTGTTTCCAGCAAAGTGGAATTAAGCAAATTTTAAGTGTCTTAATTCCTCTTGTTGGATTTCATTCTGTTAGCAACAACATGAAATAGCAGATGTTCAGTTTCATTAAGAGTTCTTCTCAATATGTGGCTTTGACTTACAACATTAAATAAAACCAAAGGTTCATTTTCCTATTTTAAATTTCTCTGTCTCAGGTCACAACAGACGAGTTCATGAATTACTATTCTGGAGTCAGCGCCTCAATTGACACAGATGTTTACTTTATTCTCATGATGAAGAATGCCTGGAAACTCTGATCATACAGTTAAGGAAATAAGACTTTTGTTTCACCTTTTATAGGTTCCTCTGATTAAGTCTATGTACAACAACACCCTCCTGTTCCATAACAACAGTTTCCAGTAACTGTGCCAATTACATTCAATCTGCAGAATTAATTTGCAGATGCTCCAGTAGGCTTAGCCCCAGGGGATCAGAGTGTAATCAGAGAGTAGATCTGGCATTTGGCCACTCCACACATCTGTCCTTTTTCTCTTTGTATTCCTGGTATGTCTTTCCTTTTCTGACATGACCTGCTCTTTTCTTTTCTGACATCTGCAGTAGGTCTCTGTGGCTCTTGAACATCCCCTTTTGCAATGCTAGATACAGGTCTGTTTGGCAGAGGATGCAAGAGATGGAAACCAAAATATTCTGAAAGTGTGGTGGTCTTGGACAGGCTGTTATAAATGGAAGAATGTCTGTCCCAAGAAGGTCATACAGACCTGTCACCTGTAGCACTGCAGTATCTCTTGGCTTCGTGGGTCTCACTGGTGTGATGGAGCAGCTGCTGACCTGTGGAAGGAGCAGAAACCCTGACAGACCTCCCTGGAAAATCATCCCACTGGCTTTTCCTCCCTCAAGGATTCAAAAACTTCCCCACAATATGCCAATGGTAAGTGGCTCACATTCTCTCCCCTGTTCGGACCTCATTCCCAGATGCAATCATCTACAACTACATGGATGACATTCTAGTTTGTGCATCAGAAAAGACTTAAACAAAGAAGTGAAAACACCCATTGAAACCATCAAAAAAGCAGCGTTCGAGATTTGTGAAGACAAAGTACAGTACACCAGCCCATGGACTTATCTTGGACTCCAGATCCGTGAGAAGACTATCGTACCCCAGCAACTCTCCATTTGAGATGACCTGAAAACCCTGAGAGACCTACACAGTCTGTGTGGATCCATCAGCTGGATATGTCCCCTTCTGGGAATCACAACACAAGACCTCACCCCCCTGTTCAACCTTCTCCTTGGCAACGAGGACCTGGACTCCCCACGCACCCTCACACCAGAAGCCCAAAATGCCATCACCAAGGTCCAAGAAGCCCTGTCCTCGCGCCAAGCTCATCAATTGGAGCCCAACCTGCCTTTCCAGGCAGGTTCCTTTGTCATCCTGGGAAAAGCCCCTCATTTCCATGGACTGCTTTTCCAGTGGGACCCTCAACTTACAGACCCTCTGTTAGTCCTCAAATGGATCTTCACAAGCAACCAACCCACAAAGACAATTACCACATTTCAAGAAATCATGGCACATCTGATAAAAAAGGCCAGAACTCGCCTCCGCTCCCTTGCAGGGTGTGAGTTCACATGCGTCTACCTACCACTGACCATGGGAGACCTGGGGCATTTGCTCCAGACCAGTGAAAGCCTCCAATTTGCTCTAGATAGCTACACAGGCCAAATTTCCATCCATTTACCAAAACACAAACTTTTTCATTGGAATGCCTTTCATCTGGTCCCAAAATTAGTCCAAAGTAGAACACCTCTCAAAGCTCTAACTGTTTTTACAGATGACTCAGGCTCATCCCACAAGTCAGTAATGACTTGGATGAACTCCAAAAAAAAAGTTGGGAATCCTGTGTCCAAATAGTGGAGGGATTTCCACAAATTGCCAAGTTAGCAGCTGTTGTTAGAGCCTTTGAGAAATTCAAAGACAAACCCTTTAATCTGGTCACAGATTCAGCTTATGTGGCTGGTATAGCCATGACAGCAGAACACACTCTCCTCAAGGAGGTTTCCAATCCAAAATTACACCAATTGATTTCTGCTTAGACACACTTTTCCCACAGAAAACAAACTTACCATATTATGCATGTGAGATCACGCACTGACCTTCCCACTTTTGTCGCAGAAGGGAACAGGAAAGCGGATGCACTGGCTGGCCATGTCTATGGAAACTGCAAATATCCCTGACATCTTTGCTCAGGCAAAGCTGTCACATGCATTTTTTCATCAAAATGTACCTGCCCTCATCAGGGTATTCAAGCTCCCAAAAGATCAGGTAAAAGCCATTGTTGCAACATGCACAAATTGCCAAAATTACCATATACCCTCTATGGGTATAGGGGTCAAACCCAGAGGTCTAAACAGCTGCCAGCTGAGGCAGACTGATGTGACCCATTTCCTGTCCTTTGGGAAGTCAAAATACATGCACGTGACTGTTGACACATTTTCTGGAGCAATGTTTGCATCAGCTAGTGCAGAAGAAAAAGCCCCTCACACTATTAAGCATTTTCTTCTTGCATTTGGTACTCTAGGAGTCCCAAAAAAGATCAAGGCTGAAAATGGGCCCGCCTACAAATGTCACAAACTAAAAAAGTTTCTCAGCAAGTGAGGAATTTGACACATTAAAGGCATTGCTGCAAATCCCAGAGGAAAATCCATTGTAGAGAGAGCCCATCAAACCCTCAAAAGAGTCCTCAACCAGCAGTGGAGAGACACGGATATTTTATCTCTGGTTGAAAGACTGCAAAGCTCTCTATGTCATCAACTTCCTAAATTGTACTGCATCAGAACCTGAACCCCAATTCTCCACCACCTCGCAAATTCAACCCAAACCAAGCTCACTGAAAAACCACCAGTGCTGGTGAAAGACCTAGAAACACACCAGATTTCTGGACCTTTCTAATTAATTACCTGTCAAATTCCACTTTAAACGTCTGAAACAAAATTTTCCTGAATTTCATCTGATAAAAAACACATACAGAAAAGACATACCACCCATCAGCAAAGTCTACAATTATCCAGATTGGTGTAATTACACCGCTCCTACAATCTCTGAGTCCTCTCTCCACCCCAAAACATTGCCCTGGGGAATGTTTCTCATCTGTGGTGATTGAGTTTGGGCTGGGATCCCCTCTCGTCTCCAAGGGGGATCCTGTAGCCTTGGCAGGCTTTCTACCCTCACATTACACCAACATTACCCTGTTACACAATTGGAAAAAGGAAAGTGAATCAAAATGAGAAAAAGATCCTACACTGAATTTGATGAAAGTTGTGACCCTAAATTGTACAACTGGAACAAACCAAAAAGAGTTGGTGTCTCCCTATTCCTACTATGGGTAGCAGCAGCAAAGGCCCTTGCGAAATTAATAATTTGGGGTGCTGGCTTAGTTAGTGCTGCCCTGAAGGATTTTTTAAAGAATGAAGAAACCACAAGACATGCATCTCTGCAAAATCGGGCAGCAGTTGATTTCCTGTTGCTTGCCCACTGACATGGCCAAGACTTTGAAGGGATGTGCTGCTTCAACCTCTCCTCACGTTCAACATCCATCCACACAAACATCCAGAAGCTGAAAGAACTCATGAAGGACTTGAAAGTGGAAACAAGCCCAGACTGGGTCAATGACCTTTTCGACCAATGGAGACTGATGGGATGGGCTTCGTCTTTGGTTAAGGGAACCTTGTGGATTTTGATTGTAGTTATCATTGTGTTAGTTATGTTTCCATGCCTGGTTCAATGTTTCAAAAAAGTTGTCAGAAGAGCCCTTTTTGCAAATACAGAGAGAGGAGTTGTGGAAGGAGCAGAAACTCTGACAGGGCCTCCCTGGAAAATCATCCCTTAGATAAGAAATTGCTTACTCAGAATGACTAATACTAGAAATATTTCACCCCCGCTGCAGATCCCTGCTTTATCTCTTTTATTGGTCCATTTCTGATCTCTTAGGTAAAAGGCCACTTTTTACCTAAAATCCCTACTAGTTGGTCAGTTTCACAATCCCCTACGCTATTGGTCCATTTCCAAGGCACCCTGACCCTACAAAAGCCCCCTTAGTACCTTATACACTTGGATTGCTGCCTGGACCCTTTCGTGGAAGAAATAAAGTGTCTGCAGAATCTCCGAGCAGCTTTCTCTATCTCTTCTCTCTGCTGGCCAAGAAGATACTTTGCAAGCTGAGCAGAAATCACAATAAGAGCTGATGGCCTAGACTATAGGCTTTCTTGCATACAAGTCCATTGGGGCTGTAATCTGCCTGAGACACCAGGAGAAGCTGTTCCTTATGGGACGTCTTATCCGGGCTTGTTGTGGGAGCTCGGGGCAAACCCTAAACCCCAGCAGTCACACTGATCTTGCTGCTGGGAACATGGGAGTTCCCCGTACTGGGAGGCTGGAGGGGTGATGAGAGAAGGGGAGGCATAGACCAGGATAAATGCAAAATGCTTTTTAAAGCCCTGGTTTTTTCCCCCTGGTTCTCAACTAAACATACAGACAACTTTCCTGTGCGTACCATGTTTCAACCTCCTGTGCAGCTTCTTAGACATTCTCACTCCCTTCCTCCTGCTTTAATTCCTTGATTTCCATACTGTGAAATCATTTTACTTGTATTTTCCTTCAAAGGGGATCCATGTGTTACAGTATTTTTTCCCCTCTGTTCCTGGAATATTTGCTGACCTGGTAGCTGTTGCCTGTACATACCTACACTGAAAGTTGTTTTCTATTTGTTTGTATTTGCAGTGGCTTATGACCAAGGAATGACTTCAGGGAGCTTGCATGGAAAAGAAGAACTCATAACTTTCTTATCTTCTCATCTTCTGTTTCTGATGCTTATTAAAGATTGGGAACCTACCCTCTTGTAACACCAATTAGGCTGTCTGTTCATCTTTTGTCCTTTGTCCATACAGGTGGGGAGAAATGGTACACAAAGAAAACTATAAAAAAATCCAGAAAAATCCTAATGTGTGAGTGTGTGGTATCTAATTTTTACTGCTTTGATACCTTTTTCTTTTTTCTTCTGCTTTCTGCTCCTTTTTCATAATTTTGCTCCTCTCCCAGATTGAGAAGCAGCTGCTATAGCAAAGACTAAATGGCTTGTGCATTGCAGCATTTGCTCCATTTCAGGCTGGCAGCCAGCTAAAAGCAGTGCAGGGTTATAGAATGAACTTCAAAACAGCTTTTCTGATGAAGTTGCAGCTCTTAGCCTGAGTTGCTAACATTTCAAATGCTGAAGTCTTGAGAGCTTGCTGCACTGATCCTCTGCAAATCCTATTTTTCTTTTGTCCAGCAATGATCTCAGTATGATCAATAGCTGCTTGCAATTCCTTAGTGAAGGCTGTGCAAACTCTATTATTTTCTTGACCAATAAGACTCTGGAAACTTGCATCCCAGCTGACACTGGAAACCGGTGGAGAAACTCTCTTTATGATTGCCAGCCATCGTAAGAGGAGGCTTTACTCACTGCTACTGAAGTGCCAATATGAATGAAAAACAAACTTAAAATCAAATAGGGGCTGTACATGGTCTAGCAGCTTGAATAGAATCCATGCACTTCTCTTTCATTAATTGATTTCACAACATGGTGTCATGCTATCTATATTCTCTTTCAAACAGAAAGTAATGTGGATGGACTGTGGGAATCACAAAATGAAAGAAACATTTCCTTCTGACTTGCTATCTCATGTCTTCACACTCTGCAGTGATCTGACAGGCTGATATTTGTTCAAGTGAAGTGGAAGTTTTAATCTGAATAACTGCAGCCAGTTTGTCTTTGGTACTAATAACCTTCCAATTTTATTTAATCCCAAACCAATATACATTTTCAGAAGGGAGAATTGGCACTGAAAGCAAATGTGCATTTTTGAAATCAGCAGGAGTTTTGTCGCTGGCTTCTAGGAGCCTTAGCTGAGCCTGTGGGAGATGGGGAAAATCCTGTGCTTCTGACTGAGCTGGACTAATGGGGTTTGTGTGAGGACTCGAAGGACGTGATCCAGGATGGCTTCAACCCCCTTACCCTGGTGGCATATCCCTGGTGCTCTTAGAACAGCTCCCAGCTCAGGTCTACCTGTGCATGGACCTCATTGCTCACTGGATATGTTTGCTGAGAACATGGTTCCCACATGAGTAATTTCAGCATTTTTACAGAACCATGTTTCCAAGGGCTGGTTTCAGGTGCTTTTGAAGTCAGAGGCAGTTTCCTTTCACTTTTGTGGGAACAGAGTTGTTCTTGGAGCAGTCTGAATAACAACTGGTAACTTCAGAAAAGCTGCTTTCAGGAAAATATAAATAATCTGAGAAACAAAAACCATGATTTTTCACAAGCTATCAGATGCTGTAGAACTCAAATAGGAATCTGTATGAAATGTAATTTGATTAATATGTGTGCAGATTAGTGGAACAAAAACAGGCATTAGCTGCCAGATAGTAAAATCTCTGCTGGAGAACATGCAGGCTGGACAAACACACACTGGACATACAGAGGAAGCACTTTTCAGAGATTAAAGGAAAGTTAAAGGGATTTGAACCAGACAAGAGCAATTTTCAAAACTAACAACAAGTGCCCAGAGCCTCCCTTCAGCACTTCATTCTCCCTCTCTGTGATTTGGGAGACTTAAAAATGGGGCTGAAAGGCCTCTGTTCAGCTGCAGCTGCAGTGTGGTGGTTACAGACCCAGCAGATGCAGGAGATAACTGGAGATGCTGTCCTGCCAGCCTGTGGCTCCGCAGCACACATAGCAGATTTTGGGAGATAGGTGGCAATGCACACCACTGTATCTGGTGCTAGCATCAAGATGGGAGATCATGGTTGGTGCTTCATGTTCGAAGCACTACTTCTTCATTCTGATTGTGCAACAGATGCTGAACAGGATGGCACAAACCACAGGAACATCTGAGTCTGCAGGGCTGGGGGCAGTCCCCGAGGTGGAGGTTTTGCCTGCACCTTGAATTCCAGCCTGACGTGTGGCAGTGTCTCGTCAGGAATAAGGTCTGCCCTCCCCAATGGCCAGCACTGAAGTTTGCTCTAAAAATGGAGGTAAAACCCTGCAGAAAAGAGGGAAAAGGCTCCCTTATAATTCCTCCAGAACTCTGCCCCCTCTTCCTGCCTCTGCATGAGCCATCATAGCACCTCAGTGACACCACCCCACTACCCCGAAAGAGTACAAGATATGGGGAAAAAGAGGCGTGGGACAGCCTTTTTTTCTGGTGTGTTCCTCTGGGAAAGGTAACACTTCTGCAGCTTCCTCCACTGCATTTTCATTCTGGCTTCCCTGTGCTCTTTGTGACTTCATGTTTTGTTTCCGTCGAGGAGAGGAAATTTTTGGCTTGATGGATAAAGAAATGTTTTTTGTTTTATACTGTCTCCGGCAGAATTCAGATTCAAGCACCTGAGTTTAGCGCAAGCCCCTCTGCCATATATTCTTGAAACTAGACCACAAGACATTTTCAGTGATCTGATTCATTCTGCTGCTTTCGTGACACAAAGCTATCTTGGCAGAGGCAGATGGCAGCAGCAGAAGTTTTGCAGATGAAACCACCTGTGCACATTACTGTATAAAAGCCAACTTGCCTATATGTAATTCTTTGCACACAGTGCTGCCTCAAACCTCTGCAGCTGTGTGGGTAGAGCATGGCTTTGCCATCCCACAGCTGTCACTGCACAGAAGGAGCAAGTCCAGGGATTTTGCTGATTTTTGGCTTGCAGCTCCTATCCTCCACACTGAGAGCCGCCGCAGCAGCAGCAGCAGCAGCAGCAACAACAGCAGCACACCGAGGTTTCCCAGTGAAACAGGTAATACCAAGAGCAGCTGCAGCAGCTGCCAACTGTCTGTGCCCCTGTGATTGCAGCTCACCCTGCTTCTTCAGCTTTCCTCTCTTACAGGGTGAGCAGAAAGCAGGATTCCCAGTAGCCTGTGCTTAACACCAAGTCCTCAGGTGTCTGTAAACTGCCTCTCTATTTGCAGCAGATACTGGTGTGCCTCAACAGAGTCTGAAACCCCTGTGGTTTCAAAGGGAGCTTGGTTTTGGCTCTAGTACCTTGTCCAATCTTGTGCCTGGAGGTTTGCAGCCACCCCAGGTACAGCAGCCCCACCTCCACAAAAACGTGGACCCAGGCTTCCCCCCAGCCCACAGCACTGCTGCTGATCCCAACAGGAGCTGCAGCTGGAGACTGGGGACAGGATCCAGCCTCAGTCCAAGGTGTTGTGGAAGTGGAATCAAGTGCTTTTCCGTGGAAAAGCAGAGATTGTGGTAAAATGTGAGAAGTGTTTATTTTCCTGAGATAAATCTGTTCCTTTTTTTCACTGACAACATGGTATTTTTTCCAAAACCTGCAGTATTTTTTTTACTTTCAAAAGGTGGAGTGTTTGTTTTTTTTGTTTGTTTTTTTTTAATCTTATGTACATATCCTAGAAAAACAATTAAAAACAATTGTCAGACTGTGTTAGAGAAGCTCCAACTTTGTGGCATAGATTTATTCCTTTAGACATTTTCATCAAAGCATTTCTGCTTTCTGTCTCATTTTTTCTGTTGTTTGACAAGCCTTTGGGACTTTTTACATTCATTCAGTGATGGTTCTGATGTTGGATTAATCTAATTTCACTGTGACATGTAAATTATGCTGTTATTTAACAATAACCAGATTTTTTTTTTCTTTGAGCCCACAGCAGCAGCTCTGTTTCCCAATGAAAGAATCTCAATCCATTAGCCTTAGTGTCATTCAACTAGATTCTGTGTTGGAGCTTGCTGCAGCAATACATCCTACATCCTAATGTCAGGTCAGGAGAGTCTGATGTAAAAATCAGACTTCCCTGGAAGATGCAAAAGAAGTATTTGCAAAATATAGAGTCTGTTGAGCCACAATATATAGCCATCAAACTTGTAAACACTGTTTTTTATCATTCTTAGGTAAAAATGATGAATTTCTGAATTACTGCTATGGAATTAGTGCTTCTGTGGATACTGATGCCTACTTCATTTTAAGGATGAATAAATCCTGGAAACTCTTGCTTTTATTTGCCCAAACTTCTTTAAGGCCATAGAATACAAATAAGTGAAATACTGCTTAGGTTGTTGTGAGCTTGATTTTTCCCACAGGTCCTATCTGAGCAATGTTTTTGGAACTGCAGGATATGATGGCACCAGCAAATGTCCAAGTGCTAAGCTTTGACATGTGGCTTCGTGTTTCAGCAGGTGGCGCTTAGAAGCCAAGGAAAAGCCATCCTGACTGAAACATGGAGCTGCCGCGTGAGCAAGGGATGAAACAGTCGGTATAATGTAGCAATTGCATTTTCTGGCGTTATCAGTTGTTTTCCTGTGCGTCTGTACTTTAGATTTGTTTTGCCAATGCTCTGTGACACACATGCTAATTTGGGTGGCTTCATGATCACAGTAATAAGAGGTGTTTGACTCTACAATAATTCTTCACAGAGGTGATAAGTCTTCTTTATATCACATTTTATCAGTTTTTAAATGATAGCTTCAGAAACCCCAGAACCACAGAGATAACTAGCTTGATTTAAAAGTGTATTGACTAAAATCCAACTGCTTCTCTCCCCACGCTGCAGCATTGCTGTGTTGCTGTACAAATACAGGCCTTCAAATCAATAAACACTACGGCTAAGAAGCTGAGAAGAGGCTGTACTCCTGCTCTGCAGAATCACCATGTCTCTTGCTGCCAGAAGAGATGGTTTCATAGCCAGCTTCTGCCTGCCAAAAATTGCCCTGGATTCAGCCACATGTCCCTGCAGCAGAGCTTGTCAAGCCACTCTTTCAACGTTTATTTCATAGCCCAGACTTCACATCAGAGGCACTTAGCTATTCTTCTACCAGAAGCAGTCCTCCTGCCTCCCCACACTTAGCTAGTCATCTGCTGCCCCACTGACACACACAGCATTTGTGTGTGTTATTTCAGCCTTTCTAATGATGTGCACAAGGGGAGGAGATATGGAAAACAAACCAACACTTTAAGCCAGGGATGACTATTGCCTTGAGACGTAATTAGCATTTTTCAGCATCATTAGAATTAGAATGTGACTCACTGTTATAACTGACAATACTCTTACGTTTATTTGTGTACAGCTAAGAGACATTTGCATAGTGCAGGAGAGTGCAAAGATGGGAGGGAGGGCATCTGTGTGGCATCATGACTGCAGGAGAGGGGCTGGAGCCCAGCAGGCACAAGGCAGCTCCAGGCACTGTGTCATAAAGCAGGCACAGAGAAACCAGTGTCAGCAAGCTGGGTCTGGGTATGCAGCTGAGTAAGAGCACTGGAGAAAGAAGGGGGACAAGGAAAGTTATGCTGAACTAAAGGAAGTGCATGTGAAAGCTGAGAAATACAGAAATACTCCCATGTGGTTACTGAGGCAAATGGGAATTTGTAGACAGCTCTGGAGAAACTGTCATGTAGAATAAGGAAACTACTTGACAAGATTGTCCAGATATAGCCATGGCTGTATCCTCATATATGTACTAAATGTAACTTGGCCATAGACAGGAATTAATTGTGGTGTTTCTGGCTTGGGTTCATATTTGGCTTTATTTTTTTCTTCCCAAAACAAAGCTGAAAGTAGTTATATCTGCATACATTGAACAAATATGTTACAGAATTACAAAAATTGAAGAAAGCATAGCACATACGACAGATTTTCCTGATGTGCTTTTCCTTCTTCTTCTATCCCCTTTTTGTTTGTCACTGTGTCACCAGAAGAAAGTATTGTGCCACTACAGTCTGTCTGTATCTACAGTCACACTGTGCAAGTTCTCACAGTATAAGCATTATCAGCAGCTCTTTTTGAAAGGAAATACAAGCACTATAAAGCAAATGAATGCTCAGGGTTTTGATCGTTTTCTTCTGCATCAATTAATGCTTCATTCAGCGGTAAACAGCAATAAAAACCATTCTGTATAATGTCACTGGAATGTCTTGAGGCAAATCTGAGGCCCCTTTGCACACAGCAGCTGTTAGGTTCTCCCCAGTCGAAAGTTTCCCCGGCGCTGGGTGGAGGCGGAGGAGGTGGAGAGCTGTCTTGGGAAGGCTGGTTTTGGCTTGATGTGGTCCAGAATTGATGTTTGGTTTGTACTGTCTCCTGCAGCATCAAATTCTGATTCAAACAACAGAGTTTAATGCAAGCCCCACTTTGCCATATAATCTTGAAACAAGGCCACAAGAGATTTTCAGTGATCTGATTCATTCTGCTGGTCTCCTGGCACAAAGCTGTCTCGGCAGAGGCAGATGGAAGCAGCTGAGGTTTTGCAACATCTCCGTGACCATTACCAGTCAGAACAAATCTGAGCATCGCATCCTCTGAGGACAAGAGAGGACTCTTTTCACCCTTAGACTCTGGGAATGTGAATGTAACTAGGTAAAGGAGAATTTCAAAGGGCTAGAGGAACTGAGACTGCACAATGAGGTGAACCCCAAGTCCAGAGCTCAAGAAAGCAGCTTGGATGTCCCATGGCCACACCGTTTTGCTGTCATGCAACCGTGTGGCTGTAGCAGCTTTATCTCCAAGTGTGTGCTCCAGAATGTGCAGCATCCAAGGACTGTGAAGTGGCTCAGCCATAATGTACAAAAAAAAATAATAAATGTAATACACTAAAGAAAAAAGTCACAATGCAAATAAATTTCTAAAGACTTACAAAAAAAACACCGAACAAAAAACGAAACTTAAAAAAAAATTAGTAAGAAGGAAAAAAAAGAATACCAACAAACAAAAAACCAATTCCTGGCAAATTATAAGTCATTTAAAAAAAACAAATTAGGTCTTGTGATCACTGGCAAGGATCCACGACATTCTATCCATCTTCCTCTGTTGGATGTTGCATGAGAACACTGCCTGTCCAAATTCATAGTATTTGTGTGCAGTCACTGCCATTGGAGTAATGCTACATGCACAAACATGGTCAGCTCAGCCTCTGGAATGGAAAGCACTTATGCTACACTAATAATTGCATAAGAGCTGCAGAAAAGGGCAGCATCATGCAATTTACAGACCTAATTCAGCTTCTAGGAAGAGAAAGGACTTTGCTTCTCATAGTTGGTACATGAAATGTTGAAGACCTTGAAAGTATTAGCAGAAGTACCTGTGGATCCTGTAATTGGCTTAAGGGCAGATCTTTGCCAATAGCAAAAAGAAGTGGCATTTAGGGTTTGCTTTGTCTTAATTTGCATCTCAAAAAAAAAAAAAAACCCAACCAAAAAGAAACACCACAAAAAAACCCTAAACCAAAAACTAAATCCATCTCAGGAAACACCTCCCTCAGGTGGGCCCATGTAACATTTTTACTGGGCAGCTAACTCTCATTGTGGTGCTTAAGCTCCTGAATCCCCAGGCACCCAATACTTGATAGCAACTACAATTTACTGTCTTTTTGTCTTTTGACTGACTGGGGGGAGAGTTAGTCTTGATCCATCAAGAAAGAGTTGGGCTCCTATTTAAAAGGAATTTGTTGCCATATTTCTTGCTAAGGCGAGAAATAAGAGCTTAACTCTGTAACCAAGAGAGTAACAAAAGAGTTCATTAATTTCTAGGAGACATGCTGTGAACCTCAGCTGGGACTGCATTGTCACTGCTCTAGATTAATCAGATTTGAAGATCAAAACCAGGTTGAATTAAATTTAATTTATGCTGCAGTGAAGACTGCTAGCAGCATACTGAATGCTGAGATAGGCTACTCCTCACTGGAATGTAGGAGAACACACTTCCCTGCCGTTACAGCACTGCACTGTGAGCAGAGTGCATCAAGGAGGTGGGAACCCACAGGATATAGGAAAACAAAGCCAGAAAGCTTCAGTATCCTGCTTGTGTTAGAGAAAAAAATGCAGGCTGTAATTCTTGAGATTTACTGAACTTCGTAGAAGTTGGACATTGTGACATAGGCTTCCTCATTGTTTGGTGATCTCATGTCACTGTTAGGCAGCATCTGGGATACGGTGCTGTCATTTAGGGGATCTGGATGGGGCTGGCCAGAAGGATCCAGGGGACAAGGGGAGGAAAGGCTGAAACCATCGCTGTGCTGGGGCACCCTTTTGCTGTGGCAAACCTCATACGTGCTGGAGCTGCAGCTGCCCTCGGTGGCTGCACGCTGGCTGGTGCCCAGGAGCCTGTGCAGGGCTTCATAAGACACTGGCAGGTTTAGGTTGGTTTTGTCTGCCATTGCAGGGATCATCTTCAGGTCTGACCCACTCCTGAATTTTTCTTGAAGGCTTGTCTCTGGAGCAGTTGATGGCTGCAGAAAATTTTCCAGTTCTGCTTTTGCCCAAAGCCCGTCCACTTTATGGATATGAACATAACCAAAACTCTCTGGGTTAAAGCTTGTATCAAAATTCTGTGTGGCAAAGGGAACAGCACAGTTAGTCAACAGTGGGCAGTAGCTGAAAAGAAAAGATACTTTGATAACTTATTTGATTTTAGAAGGGTATTTATTATTACTTTAGGTGTGAGCAGGCTGAACAATAGGTTAGCACAGAATAAACTTACTACACGGCTGAAAACCCTTTTCCCTATTAATTTCACTTATCCTGTGTGCCCCTCTGGGCAGTACCCCTGGAGAGTGTTTTATGCTCTATACAGTGTTTCAGAGATGTTTCCGAGACATTAATCGCATGTCTGCCATTTCACAGGAAGAGTGTGCCCACCCGGGTGGTTTCTTTCGGTTTTACCTTCCTAATTTAGCAGCGAGGGAAGTAAAAATTTGCCACAACTTCCTGAAACACTTCAGGAATCCCTGAACTGGGGAGCATAGGGGCTGGGAGAGCTGTGTTAGGCGTCCTGTGAAATTAAGAACATGCTAATAATGTACCTGGAGTGAACAGCACTAATGACTTACTTGTCCATCTGGCTTTTAACAGGCAAAGCAGTTAATATATTGCACGATGTGTGAACAATGCTGCTGAGCATGTCAGGGTACATGGACATCACCAGGGATGTTTGCAAAAGGTCCCCATCCAGCCCCATGATCATAGTTTTGTAGAATCACCAAAGAGTCTTGGTTGGTAAGGAGCTGTGGACTCCAGCCTTCTGCCAGAAGCAGGACCTGGACTAGGCTATTCAGAGTCCTATGAAGCCAAGCCTTAAACATATTTCCAAAGGAGAACCTACCTTGGGCAGGCTACACAGTTTTAAATTATTTTGACAAGAAAGATTCTTTCCTTGTATCTGGAAGAAGTTTGCCCTGAAGCAATACATGCTTGTTGCCTCTGGTCCTGTCACCACCAGCCTTGTGGTGAGAGCACTTTTCCCATCTCTCTACATACACCTTAGGTATTGGGAGGTTTTAAGTAGCATTTCCTACCCCAAGCTTCCTTTTCTTCTAGAAACAATTCCTTCAACCATTCTTCACAGATCAACTTCCCAAGACCTCTGTAGTTACTTTGCACAAGTCAAACCTCAGGCACTAGGTCAATAGTGTGTTACTTCCACACCCTTCACTGACATCTGAATGAGCAAATGTGGGCTCTCTTCAGTGAAATGTAGAGGTAATTTCTGAAAGATGTCCTATTTCATGCAGAAAATGCACATACTATCTCTCATGAGCATTAGTTTTGTCCCCAAGGGTTGATACTCAGGTGGAAAGAACAGTAGAACATACATTTTTTGGCTTCTTGCATAGCTGCTCCAGCGTTTTTTTATGGTCAGGAAGGTTTGGCCATACAGCAGGCTTGATCCTGAAACAGCAACAAAAAAAAGTAGACAAAAAGCAGCATAAGAGGGCTATGTTGAGGTATCAGAGGTTCCTATTGCATAATTTGTACTAGTTCTCACAAAGCCTTAGGGCTGGCTGGCATTATCCAATTTGAGCTACAGACATCTGTCCTGTAGACTTGTTCAACAGGTCTCATTTTAACTGCCTTGACTAGCAAAGTTCTCATGTCGTGCTGCTCAATACTCTTAGCTATGATGCACGTAGAGAATGTTGTCCAACTGATATTCAATCATTGTAGCATTATAATTATACATGTATATGAAATATATATTTAATTTTATTTGTGTTATCTGTGTTGCTGTATATATGCACATGTAAAAAACCCTCTTCTTTTTAAAACTGAAATATCTGGGATCAAAAAGTCTCACCTGTTTTTGCTGCAGTTTTATATAAGCAAAACTTGTAGC
>JANRMJ010000079.1:11178503-11190670 GCA_025584955.1 Alethe diademata | reverse complement strand
GAGTAGTTGAAAAGGGTATGACTCCACATTTTACATCATATACTATTTATTTCGTTATACTGGGGGTGGTGGCTGCTATTTACCAATATTCAATAGCTGGAGTGGGGGGGGTGGTCTATTAAAGAGAATAGTTTTAATTGTAAAAAATGCCTAGTTTAATTGAAATCTCCCGCTGATTTCCATTATTACACTTATTAAAATGCTGAAAAAACCAAGATAGAGAAACTAAGGATATAAAGGCTAAGAAATTAAAAATTAAGTGTTGTGGTTCTCAGCTTATTCTGACTTCCACTACCACTGATGATTTCATACAGCAGCACATAAATTCATTAGTTTTACAGGGATTCTTTTATATCTTACATCTGAAAGTAATTTTCAATGAGCAGAGAGCCAAAGAAATCACTGTGGAATTAAGCATTTTTAACATAAAGAAAAGAAATCTCGTCATGGGATGAATTATCTGCTTGGCAGCAGCAAGCAGAAATACATTTTTGCTAACTCAGAAATGTCATAGAAAATAGCACATCTTATGTAATTGTGAGATTTCAAAAGAAAATATGGAATTTTAACAAGATACACAACTCTGAAGAACATACAGAACAGATTTTCACAATAAGCTCTTTTCATATTTCATAAAATACAGAAAATACTTGCATTGATGTTAGTAATTCAGAATGATGAAAAGATGTCACCATTTAATTCACTTAACCATTTTAACTAATATCTTTCTATAACTAACATCTGTTTAGAAACTAAAATGGCACTACTAACCTTGGATAGGCTATTCTGACTGCTATCCAATTCAAATTCTTCCTCAGATGGATCCTTTTCAATAGGACAATTGTCGAAAATAGGTTCTAAAATAAGGTTTGATGAAGCTATTACTATAAAATTCATTATTATAGATAAAGAATAAAAGTACATGGCTTGTTATTGCTCTTTGAACAAATCAATACAGAACGTACATAAAATTGTTAGAATCATAGGAGCATTGAGTAATTCAGGTTGGAAGCAACTTCTGAATGTCATCTAGTACAAGTACGATATTCTGCTCAAAGTGGCATCAGTTACAAGGTCAGACCAGGTTTCTCAGTTGTTTACCCCATGTGATCTGGAAAACCTACAGAGGTGGAGACTACCTCTCCAGGAAATGTGTTTCAGTACCTCGCTGTCCTCATAGGGAAAAGATCTTGTCTTGTATCTAAGTACAAGGGCAACAGGGCTTTTACAGGTATCTCCACAAAGCAAGTCTGGGGAAAATGTCTGCTGGGACATGCAAAAGACTGAGGTATCCCAAGGCCCTGAGACACACAGGAAAATCTGCAGCAAGAAATATTTACCTGTAGTGGCTTCTGTTAGGAGCACCTCTAGAAGATTCGGTGGTGAATTTGGTAAGTTCTCTTGGGCCTTGCATCAAATATGACAGGAAATGGATTAGAATGAAAATTACATCTCACAGAAAAAAAAAACCAAACCTGTACATTCAAACTGACTCTTCAAGTCTTACCTGTCAAAACTTAGAATTAAGTTTCAAATGGAGTAAAAAAATTGAAACATCCCTTCTTCCTTACATATTTCATTTCCATCTATCTGTTAGAACCAAGACCAAAAACAGGGAATATGCTTACCTCATCTTGTTCTCCAGGACTCTCTGCTTTCTGTGAAATCATGCTGTATTCACTTTCCACTTCATTTTTAAGAAAAGCTTCAATGGCCTCCTGAACCAGAGTACCAACAGAGAGTACCTGAATATTGAAAACTAATACACAAAAATATTAGATAGCTACAATTTGATTTGAGTATACATACAGAGAAACTCTTACAAGCAGTTATACTTATTATTTAATTTGGGCTGCCAATGTAAGTTGCTTTCACTCTTCTCTGTAACTACTTCACAGCATGCATTGACAATCACTTAACTATCTCGCTAGTCTATTCTAAAACAAGTATCTCCAAAAGATGCTTACCAAAAGCATTTTCAAATTTCAAGGAGGAAGTATTAACATTACAATACAATATTAACATTACTTTCAAGTTCCAGTGTTTCCAAGCTTATTTTGGAATATAACAAAGGAATGACATGCATCCAACCCCAGCAAAATAGAGATGCATTTGAGGTTCAAGAATTATGAATGCAAGGATTTGCTCAAACAATTTTCATTGTAAGAGTGAGATTTTAAGACAAAAATTTTAAAGCATTTTAGGCAAACAAACAACCAACCTCTACCTTCTTCAATAAACTTTGCACAGGTAGTTTTTCCACTAAACATTTTTCCCAAAACACATCCCTTGACAAGAAATGAAGGAAATTCAGGTGAAGATTTGGGTTTTGGAGGATAGAACATCTCCATCAGTCTGCGAAGCACGTGACCCAATATGTTATTATTAAGAGGAGGTTTGTTTTCACTGTTCTCTTCAGCTGGGCTCCATTCCCCTGTCATACTCTGCATAAATGACAAATTATCAAATCTCAATATATCTTGTCTTCCATCTTTCTAAATATATGTACTTATTCACAAATATATTACATAAAATAATGAAATTTGAATAGTACAAAATAATAACATAGCTTTTAGAATAGAACATCATTAAAACCTATAATTATATCATAATTATTAAGCATTTATTGATATTCACTAATAACTAGTTGAGAGAAAAGAACTTATATAAGCATTTTCATAGATTCTGAGATGGTTTGCATCTGGATGGATGGCATAGAGAAAATGTAACAAAAGGTTCATGAGTTAAGGATGGGGAGAGACCACTCACCAGTTACCATTATGGGCAAAATAGACTCAGTTTGGGGAAACTGGTTGAATTTACTATGAATCAAAATCAGAGCAAGATAGTGAGAACTAAAACAAATCCTACAAACACTGTCCCCCCAGCCCTCCCTCCTTCCCAGGCTAAACTTTATTCCAAATTCTGTAGCTCCTCCTGCCCAGCAGAGCAGGAGAATAGGGAATGGGGGTTATGGTCAATTCAACATGTTACTTCTGCTGCTGCTTTCTCCTTAGACAGCTGGAACCTGCTCCAGCATGCAGTCCTTCCCACAGGAGCCAGTCCTCCACCAATATATCCAACCTGAGTCCTTCTCATGGGCTACAGCTCACAAATGACTTCCATGGAGTACAGTCCTCCATGAACAGGCTGCTCCAACATGAGTCCCCCATGGAGTCACAAGTCCTGACAGCAAACTTGCTCCAGGCTGGGCTGCTCTCTCCACAGGCCACATGTCCTGCCAGGAGCCTGCTCCAGCAAGGGCTTCCCATAGGGTCACAGCCTCCTTCAGGCACATCCACCTGCTCTGTGTGGGCTCCTCCAGGGCTGCAGGTGGATCTCTGCATCACCATAAGCTTCCATGCGTTGCAGGAGAATCTCAACAACAGCACATGGAGCATCTCCTCCTCGTCATTCACCACTGACCTCAGTGTCTGCAGAGCTGCTCCTCTCACCTTCTCACTCCTCTCTTCTCTGACATATGCACAAAAACTTTTTTGTCTTCTTAAATATGTTATCACAGAGGTATCACTGCTGTCCCTGGTTGGCTCAGCCTGGACCAGTAATGGGTCCGTCTTGGACTCAGCACTGGCATTGACTCAGTCGGACATGGGGGAACCTTCCAGCAGATTCTCACAGAAGCCACCCCTGCAGCCCCTCACAACCAGAACTTTGCCGTGCAAATTTAATACAGATTCCTATAATTACTTTTTAAATTCCATAAACATGAAAAATAATTTCATCAATACTATAGAATTAATCAGTAGCAGATTTTTATTAGAAATCCACTATCCTAATATTCTGCATTCTAAAACTGGGCAACATTATTCGCCAGTATCACTTTTAATTCTGTGAAAATTTCCTGAACAAAGATTTCAGATATATGGATTTGCCTGACATACATTCAATGGAGGAAAAAAAACTCAAACCAAAGCTAACAACTCAAACCAATTCAATCATCATTAAGGGAAGGAAATACCGAGTAGAAACTTCCAGGTAATCTACCCTGAGATAAATAGAAATGTATCAGAAATGTATCAGATTTACTAGGTTTTACTAATAAAGATCATTTTACTGATAATCACACTGTAAGAATGAAAGACTGTAGTCCAAAGAATGGAACACAGAATTGTACTTTCACTCAACTAGTTTTGCATCTTATAGCACTAGGAATGTCCTGATGTACTGAAGTTTATGCTGTGATAAGCTAAAAGACATTTTAATATGTTTTAATACTTATTGGTTGGAGGACATTAAACAGCTGTTTGGAAAAATAACCTTCACAAGCCTTTAATTCAAACAATTGAGTCATTGTATAAATTAGATATTTCATCACCATTGAGAGAAGTGAACAATGCTAAAGTTCTTCTCAAAGATAAGGTTTTGAACTCATGTTCTGGGTAGAATATACAACCTCTTTCTGAATTTGCTATCTGAATCATGTATTGCCATAGTATACATTCTATTAGTAGAACGTGATCAATGTTGACTTTTAACACATTTCTATTAGATAGAAATACACTATTTAATTACCAGTCTAAAATAACTTTAAATTAAAATTAGAAGTTACTTATTTTTAATCAATAAAAACAAATAAAGTAGATCTTTGAGTTGCACAATATTCCCTCTCTATTATCTCTCAAAACATGCTTCATGTGTAATTGAAAAGACATCCTTAAATACTTGCTTAAATACTTGCACTATCCATCTGAGATGGATCAACAGCTTTAAGTTTTATAAGACCTGTAGGAAAAATTAATTCAAAGTTGAACTGGGTCCCCCATTCTTCAGTTATCTTGCCCTTTTAACCAGAAGCTTGCTAGACTGTACCTGTCATGAGGTAAGATAGCTTATCTGTCAGAAACAAGTTTTCAGGCATCCAGGTGGGAGTTATATAACTCCTGGTCAATACTTTTGAATGAAACCAAAAATTATCTGAGCAGTACCTAATGCTATGCTTCAGTTTTGGTTATTATATTAATTTATTAAGTGATTAGCCACAACTTATACATAGTAGTTTCAAAAAATATTCTCAAAATAAAATGGAATATGTAAAGTGCAATGGACTGATGGCACTGCATTTTCTTGTATTTTATCAAACATATTTGACACTTTTAGCTGGTATGCCTAATATAAGCAAGGTATTCTTTAGAGATGCCAAACTGTGTGTCCTGGGCTTTTTTCACAAACATTAGGAAAATCAGCATAAACACTGTCAGAATAACCCAGCAACAAATTTTTATATAGAAGCAAAACTTTAAAGAATTTGCCATTCACTTAGGTTTTTAGAAGACATTAAGTAAGAATTGGTGCCAACAATTTCACATGTCATATGATGCCATGTTTTGATGAATAATGACTCAGAAAGGCCTAAGACTAACAAGATCTGGGAATAAATTAATTATTAAATAATTTAAAATAGCCTGGCAAGAAAAAAAAGGCTTTAAATGTGCCAATAAATTTTTGTCACATTCAGTGATGTTACAGTTAGAGCAGACTACTGAGACTTCATAATGTAAACAAAAATATGACTGAAAAACTTAAATTTTCATTAGTGCTCTCTGTTTCCTGCCTTTTATGTCCTCCTTGTTGATTTTGTGCATAGCCCTTTTTTCACCTAAGAAAATAATCACAAAATTCATACATGAAATGGTATGCTGTGAATCAGAACCTTATAAAGTGATAAATCAGAAAGCATATGTTAAAAATGAAGTTACAGTAAACTGGGCTTTCAGGCATTCATCGCAGAACCTCATCATGAACATGTATACACACTGCAAAGGAAAATGTACTAAGTGGCTCAGGATGTGGATAAAAAGCAAACATATATTGTAGTTATAAATCCCTAACAAGACAAAGACTGGGTATTTTCCATGATTTTGTGACATTTACTCACCAGGCTATTTGAAAAGTCTAAACACGTTGTGGGATTTAATGAATATAATCATAAACACAATTTGAGAAAACTGTACAATACATTTTAACAGGGAAACCTCAGTCCTTAATCTTTCAATTTTGAAATAACATTGAAAAGCTGACGAAGTTAATATAACCTGAAAAATATTTACTTGTTTTCTAACAGAAGATTAAGAAAAATGACAGCTATTTTTAATAATTTCAAAAAACATTACTACATTAAAACAAATAGTTCATTGAAACCAATAAATCCTATTAGAGAACTCTCACTCAAAATTGCTGAAATTAAGAGTTCAGGTTTTGTAACATGTCCAGTATTTAATTTTACTGCTTTTACTGGTTACTTTCTGTTACATTTTCCAATCTAGTAATATTAATTATACCTTTAAATTCCAATTAGACAAAAATTATTTGCACTGCAATTAACATGCTGGTCCTATAAATCAAGAAATGTAATAAAGGTTATATATAAGAATGGAATTAGAACTGCTAATAACATCAAGTGCAATTTGCACATAAAACGTCGGGCAATGAAAAGAAAATGCTTGTTTAAATTTGACACTAGAAACCAGTAATAGAACAAAATGCAGGACCACAATATGAAGTTTATGATTATGAAAAAGCAAAGTGTATTATCTTCCATTACGCCTTATCAGTCTGGTGTACCTTGTATTCACCATAATCTTTTTCATCTAACAGATTCATTTTATTCAGCTCTACAAGTTGTTCTGGGCTAGGTTCATCTGGCAAAGGTTGAATTGAGGCTTGTTCATATATTGGTTTTCCATTTAAAAAAAGTTCCTTCCAATCCAGCAGCAGTTTTAGTGGAACACGGCTGCAGAAAAAAAGAAAGAAGGAAAAAATAAAAAAAGAGGGGAAAAAAAGAGTTTTAAACCAAAAATTAGAGAGTTGGATATTAGATAACAGTGTATCCAAATTTATGAGAATCCCAATCATGAAACAAGCATATGCAAAACTAGTTATAGTTGCATCCTGTAATTATTACAGCCTTTTATAAGTGTTTGTTTGCTTTTATGACAGCTGTAGGCACTTGTAGGCTTCAGTGTTTTCACAAATGTGTCATCACACAATATTTGGCTGGCAGAGCTGTGTAGTTGCTATCACTACTTTTCCCTTCCACAAAATATTCTTTCCTTTCATGGTATAAAGCCTCCTCTTGCAAAAATCTATAGAATATCTTTTCCTCAAAGTCAAAATTAATTCAGAATTCTATAAATTAAACTTTTTCTTTAGTTAGTAATTTCAGTAAGCTGTGTGCCTATGCTATTTTATCACATACTAAATAAGCCTAAATCAATATAATTTTCATGAAATATAATAGTTTCATATTGTTTTTCATATGAAAATTTTATTTCATATGGTATGTATTTCATATAGTATGTATTTCATATGGTTACACTTTTATTATTTTAACCTACAATTACACTAGAAAGCAATAAGATCTAGGCATACTTTCAAATGCTGTAAGTCTAAAAACTCACTTAGACTTAGAATCAGTCATATCACTGAATACTAATGAAAGAACCAAAGCAACAAAGCCCCACTCCACGGTTTTCAAAACACTTTGATGGCACAGGCACTTGTAGACTACTGTCTACGTAGGACCTTCTCAAAAACCCAGTGCAATTATGGCATTTCAGAAGAGCGAATCACAGCATGGAGGACTCAGAAGAATTTGGGCTTAGTTTCTGTGATTTGGACAGTCCAGGCAGTTTATATCTGTTGGGGAATTAATTGAGTTTGTATTACTCTGAGGAAGTGTTCACCTAGTGAAGCAAACTAGGATGAGATGTGCACCATTGAGTTTTAACTATGGAATTTACTAATAAGAAAGTAAATCTTTCTGTGGCACTAGTGGATTTTGGTCTCCTAAGAATTCAAGTTAGTTGAGTGTTCAAGAAATTATGCTAAGGCTATAGCATTAGTTCACCCTGTATGACACACCAGTGAAACCTCACATGAAAATAGTATCACCATTCTCACATAAAAACTAATTGCAGCTGCCATGTAAAATATCTGAGAAACTACATAATTTGCTATAATGCTTAAAGCAGTCTGAATAATGCAGCCTAACAGCTACCTAACAGCTGTTATTTTTACCTAGCAGCTACATACTCACTTGTTTGTCAGCTGACGATATTCTCCGACTTTTGTCGACAAATCAATGATTTGGCCTATAATTTCCCAGCATATAGAATAATGTTTTTTATAGCGCGCCTGAGCTCTTTCAGCAGCAATTTTCTTATGGTATTCTCTTTCTCTGGTTATTTGTTCTTCATTATCAATAGTTTCTTGTTTTGCAAAAGCCTAGAAGTGTTTTTAAGGAGTAAATTTGAGACCACAATGAAAATGAAAGTGCAGAGGTACACAGTCCTGAAAATGAAAATTAACTTGTTCATTTAACTTAAGAAACAAAACCAGCTCAAGTCTCTCCAGAGTTGCACAGCCAGCAGGCAGATTAACACATAACTAAATTCCCATTTGTTTGCTTTCTAAAACAGAATAAAATAAAGGAGAAACCCATTACTTATTTTTTATGACAAACAGATTAAGACATTTCAGTCCTTGAAGGCAGTGAAATTGCAGCTTTCAGTGTAACAACCCATTTAGAACATGTAATTTATCTTACTAGATTCTGATCTTCAAATAATTTCATATTATTGATGTTGTTCAATCTTTTAAAGATTTCTGGTCATGGTATAAAATTACCAGTAGTTCTTGTAGTAGTTCCTGGTGCTGAGCTTAATCACCACCTCCTGTGATGGTGGCTGAAAGTATACTTAAAGAGGTGATGTAATCAATAGCTATAGCTGCTGATTACACAGGACTCCAGCTGTGTTGGAAGATTTGGAGTTGCTGATCATTTTTGACAGGAGAATAATAAAATTTCTAATATTACATTATGGGCTACTACGAGCATAGCACTTGGCAGTTTTCCACAGAATTGTAAGTCCTTTTAATCAACTTAAAGCTTCAAAGCAGAAATCAGCACTCAGGTGTGAAACTACTCCAGCATTTGTCAAAAACAGATTTTGATCATATCTAAATGAAGTTAAGAACATGATTCCTGAAAGAGGACCTTAGGTTATTGTCCTTTTGCCTCTGTGAGACTGTGCCTTTTAAACTCAGCACATAGAGACGTTTTCCTACACAGTTAAAAATCAGTATGGAAGAAAAGATCAAAATCAGATTTTCAATTGCTCAGCTTTATCCCTTATTACAGGATCATGGAACATAGAATGGTTTGGGTTGGAAGGGACCTTTAAAGGCCACCTAGTTCAAACCTGCTGCCACGGGCAGGCAGACCTTTCACTAAAGCAGGTCAATTAGCTGTTCTTTCTCCCTGCAAAATTCCCCCAAACTTTTAACACAGTACAAAATGCACTCAGTCCCAGAGTAACAGTTACATCCTTATTGCTTATAGCTGTGACTCTGAACAAAGGAAAAAGAATATATTCATCACTATAAATATAGTCTAGAAAAGTCCCTAGAAAAGTCCTGAAGTCTAACACAGTTGACAATACAAATCCCATTTTTTAACATGAAGGTATTCTAGCACTCCTGCAGCAATTCAGAGACCAATCTTTTACCGCTTCTCTGTCAAGAGCTTCCTGGAAGTCCTTCTGTCGTCTTTCTTCATATTGCTTTTCCCTGAAAATTCTGTTTTGCCTTAGCACCTCTTTTTCATGCCGAACATGCATGAGTTGAGCAGCAATCCTCCGCTCATGCTGAGACTGTTTCATTAGTCTGTAAATGAGCTGCTGCTCCTGGTAAGCCTTCTAAAATATAAAAAAATAATACTACTAAGCACAGTTGATTAACTGTTTCCTAGAAAACTCATCAGTGTCTAATATGAGAAATAGGAATACCATCATATGACAGCATTCAATTGCTTATATGGGGCATAAATTCAGAACAACCTTCATATCTATTTATTAGTACAATTTTCAAAAACTATGCAAGAATACAAAATATGTCTTATCTCAGATACCCAGTAAAAATACATCTGGTCAGACTAACTCCATTTTAATGTAGTTATTTCCTATGTGCAAAGAAACTGCAGCATATTTCAAATAGCAGCTTCTTATCTGAAGATATACCTTTTCCTCAAATCATTAATTTAATCCTGTTATTCACCAGTCCCCATTCTCAGCAATAATCTACAGCATCCTTGAGCAATCTATTTTCTACAGATTCAATTTTTTTTCTTCTTTTGGGGGAATTGGGTAATTATCTTCTCCATTATTCCGTATTCACCAGACTGAGATTATGAGAAAGGATTCAGAACAGAGCAAAATACAAGACTTCTGGGTAATAGTTCCAGTGTCCTTATTGGGACATGAATATACTACACTATACAGCAATAAAGGAAAATCATTCTGAACCATTGCTTGAGACATGGTCTATGTGCACAGACATTTTGAAGGCTGTGAATTGTTATTTTTCAAAGTATTCTTGAAACATAATAGTATCTTCTCACCGCTACACTTCTCCAGACTGTTCTTGGCATCCAAACTAATGCTTAATCTAACCTAAAGCTTTGCCTCGCTATCACCGTCCAAAACTCCTTTTGAGACCAGAACAAAAGCATTGGTTTGCCTCACAAGCATCACTGCCAAATGACAATGCTACAGCAGAATTCTAGAGGAAATTTCTGCTTTGCTGAATATTTGCCTTTGATACATCAAAACTGCTATTAAATGTATTTAAATTTAAGGACTGAAATTGGGATTTGATTATCTCAATTTCATTTTCCTAAAAACAGAGGCACAAGTAAAGTCAGTATTAACTAAAAAAAAAAAAAGCAAAAAAAAAAAAAAGCAAAACAACAACAACAAAAAACAACAGACAAAAAACCCACCCCAAAACAAAACAAAAACCACACCAAAATAAAGTATCACTTCTATTTTCTTTCAATCTGGTTTATTTTTTTATCAGCTGTCTGTGACAGAGAGGGCAAAACACCTTATGTAACTGCACTTAAAAAGGAAAAATCCAACTTGATTTCATATGATATGATTTATGAAGAAATTCTATTAAGAGGTCTAGATCTGTCCTACACAATGCAGTCAGGACACTTGCAATAGAATTCTAATGCAAAGCATGACTGCTGCAATTGCAATAATAAGAACAAGAACTTTCCAAATAATTTACATATTTAATGTTGATGTTGGGGAGAAGCCAAACAAACAAACAAATAAATCACTTTCCATATTTTTAAAGTTCCTTTCCCGTCACAATTCTGGGAATAAAGTACATTCCAACTAAATTCTGGTGACTTGAAAATATTAAACTAATATAAAAATATTTTAACATTTTCTGTATTTTAGCCAAAATGTGGGCTTTGCCCTCTGTACTGAGGGCTTTTCCTAGTACTGAGTCTCATGACACTGCATGACCGTCCCAGTGACAAATGTGCATTCATCTCAGGCGTTAATCATAGACTCCTTCACCTGGATGCTACATTATCTGTCTACAAAGCTTTTCACTAAATGAGGATCTAATTTTGAATGTGTCTTGTTTTGTTCTTCATCTGTAGTGTACTATCTGTAAGTTGTTTGTCTATGGAGGGAATTACCATCATACATACAACCGAAATGGAAAACAATGCAGTCATAACAACTTTGTTAGATGCGTCGCTTGATATAGCTTAGGTGATAAAATTTTCCTGCCCTTTGCTGCCTCAGTTCTATCCACTGTTTCATGGAACTTAGAATTTCAATAAAGATTTCAAAGAAGAGCAGAGGTCACACAGTTTACTTCCTATTGCAAATAAATACCCTTAATTTTTTTATTAATTGCTGCTTACCCTCAATCACAAATTATTACAGCAGTAATAAGCTCTCACCAGTGGAAAATTGATGTTAAAATCCCTATTTGCAGAGAACTGAAGGAGCCACCCTAACAGAGTGCTCATTTGTCATACTTAAACCATCAACTGAATGGTGCAAACAGTTGGTCCAGTAAGAAATTAAAACACCTGTTCCAGGTGAATTTCCATTTCATAAAGGAAATTGGAAGATGCTCCTTTAGAACACTTGACAGCAGCCAAAACATATCTTCTCTTTTTAAAAGGGTAGAGAACTTCAATATTCTAAGTGATCAAATACTTGGCATGCTCACTAGGCCTAAAAAGAGCCAGCAGGAAATTCTTGCCACCTTGCAGCTGTTGTCCTGACCTTCTAGAGATCAATGTCCCCACCTGTGCTCAGCCTCTCCTGGGGGAGCCA
>JANRMJ010000079.1:11141291-11153336 GCA_025584955.1 Alethe diademata | reverse complement strand
CTCCTTGCTTCTTCTCAGTAGGTAGTTTATTTCATGGTGGTTTCAGGACAAAGAGAAAGAGACCCGGAGGTCGGGGTTTTTCTAGGGAGGGGGAAGGCAGGAAAGGGGCTCCTTCTGGCTCACTGCCAATGAGATAGGGACAAGGGATATGTTTATACATTCCTTCAGCCTCTGGTATTGGATTTCAACACTACCCTTCTGTTCTACCAAGGTTTATACATGCATTTTGTTTCAAAAGTAATTTACACACATTCTGAATTATGTGTTATGTCAGATTTCTAAAGTAGCAACACCAGCCATTCTCTTCTCATTCTCCAGAATGATGGTAGAAACTATTAGAATTGTTCTTTTGGTTCAATGGCAAAAATCTATCCCTTTTTTTTCATTTGAATCATATGGAGAGTGGTAGGCCCAAAACACCTTTCCTGCAGGTGCTTTGTAGGCTCTTTGGCATATAGATGTTTGGCACCTGCCATCTGGACAGATCAGTGTTTTTGCAGAGTACGGTTTTGAAATTCTTTCCCCCCAAGGATGATGGATGCCATGCTCTATCCCAGAGAAATGTTGTATGAATGAGATTTGAAATTAAAACTGAAGAAAATCATGGTTAGGCTGCCAAGCATACACAGAAGCAGTTGGTGAATACACCAACTTAAAAAAAAATCTTATGACTGGAAAGAATATCTGTTTGCTAAATACCTTAGCAAACCATAGATAATTTACATTCAAATTTGCATAATTATGCCCATGTTCATATGTAGGTTGTGTCTTATTCTGAACATTTGCAGTAAGTTCTAACTCATTTTGCACAGTTCATATTTGAAGTCTAGCACGTCTTGTTTTGCCCTTGAGTTTCAGAAGCTGTTTTTTCATCTTAGGATCAGCTAGTCAGCATATTTATCTTTTTATCCAGAATGGGTGCTCTCAAAGAAATTATATCAATTATAAGTTCTCTTTTAGCAGCAGAGGAGCAGCATTTGTCAGAATGAATCATTAGCAACAGTTGGAATGCACTCTTTTCTTCCTGCCTCTTCTGGAAACCTTACTGAATTTGAAGTATCCTTAATCTGGGCATGTACTCAGGTAGACCAGTCTTCATTGTCAGTAAAGAGGTGACTCTTTGTTCTTTTCAGTGGTAGTTACTGATAGTATTGCTCATTCTGCCCTTTGTCTTTTTATACCTCTCACTATATTGTTGCTTCACTTTGGCAATAACAGGTACAGATGCTCAGACTGCACTATTCAAAACAGCTATTTCAGCTGCAGTTACAATAGAGTGGGTATTAGGTGTTTTCTTTTACAAACACTAATAAGATGGTAGTAGAATTTCTTCTTTCTTTGTAATTCTGTTCAATAGAGGATTTGAAAATTTTCTATAGCCTTGACTAGAATTCTTGCTGTTCATAACAATTTAATAAATTCCTCTTTCTTTTTCATTTTAAAAAATAAATTTTTCACGTTTTCTGTGGCAAAAATTGTCTTGCATGGTAATTAATAAGATATGTAAGTGAAGTGGATTTAATCTATCTTTTGGTCAGTTTACCATTGGATAGCAGCATAAATTTATTTCATTAAACTGCAACATGATCAATACATGCTGCACAAGAATCTTACTGGAACAGAATCACCCTGATCCTTAACTTTGAGAAAGGTATCTTTCCAAGATTTAGGTATACAATTTTCTTTTCTATGGGCATATTATTCTTTATCATTGTATTTGGAACAGGAAAAGGCACAAAGCTATAAAAGGCAAGCACAAATAAACTTATTTTAAATCAATTCGATTCTGTGCTTTGGTTTGAATTACTTTTTTTAATGGATTAATGCATGATATTGATTAAATGGGCAGGTAAAGCAAAGAAAAATTAATCTTATTTTGAAACAGGAAATAAGTCTATCTGTCAGATTTTACATCTGATACAGCATCAAATTAATCCCATATTTGTGTATAGGTTATGTAAATAAAATTTAATAGTATACTGCATAATATGAGACATGAAACTAAGATGCACGTAATTCTGTTTATGAAGTTACACAGCTGCTGCTTGTAATTAGGTGCCTAGGGAACCTCTGTTCAACAATCCCTTTTAATGAGTGTTTTTAACAGTTTGGGTTCCATGGTAAGAGAAGAACCAGATATAGAATGTCAAATATAACTAAAATACGAATAAATGAAGATTTGTAACAAAACTAGGTAGAGATTGTGTTTGGGTGTGCACATGTATATGTGCTTTTAAATATTTTTTTGAACACATACAGAGATTTTGAAGGCTGTTTTGCAAACACAGTGTTCAATGTTTCAAATGATAAACAAAAAAATAGTGATTGCTTTCTTACTGCTGCAGCGTAGTTTCTATCCCATAAAGTTACTTATTACAATAGAAAATAAAATAATTACTTTCCCCCATCACATTTTAAATGTGATTCACTGTTTTAATAGTTTTACTTTCATCATGGCATTGTTGAAATTTAAATAACTACAGAAATACAACTTCTTTAAACATTTCCTGGGTCACTTATAACTGAAATACTCTATTCTCGTCTGTTGTCCAATGCTATGTATCATATAGATTTGTTTGTGCAAAAGAAGAAAAAGACTACAGTATTTTTGTTAAATATCTCTAGCTTACTTCTCTTGGAAGAGAGGAAGTAACATTGCTTTCTTTGTGAGAGGTTTTGACACTTAAATAATTTGTTTCTATTGTCCCTTTCACGTCTGTTTTTTGTGAGCTACTACATCCAGTCTTTTTGTGAGATTAAAGTACGTACTTCCATCCTGTGTATAACATGTCAGCATGTAGAACAGCATCTCCTAGGAGTATAGTTTTTCAGAAATTGTAACTTCTTGTTTTGTTGAACCTTGTAACTTATTATAATCTATGCCTGAATTGCACAACAGAAACTTTTAAATACAGTTCATTTTTTTCCATTCATCTTTATAGCATTTGTTTTCTCTACAATGAACATATCCTTACCAGTGAAGAAGACTTTATTGTTGATAATTTGTTTTCAGGGAGGATCCCTTAAACTGTTCAGAGTATGCAGGTGTGGTTCAGCCATGGTTTATGAAGCCATAAATTGTAATGTGGAATTCAACAAGCAGAAGAAAATGCATGTTTTGCAATGTGATAAACTGCAGGAAATTCAGGACAAATAATGGAAGAATAAATTATGTAATTACTAAATAATGCAAATGTCAAATCTGTTTAAGGAGTTAGTTAATTGTAATTACAGTTTGGTTTAGCGAGAGATCTTTGGATATTTATGTTACTTAAAGGAGAAAACAGCTTGAAGTTGAGGAACATTTTGGTTTTAATCCAAATCAAGTCATAATCAGTAAAATAAATAATGATAGAGACATAAGATGAATGATAATGCTCAGGAAAAATTATTGCAGAATTCTCTTTCATCTGTTGAGAGTTAACCTTTAAGCATGCTATTTAGAAATTTATGCTGACCTATAATGGTTATTCATATTTTACTTTTTCATGAGTTAATCCCATCATAAGACACTCCTGCTTCCCAATTACCCTGAGGAGAAAGTTACAGTTGTTCTCTTCATCCTCAGTGTGATCTAACCCTGTCTGGTTGGTGTCTTGTCACCATTTGGACTCTGGACTATTTCCTTGTAGTTGTAAGACTTGTCTCAGTATCTAAACTCATGGAGTTGAAACATAAAGCAGTAAAAGGGAGAAATGGAGAGAGAGAGAGCAAAAATTTATAATATTTAATTTCTTCTTTTGCATGCATTGTCCTTGTGTGGGTCAGGAAGTTCTTAAGACAACTGTAGATACTATGCCGTATTATTCCTTTTGCAAGCCTTATTTATCCTTATGTTTAGATAACCAGGTGTTGTCTGTATTCCACATATAGTCCATTTACATTTGTGATGCTGTAATTGTAGTTCTCTGGAATAGTGTTTCAGAAGTAAATGGAGTATTAATTCAAACCCTGTGGTGTGAAAGAGCAAAACTGCTAAACACAAAATATAGTGGAAAACCCACTGTCATTCTTACAGAAGTTCCATTTCAGACCCTAGCTGAATCTTATTAATATTCCCCCAGCCTCTGCTTTCTGTTGTGATCTTGTTTTTCTCCTCATTACTCAACTAATACTACCATAATTTTTACTGACAGCTGTTCTTACAAGGTTGTAAGTACTCCTGAAGCATACTAGCTTTATTTCTACCAGCTTTTCTTTTCTCTTATGCAAGATCTGCTTATCATCCTTCCCATTTCTTTCTGCTATCCCTCATCTTTCTAAGTTGTCCATTTCCTCACTGAAGAGGGGAGGGGACTTTTTTTTCTGCTTTACTCAGTTGAGATTCCAATTCTTTTCATATGTATTTCATATCTCAGAAATACTAGAAGACCAAAAATTCTTACATATGTTAATCAGTCTGTAAAACGAATTCATTTTCCACAATGGTTTTGTATTAGAGGTGCCTGGATATGGCACTTGGGGTGATAATGGTGGTGCTCTGTTGACAGTTGGACTGGATGATCTTGAAGGTCTTTTCCAACCCTGATGATTCTGTGATTTTTACATCAGGTTTTAGGAATGTAAGTAAAAGTCCTAATCTAAATATATGGAATACCTACAAAAAGAAAGAAGACAATGTGTGAGTTTAGGAGAAACAATTCTGCCCTACAGTTATAGAGTCTAGCAAATCCTATCACTAACTCTTTAACAATCTGCTGATCTATAGCAGCCAGAAAAACATACTTAAAATGAAAAAATTGTGTGATCAAAGAAGTTGAGCCTGAGGTCCTAAAATGCTGTGCTTACAATTTTGTGAAGTGTTGTCATTACTAATATCTTAAAAATGAAGCTATATCACAGTTAAACTTTTGTTAAGATAAACAGAAATTTGCTAGCAAGCTGCTTAGTGGACCTGGATTTATCACAGTGTTCTCAAAAACTAGTGATGTATGATAAGCACTTTCATTATGTAATATGAAACACATGCATTCTGTATTGCTGGCACTTTGAAAGCTTGGAAACAATTCAACACCTTCAAGCCAGCAAGTATGTAAAGCAGTAAGATAAAATCATTAATAATCAAATTCAGGATAGAGATTACACAAGCATTAATGAAGCAATTCTCATTAAAGCAGTTTTTCTGGATAGGACGTGCCTCACAGAGTAGGAATGCCACTTTCCCAGAGAATGTCAGCAATGACTAGTAATCCTGATCATGTGCAAATTGGAGCAAGAGGTTCTGATTAATTCTCTTGGGGGAAACAAAAATCGACATTTTTTCTAGAATCTTAGGTGCGAAGCTGTGTGGAAAAACAATCAGTAAAATAATAAAATAGATGAAGCACAGGCCTTTTAGTTCAGTCCATTCATAACCAATAAAAAATAAAACTGTTTTGAGAGAGAAAGGAAGTGAGGTCTATTTGTTTAGCTGGAGAACATTAATATATTTCCTTGCTCAGTCCTTAAAATGTGAGTAACCTAAAAATCTAAGAAAGGATTTTACAATGAATTATTTTAATGGGAAAATGACCACATTTGCCATACCCATATCCCAGTCACACAGACTTAGAGCCTAAAAGTGACCTTGTTTTTCATGCTCCAGTAATATACCTGTTTATACTGTTATGGCTCCTGCGCAGAACAGATATATAGTCATTGCTGTTGAGAAACAGTGTAATCTACTTAAAAGCATTTCTCTTTTATTCTAATATTTTGGCTACAGTACTGTAACACGGAATGTGAAGATTTGCTTTCAGTCAAGTTGTGAACTTGGGAGTTTTTTCATATATGTGAATGATTTTACTTCTGTTCTTACACAACTTAGTACTTTCTTATTTACAATTTAAAATTGGGTGTAATATGAAATTCTGTCTTTTTGGATTACGGAACTTTTTTCTCCTAATTTGGGAGCTTGTTCATTATTTAATTAATTTAATGCTTTCTTTAAAAAATAAAATAAAATAAAATGCTGTGGCACAAAAAATTAGTCCTTACAACAAAATGACAGCAGCTAAATCTCTAGGAGCCAGTCTGACTTGACATTATGATCAATATGCTGGATCTCATTTGTGATAGGAGTGGTCCTTTTTGTTGCTAGTATAGGCAGATAATATCTTAAAATGAAGTAGAAAATTATACATTGTATTGCATTGGCATGCCTCAGAAATCCATTTGTGATAGGAGTTAAATACAGAGAATGCTGATGCCTGAGAATATGTGTGAGGTGAAGGTTAAACCATTTTTTATAATTTGTTGTTTCTTTCTTAATTTAGCATTTGACTTTTAGCATGTTTTATTTGGTTGCAGTCATTAATTGATGTAACTTAGGACTAATTGTCAGTGTGCTGTGCACAGCTGGATACTGAGCTATCCATTTATTTTATTGTCCCTACAAAAATAGGGTGTTGTCAATTTTTTAACTGAAGGACAATCTCTGAAACCAGATCGTAAAGTGGCAGTTGTAGCAGACAGAGACCATATGTTTGTTGTTGCCTAAACTGTGCTGCTTTGGTGATCTTGCCCAGCAGCCTTTTCATTGGTTTTAAGTTTAATATGTTTGTTAAAATTTCATAGTACCATAGAATGGTTTGGGGTGGAAGGGACCTTAAAGACCATCTAGTTTCAGTGCCCTGCAACTGAATTGTTTTACATCATTGGAAGTGCATATAGAGTTACCATCTTTTTCTTTCATTTTAAGTTAGACTGTAAAATGTTTTCATAAAAGAAGTTAAACTATAAGAGAATCATCAGTCTAGTGCTCTCCTATCACTTTCTGTGTTTTGTTTATTTCTTGCTTTGATCTTACTTTGGTCAGTCTGAAGGAGTATTTTTACCTTATACAGTCTTTAAAATTTTACCTATGCATTTGCTGTTAAATTACTTTTTGTATATACCTTGGTTTCTTAGTTTACTTGATGATATGCTAAATTTAATATTATTACAAACAGACACGGTTTTACATATTTTTGGCATGTTTTTTCTTGGTTGCTTTTTGTATACTTTTCTGTAATGGAAAGTTCAGGATCTCTCCCTTTTTTTCAAGAATATGGGCTTTTTTGCACACATGCCAATAAATTTTTGAGACAGATGATGTGATTATCAAGAGAGATGCGTATTGGCATCATGGTGGGTTTTTTGTTTTAACAGTGATAGATCACATGTGTGAATGTTTTCAATATTTCATAATAAATTTAATGAATATGTTTATTTTTATCTGTATATGTATCTATGTCTATGTAAGCATATGTAACTCATATATACATACTTAGTATTATACCTTTTATGTGAAGGTGTCCCCTTATAAATCTGTAGCTTAGTGTTGTGAGAAAATACTCACCGTTACCAGTTTACTGTTGCACATAAATATTTTAGGTCGCTCAAAGAATCACCAGCAAAGATGGTGGCCAAGGCGGTTTTATGTTTAAGGGAAGATGCAACAATGTTTGTCAGCAAGGTTTCTACTTACCCAAAGCACACGCAGGAAAAATTGGACTAGAACCTAAAATCAATCGACCTAAAACTGAAACCAACCTAAATGTATTTATGTGTAAGCTTGGGATGAAGTTAGGGCAAGAATAGGAAAGGATTAAGGGTAAAAACGAGTAAGAGGGGCAGTTGTATAGGGTCACAAGATTTGGACTAGAGCACTTGGCCCAGACTTGACTAATGATTTAGGCCTAAAGGTTTTAACAGCACTTAAACTTAATAGCACATTTAATTGATATTTAAATAATCTATCAAAAGATTCTATATACTTTACTGTAAGCACAGCAGTAATTCACCTCAGCCTACAAACCTAAATTATTGAACAACCTAAGAGATAAACATTTTCAGTACATTTGCTTTAGCTTGTTCACACTTGCACATATGTAGACCTGAAGGTGTATGGAGAAGGTAATCACTTGTGAAAACTTTCCCTGAAGGTCAGGGAAGTACTCACATTGGGTGCTTTTGCATCTTCTCCTAGGCTGAGCCTCGAGGAGTGGGGTTATCAGCCCAGGATCCATTGTCATTGTTCACTGGTCCTCTGAGTACAGCAGACTTGCTGAGAGGTGCCCCACTCAGGACAATTTGCTGATCACAGACCATTGCAGGCCAAAAGAGCTCAGAATTGTTCATGAGGTTGCGAAACACCTCTGAGATGATCAGCTTCAACCTCTGACTGGTCACCACCTGGTTGCTAGACCATGGCACTTAGTGCCACATCAGTTGTTTATTTAACACCTTCAAGGGTGGTGACTCCACAAACGCTCTGGACAGTTCATTCCAATGAATTCCAGTCTAACAATCTGTTCTGAAAAGAAATTGCTTCTGAAAGGAAGGGTCTGTTGAGAATCACTGTTTCTAGGGTCACAAGAGAATTGGCTTAAATCATAATAATCTTCAATCTTGGCCACAGTTCAGGTTAGTAACTTCAGTTACAAAAATGTTGTTCCACTGAAGTTGTAATTCAGACAAGGAAAATAAGTTTCCAAAGTGGTTTGTGCTAGACCGCACAAGTTCTTGGGTGCAGACAGTATTTTTAATCAACTCAAGAGGTTAGTCCAGGTGCTGTTTGTCAGGGCTGAGGCCTAATGAGCATTTCTGAGATCACAGTGCAGGCCGGGGGAATGCACCACACCACACTTGCTCAATGTGGTTTTTTGCTTAGTGCATAAAATATATTTCAAAATGTACATTTAAAAAATTAAAATGGGAATGACATGCAATTGCTTTTCTTGACCCTTAGAGAAAACCTTTATCTTCTCTTTAACAGTAGTCACTGTCAAAAGAGGAAAGAGCAATAATATTGGAAAGGGAAAATTAATTTTGAACTGGCATATGAATCTGCTTATTTTCAAACTTGTTGAATTTTTTTTTCATAATACTATATTGATATTGGGAAAGAAATAATGGCTTCTACTGTCCTTTAAATATTTACAGTTATTAAGCTGGTACAAGAATGAGTTGGTACTGTGTAATTTAACTATGTATGAGGAGAATAACCTGCTCTAAGAGATGATGGACTGTCTGTTAATTACTTCTTCCTGAAGTGAGGTACATGATTTTTAAATCAAGGGAAAACTTTATGCAGGCACAGCCATAAAAAGTAATTATTTTCTAAACTAATAAGGAATTGTATACCTGTAAGACTACTTGGGTTAGCCTTTGAGGAGCATGAAAAGCAGAAGTAGTTTGTCTTAAACACTAAGCAAAATGTATTTGCTGCCCTCCATGCACACTCTCCCCCAATCACTGGAAGGGATATTCCTGTCAGGCAAACACAGCCATGCTGTCTCAGAGTGATTAGATAAATAATTGGATACAGAAATGTAAGTCAATACAAGTTAATTTCCATTGACTCCCTTTACTCCTTATTTGCATGAACAAAATGGATAGTGATTTTATATTCTAATGGTTGAGTCTAAATGGCTTTGAGTAGTGCTTTATTTATAGAGCACTTCATTGCCCATAAGGTGAGTAAAAGTGCAAATTGTCGTCAGGATTAAGACTGACTTTTTCATAGCTTGTAAAAGAGAATCAGTAGCCAGGTCTGGGTGCATGAATAAAGTACACGCTGGTAAGAGGAGTTTTTCTGCTGTACCTCAGACTGTCCCCATATGTGATGAGTCAGAATTTGTTCTTGGAATCTGAAGAAATGTTTGTAACTCTGGAGTCAAAACCAAATTGGATAGCATAATGATGACAAATCTCAATCCATGAAGTATTTGGTCTTGATTTTGAAGAGGTGTTTCAATGTATGAGTGGACTGTGTCCTGGGCAGCTTCTTCTTAATACTGAGGAGCATTTTTGGAGTATGTTTGATGTGATGAACTGGATCAATTCAGAAAGAGTTATTTTGTAAACACTGAAAGCTGAAGTGGTTTATTTAAAATCAACAGTGATTTTCGTATATAGGATGCACTTTTTGTGTTACACGTGAGGTTTGCTTTCTATAACCATAGCTTTTTTCCTAAATTTATCTTTTTCTTTTCGCTTTATTTAAGTCTACTTGGAGTAACAACAGAAGCAAAAAGGGAACATGAAATAATAGTATAATTTAATTAATCCTCTCCAGCAATATTAGTACAAGTTATTGATATGTTAATCACATCAATAGTGATCTGTAGATAATGCTAATTGCTCTTCAGACATCAATTGGGCTAAGACTTTGTGGCAGTTAATATTAGAAATAATTCATGTTAGTTTTAGTCCTCAAATGCATTTAATTATAGATTTGTTTGTGAAACAAACAGCTACACCTTTTCCTCATCTCTATTAGTCTGCCATTTGAAATACGCAGCAGAAGTTTTCTGCACTGGGCAGAGTTATCAAAAGTTTTGCACATGTAGTCATACAGTCTTTCTTTATTTGTTGGCCATTGAGTGATCTTCTCCAGTCATTGAGATAGTAGTGAGAAAAATTATGTATCTCTATTTGCATTCATAATTATCACAATAGATAAATAGTTTGTGGGTGAATGACACAGCAGATCCATCATCATTACACCTCCATGTGTATGACTGGGACAGCAATTTGGCTGTTAGCCATCATAATGACATGGCTTAACTAATGTGATCAGCCTTGAAACAGATTGAATTAAAATTTTCTTTCCCCAGGGAACAGAAATCGCAAGGTATGTTCTAGGCAGCTGATATGAAGAATTATTATTAATTTTTTTGTGCCAACCAGGGATAGCAAATATGCTGTTTTGTACCTTTCACAGAAAGAGGTCTAAGGAGCAGCTTGTTCATTTGTTCCGTCTTTGGGTTTTTCCATTAATGTATCTTCTCCAAGATCGTGAGTGCTAATTCCAGTAAAATGATCCTCATGAAAGGGAAGTCACCTCTTCTGGAAGTACAGTTTTGTTGAGTTGGACTTTGCTACAAACCTTTGCAAAATTCAGGTCTGCTGAAGACTAAACTGAACCTCTTCTTACTGTTCAATAAAGAAGAAAAAATATGAATAGGACCTGTACTGCCAGAGTATAGTATATGTATTGCATATATGAAAGCCAATGTGCAGGGCAGGAGGTGTCCTGCTGCTTCATATTAAAAAACTAAAAGTTAAGTTGCTTTCCATTACAAGTATAGCATTTCTGTCTCAAAAACAGGTTCCATACAACTGAGATGATGAGTTTAAGAATGGAGTGAATGAGGAGCATAGGGTTGGGAGCCATTCAAAAGACAAGAAACAACAAGGAAGCCAGTGGATCATAGAGTCACTTGCTTTGAGGGAGCAGCAGTAGTGACAGAAGTTGGAATAACGTAGCTTGCTAGTCCAAGTGAAAGGAGTAGGCAACAGTAACTGATGTATGATAACAGAAAGGAACTTTAGAGACAGATTTGTATTGTTCTGGAGATCGAAATAGAACAGCCTAGGCAAAGCAAACTTGAAAATAATGTATTTCCTTGTGATAGTTCTTGTGATTAACTTATGCAAGTAAAACAGTTTCTTACCTATCACAAAAATTCTTTTGTTTTCCTCACGTTGAGAATCCTGTATTTCTTATTAAGTCCTATGCTTTATCACTGTGTGTCTTGACTTTTCGTGCACTCAGCATCTTACAGATGAGATGGCTACTGATTGGTTGTAAATGTATTTATCCCTCTGCTTAGGAACGGATGACCTCTCTATCTAGTAACTTACGGAAGACTGACACAGGAAACAAATACATTGTTGGAAGATACATTAACTCAAGTCTTTCTGATTCTGTCACTATTTTACAGACAGTAAGAACATCAAGATTGCAAAAAATCTGTCGGTACACAGTCAGCAAAATAGAAAAAACTGATTTTGGGCTGGTTGTTTTGGGGTTTTTTTAGTCATTCATATGGGCTTTTATCTTTCATTAGGAGGTCTTTAATAATTTCAGATCATTGAACACTACATTCCTGGACTTTCCAGACATTGACTATAGAATAATTAATAATCTCAATATAACATATTTGGTTTTTAAGTTAACAGCACTGAAACAGCTATAAGTATAAATTTCCTGGCATGGAGCTCATTGTGTTACTTGATTCTGAAAGTGAAAAAAGATAAAGATGTTTAATACTGTTTAAACTTTTCTTAATATGAAAA
>JANRMJ010000079.1:11079908-11094243 GCA_025584955.1 Alethe diademata | reverse complement strand
GAGTCCACTTCAATTTTTTATGCTGCAGTAGTTAGTATCCTTTTAGTTTATTTTCTGTTTTTATGCGTGTTCTGTTTCTACCTGCTGTTTTTGCTCCAGCATTGTTCATTAGCCTAAACTGCTATTGCACTTTAGCCTAAAACTGCTATTGCACTTTATACTAAACTATTTAGCTTCAGCCTGTGCTATTGCACAGTGCTTTTTGTGTTTATAGACATACATTACCCTTATGGGGACAAGTGAGTGCCTGTTCCATTTTCTGCCTCAACCTTTACTTTGCCACACTAACCCAGCCAAGTTCTGTCAGTCACCTTTTAATAGATAGGCTTTAGAGCTTTACACCATCTTGGTGACCTTTCTTTTCTTCTGTCCTAATTTGAAATACTTTCTTGAATGTAGGTCTTCTGTGCGTATGAGATTTTATTACTACCTTAAAATATTATTCTTAATCCAGTGCTCCTAGGATCAGAGTTGCCTTTTCTTGGCAGTATTCCACCAGAGGCTGAGTATGCTTGTATTGACTTGCCTGACTGGCTTAAATATTGCTAGTAGTGTAACCACAGGGACACAGTGTTCATTAAAAGCTGAAAAAGCTAACTCAAAATCATGGGGAAATATTTAAGAGCTATCTCACACTACTCTGCCTGCTGCCAGTTACCAGGGCTGCATTACGTCAGCTGGCTATGAACTGAATAGTGCAGGTATAAATGCCTAAACTTATCATTTTTACAGATCCCAGTGATAGTTCTTCACTATTACCCCTCATCTTTCACTACTAATCCATTAATGATTTACTTTTTGTTCTCTTTTCCCTATTATCCAGACTCTAGGGTTATAAAGCCTATTTTAATTACAGACAAAGCTGTATATGCAGACCTTACATCTCTTACAGAAATTAAGATAATGATGGTGCGAACAGTACTTCTTGATTCACCTTCATTTTGAAAGTTTCCTCCCTAGGCAGATCTTAGCTTTCCCATTCCCTCTTCCTTGTTTTGATCTCCTTGTGTTCAGCAGTTAAGCAGATGCAGAAATAAGACAACTGGGCACAGCCGGCTACATGGCTGGTTAAATATGTATTAGGTTCTACCTTGTATTCCTTTTCTTATTTTTAAGGTGATAGCATCTGTTCAAGCACCCATTCCATATTTACCAGGAGCAATTCTATTCCTTTCAACAGAGTTGTTCGTAGCACTTGTTCAGAGATAGCTGAGTGGTATGGGCATGTGATAAATTTTAGGGTTAGCATCAACGGAGTATCTTCTGCCAGCTATACATTCTGTTCCTAACATCTGTTTGATCTCAGAGTGAACCTGTTCAGAAGTTTACAAATAAGAAGAAAAAAGGCAATTGTTTTCCCAGTACCAGCTGAACTTCCTATACTGTCTGATCATGGAGTCAAATGGATAACACTGCACACATGATGGGAGCAAAGCAAGCAGAGGTGCAGTCTGACACTGATATGAGCAGCAGCTGGTGCTTAGCACAGCCAAATCACACTCAAGGAACACACCTGAAGTTTTATAATTTCTGTGTGAATAGATCACAAGGCATATACTCATTACCTGAAAACATTTTTCAAGAAACACAAACGTTTGACAAGACACTGTTCCTGTGATTACTGGTTGTTTTGAATAGTCTGCAGAATGCCCATTTGGTCAAAATATGTGAGCAATGCTGACCTTGAGTGGAGAGACTTGACTCTAGTAACAACTTAGCATCCACCCCCCCCGAAATTTCCTTTCACTATGAAAAAGAGACTTCTTGCTCAGTATTCTTTTTAAAAAGAATTTTCACTATACATATGTTTCATTTTATATTCAGTTCACTGGCTTAAATACAGAGAAGATAAAAATATGATTCAGTGAAAGGCATTTATAAGACTATGTAAAAATGTTTTTAGTTAAGTAGAGATAGATGACTACTGAATAGTTATGTTAGTAAAATTCACAGCCTTATTGCATAATGTCAAACTCTTTTCAAGTCACAGGAAATACCTCTCAAAACTACAAGAAAAAAAAAAAAGTTTTTCCATCAATTTAATCAGCTTTTTGATGTAAAGCCAACATTTTTCACTCTGTTGTAAATTTTTTTCCTACTATTCTAAAATATAAAACATGGACTACTAGTACACAAAAACTATTATGGATGCAGTTTATGTTGAAGGGGTATTAGGTTTCCCTCAGAAAAAAAAAAAAATCATGGGCAATAAGCATTCAAAAGGAATCACAACAACCTGTGGAGTATGTAGCTGATGCTCCCAATTATTTTCTTTCTGCTGCTGCATTCCTACACTCCAGAGTACACCTCTCACCTTTACAGCCATCACACTACAAACATTGCTTGCATTGAAGAGAATCACTGTTTTGCCTGAAGCAAGGAACATAAGTGTTGCAAAACTGACTCCTCCTCTAATGGGGTGAGCATGTACAAGTACACAGAGTTGTATTTCTCCCAGAGCTGCCAGGCTGAATATTTTGCAGTCAGAGCTCTAATGCTTACAGGGTTTTCTTTGTTTATCTTTCTTTTGGGTCTTTCTCCCTCTTTCTTTCTGGATTTTTTCCTTTTTTAAATATATGAGAAACACTTTGAAACGCTGGATTTTCAAGTCCTTTTTCAGGAAGCATTCATGAGCTGTCATGGGTCAACATACATTTCATTACCAGGCAAAAGTAAGTACTGCAGTTAAATCTGTTTCTACTGTATGTTTACCTTCCTGTTAAGGGTTTGGTGTTGTATGAAGGACAGAGTAGACTGTAGTTCTGTTAGCAGAAATTAGAAGCTTACAAAAATAGGTAAAATCAATTCAGCTTAATGTGGTATGGTAATATCATGTGGCTCAGATTTTGAGAAAGAAAAAAAGGATTTTTACTTGTAAGTCGATGATCTCTCTTTTAAAATACTGAAATAAGCTATGGACACAGAGATGCCACTCCTGTATGCTTTTTTTTAAGTGACAGTTGGACTGTGTTTATTATTTCAAATCATTTTAAATCCACTTGGTAGTACTAATCTCATTATATTTCATAATATATCAGTATATTATATTATATTGATTTATATCATTTATGTTCACTAAATATACCTTATTTTTGTTATTCATTAATGAAAACATCCTCCTGGAACTCCTATAACTGCCATCATATCTTCCACCATCTGATGTTCCCTAACTATTATTTTGTTCTTTCTGTGTTACACTCTCCTGTCTGCACATACAATCACTAGTTATCAGATTCTGTTTTGTGTTATTATCTTCCGAATGTGCTGGTATTGGCATAGACTTGCAGTGAAAGACTGAAGGGAAATGGGTCTCAGAGAGAATGGAGAGAAAGGCTGGTAAATGAGCGGGCAAGTAGTGAAGAAGCGATGTGCTTTGATCCAAAGAGCATCTTTTTAGCCAGTTTTCCCTGCATTTTGTTGGAACGCTGTACCGTCAACATCTGTAATATTTTCACTATTCCAGCAGTCACCTGGGAATTCATTAGTACCCTGGGAATGAATACAGTTTCCCTTGCTATGAGTTCCCTCTAGAGAGCGCAGCAGCCTGCGAGACAGTTGTGTGGATTCTGTGTCCGTGTTACCAGCATAAGATCCCTGCTGCAGAAATGCTCTGCTGCAGCTATCAGTCTTTTCTTCTCTTGAGAGTTGGCTTGCTTTTGTCGAGCTGCACTAGGCACTCTCCCAAGGCAGGCAGATGGATTGCCCAGGCAGCGAGCAAGTTTAGCAACAAGTAATGCTTGAACGCCTGTGTAGGAAAAGCAGCCATTTACCACGTGCGCGTTTCGCAGCTCCAGCGTCCCCGGCCAGTCTGCATTGCGAGCGCTCGTCAGTCTCCTGTGGCACAGTGCAGCCTAGTTAAAGTCCTGCACAAGGGCTAACCTAAATCCCCACTGTGGCACTGAGCATGCAGACCGTGCCGGGAAACAAAATCTGGAGAAATGCAGTTACCATAAAGCCAGCAAGAAGCAAAAAAACCTGATAGGTAATCATGGTATTTTGTCGTTGTTGTTGTTAAAAGTGATCTGGGAATCTGCCAGATTAAATTTTTACGTCAAAGGTGTAATGCTTTGGAAGGGCAGGTTTTCCAGTGGACTGAGCTGATAGGATAGTTCAGTCTCAGAATTTTCATCTTTATTTTTCAGAAGGGGTTTAAAGTTTTTCAGCTATTTACATTGTATTATCATCATTTTTTATTGCTCAGCAAAATATACCTTTTTAAGATGTCAAGTGTTCATGGCTCCATCTGCAATTACCACCCATAGTAAATAAAGTTCAGCTGTCAGAAGCAGGAGACAAATTGTGCTTTTGAAAGCTCTGGCCTTCATTTAGAGATTGTGGAAGTTTGACTTCCCCACAACCTTTTGGCAGTGAAGCAAATAGAGTTCAGCCATTTCATTCAGCTGAATCACTATTTGAGTTGAAACCTCTATCTTCCCAGGTGGTTTTCTTCTCCAGAATCAGACACAGGTTAATTACAGACTCAAAGAACACTAGAAATGTTTTTGTTCTTACTACCACTTCCATTTGTCTTGTTTCAAACTAATATTCTGGTGTTTCCAGACGCTCAAATTTACAAGCTCTATATTTTCTATATATTTATGTACCCACATGTACATATCAATACACTTTTTATTCTTCAGGCAGCATTTTTTAGAGTTTCATTACAAAATCTTGCTATGTAATACCCTTCTTTCAAAATTCTATTCCTCCCAGTAAAGCTCAGTTTTCTGTGGCTTCAGCACCACTTTTGTTTCCCATTTTTTTTCTTCAGTACAACTGCCTTTCAGAGAGGCTGTAGGGTTGCTTCACAAGGTAAGATCAAAGGGCAGCTCACCCAATTTGTTGTACTCATAAATTGCACTAATCTAATGCTCTAACAACTTCACTTACAAAGATTTTCTCACTGAACTTTTCCCAACAGTTTTCCTACAGTTTTCCTACAGTTTTGGTGGGGTGCCTTGTTTGGTCTCTTGTTTATCTGTGATGGCTATCACATTTGTCCTTAGTCTAGCTCTGAATTAAAAATCTCCTGTCATGTGACTCTGTACTTAGACTGCATGGGCAGTTAGGGTAAACTTAGTTGATCAACCTTGAGCTTGATCTTAATTCTTTTAAAGAGCCAGCCCACATTATTTTAATATCATTTATTCATTGGTCAGCTGTAGCTGTATCTATTCTGCAATCCACATTCTCACTCTAAGTTATCACTGTGGATCAATTTAATTAAACATTATGAAGTCAAGGATGCAGGGTTTTTTACAGGCTAAATAATGAGAGAAGGAAAGTTTCTAACTGTTGACCTTCCTACCTTTTATACTGCCTGGTCTCACTGAAGAGGTGATGAACTTACTCTGAGACCTTGCTTTATCTGTCATAGATACAGGTTGGTAATGGTTCTATTTAACATGAACTTTAATCCTTTTAAAAACTTACTTGTTAAAAAACTTTCATGTCCAGCAGGCTATATTTACAACCACTTTTCAGACCTGAAACTTTTTAACTTCCAGTAGAGCCACTGGTAATTCCCCTGCTTGCAGCATGTACCTGTCAAGTGCAGCTGTGGCTCTGCCTGACCCTTCCTTTACTGCATGTTCCCCTAGCAGCAGCTAGGTATGACCAGGCAGGCAGAGTTGTTCTCTTTTCCTGCTCCACTCTAAATTAGCCAATTAAAAATGAGAAAGAATGAATGTTCAAAATAAATGTTAAAATATCTCTGCTGTTCAGGATTGCATTTAGGTTGAGTCCTATTACCATTGTACATAGATTAGATTATCATTGTGATCCGTCTAGAGTTACAGATAGCGATCTCTGAAAAGATCTTATTCAGCGTATTTGTTACATCTGATATCATTAGTTTTCCTTGTCTTGAGAAATTTTCTAATCTTCTGAATTTCAAACCCCTTACAACCTGAGGTAACCCGACTTTTTTGGCATGGCAATTTTCTTTCCAAATTCATTGTTCCCTTGGGGCAAAGTCATTCCAAATTAATAGTGCTTTTAAATTGTCACATTTCCACTTCTGGTGAGCATGTGATACATAACATTCCCTGTGAGCAAGTATGTGCTGGTTCGTAAAAACAGTCAATAAACTTGGCACCAATAATTTCTGAAAACTTTCAGAACTCTAATTGGAGCAAGAACAATCAGGACCAATCATGATATTAAAAATGGAGGGTTTAGAATTCACAACAGATCATCTGTTTGATGAATAGCACATTTTGGATTCTGCTGTATGGTGTGACCCTTCTTTCTTGGATGAAAGAGGAGATGGTCTTTGGAAAAGCAAAGATGACTTGTAGCCAAATCTACATCTGCTCTCAGCCTCATCCAAAAATTGGATTGCTTCTGTTGCTGTTTCTTCACCCCTAAACATTAGCTGGTAAATCATGAGAGTTCAAAAAAGCCAATCCAAAAAGAGCAAGCTTTTCTTTCAAAAGATTCCTTTTACTCAATTATGATGCAAAGAGAAAATAAAGAACAATTCACTTCAGTGATTACAGGGCAGATTCTACCTACCTTATGAAAGGTAGGTGGATCACGATTTTGTGAATACAGAACAAAAATGTATGAAAGAAGGTATGTATTTTATAAAGAATAAAGATTAGTCGTTAAAGCGCTAATATTTAAATTATTTATTTAGATGGAAGTGTTAACTAAACTACCTTGCTTAACTAAACTACTGAGTAACCAGGTTCACTGGTAAAGTCTGAGTATTTGAAGTTAGAATCCTCCTGTGGCCCCCTTGTTTTAAGTAACAATATAAAGGGTTTTTTGGTCTAGATAAAGTAATTGGATATGATCATACTGTTTTGTCCTAATACAAGGAAGACAAAAAATAGTTTCCTGTCTATTTGTCACCCAAGTTATGTCTTCTAATATTCTCTTCAGGAAAAGCCCTACCTCACGTGCCTTGTATCATCCATGTGTCCTAATCATTGTATATCTGATTGGCCTAAGTAATGCCGAATTACTCCAAAATCTCTGTAATTATTACTGTTCTATGTTAAAATACTATTCATGTGTAAGTTCACTCCCTAATTATTATTATTATATACTGTTCCTAGTTATTTTATGTCTCGCACCTCTCTTCATTCCTTGTCTAAGTAGCAGCAGTGTAGATTTCTATTGTGATTTACACAAATGGGGAGAAGACGAGATAAGGCTACAGCCAAGGGAGATGCCATTGGTCTCAATTAAAGAACAACTTTGGTGCCAGATGGTGCAGGCTCCATTCCTCTGACTCTTGCTGGAAGACCTGACCCTCAAAAGTCTCATAACCACTGTCACCAGAAGCCCTTCCCCCCATTCCAGCATAGAACTCACTTAGTCTAGAAATGTATCAGATGCACGAGGCCTTGGAAGTCCTCCCATTGTCCTCAGGAGTCACCATTTTGTCATGGTCGTGGCCATACCCCATGTGATCTCTGAATGCTCTGTACTTGCTGAATACCTTGCCTTTTTCTTTGCCACAGAAGTACGTCAAAGGCCCTCATAGATACACACACCTATGTGCATTTTTGTGTCTTTACAAAGACACAGGTGAAAGTGTATGGAGTGTATAAATTTATATCATACATAGTTATACTTCTTTGTACTATACAAGGATTTTATTTATGAAGTGTGTGTATGCAAATGTTTAGTAATAGAATTAAATTCAGTGAAAACGTAATGTTAGTAGAAAGAAGGCAAAACAAAAGGAAAGTACACTTAAATGGTGTGGGAGTATGTCAGAGGAAGTGGGGGGCACATGAAAAGATCTGAATGTCCATTGGGCAGAGGGGTGAGCCTATGAAGCTGTCCAGGAGGCTACCACCCAGCCCCAGGTCATCTAACCAACAGACCAGACCAAATCTGACCAAGAGGCCTCTTTCTTCTACCTTCAAACCAACCAGGTCACCTTGGGGCTGTCCTGCAGCTTCCTTCTATTCTAGAAAATGTAGTTAATACTACTTACTAAAGTTGAAGGCCAGAACGAAAAAATAACTTCATGGCAACATGTTTGTAGGGACACCTACAACCCAAAATGTTTTCCTAAAAAGACCATGTGCATTTAAGAGAAGATGGTTGGGCTGGTATTATGAAAACAAAATTTTGTGTAAGGGGAGGTGAGACCACTCTTGTCTACATCTCAGTGTTCTAACACATACTTGTAATATCATGACAGGGATTATGCTCCATGTATTCCCTTATCTTTATGTTGATGTGGAGTCCATAGCACTTTCTGAAAACACAAGCCTGGCTGAATATACAAAAGACACAATTTTTCTGTGAATTGTTTTTATTCCTGCTTAGAACCAGAGGATTAACAAAAGTAAAACAGCCAAAAAACGCAGCTTTGAAAGAAAGGAAATGGTGACAATAGGAGACAGGTCACCATCACCCCAGTGATCAATTAATAAATAAAATTTCATTGAACATGACTTAAATGTTTCCTAATGTTTGTTTTTGTACACACGTGTAGTAGCAGAATGTTGATAGACTGCAGCATCTGTTAAAAGACATTTTCTGTGCTCCTGGAGAACTGGAAGGCTTTGGGAGTTTAAGGCCCTGTTTGAAACAAACAATACTGTTATCTGACCATAAAACAGGTGGTCTCATGTCATGTAAATCAAGATTCACAATATAGATACATCTGTGCAAAAGTCCTTTAGGACTAACAGGTATTTGTGAGCTATTCTAAGCACAATAATAACAGCATTAAGCTCCTTTTAATGGTGGTGAATATATTGTCCAAGTGTGTCTGGACTGTGTGTCTGAAAGGCAGAATGGGTTCTCAGGTAGCTGAAGTTTTTAAAACCATTTTTCCTGCCTTAGTAATTATAGACCAAGGAGGGAATGGATGTCCTTAAATCAGCCTTCACACAAGCTGTTAAATTAAAATAACTTTCACATCTTTGTTACTAGTAATGAGGTAGATGCCTTTGTCAAATATTGCTTAAAGAGGGTGCTCAAAACCAAGACATGGGGATGTTTTAGAGCACACAGTTACCATTTGCTACATTGGTGTGTTATTGGAGTTTATAATAAAGGACTATAACCACAGCTTCTTCATTACTGCCAGAGTCAGACGTGTGTGAAACATCCAAGCTGTGCAAGGAATTGGAAAACCCTGTCTGGTAACTGGTGTAAAATTAGAGTAAATATACCTCCACTCAGAAAGAAGACCATGAGGATGTTTAGGACAAAACAAAGATTTAACAGTGGTTATGAGCAGATGTTCACAGGTATTAGTTGAAATTATGAGAAAGGGTCAGATGTACTGCCTAATAGACTACAGTCACCAAGGTATCAAGGGACATTCTATTCCAATGAGCTTTAAAAAGTGAACACTACTGAGGGCAAAATTAAAAAGTTTCTAGCGGTAAAAAGATGAGGGAAGAAACAGCTATTGGTAAAGGGGTATTGCTTGCCCAAGAAATTTAACAGCTGGATACAAGCCTCTCCACTCCATAATGCTTAGCAGTTGGAGCCAGAGTGGGACAAAAAGAAGGATGGTAAACCGCAGTTTTCACATCATGCTTCTCAACAAAGCTTGCACCAAAATATCCCCACAAAACACCAGTTTGAACTTTACCAAACAGCTATTCAAAGCCCCTGGAAGCCATCAGGCCAGCGGGAGGTGAGGTTAGCAGAAATACAATACCCAGACAGCTGGAATAATATTAATAGTGCTGCTGGGTAAGACATGGCATTATTCTTTGCAGCAAGTCCATTATTCATCCATATGCATATTGCTGGAATGTATAAACACTTACTAGCTCCAACAACAACTTTCCAACAACAGAGCTTTAACTGTTGTTCAGCTATGACCTTCAATCCTGCAATTAGGAAAACAAAGCTTAAAATGGATGAAAATTCTTATATTTTTTATACAGCTGGGAAGTAAGCATGGTTTTTAGAAACTTCTCCTGGAGTTGCCAGTGACAGTTTCCCTTTTCACTGACATGCCTGAAAGGTTTTCATCTCCATCTACCTCTACACAAAACATTGTTGAAAACTAGCTGGTTTGAGATTTATTAGTCCCATTCTTATGGTGAGTTCTGGAAAATGGCAATAGCAGTGAGCTCATTGCATCAACACAGTACAAACTGCATTATGTGCCAGTAAACCAACCTCATTTTGATAAAGGAAGCACTGAAATAAATAGAAATGAAAGCAAGCATGTCTTATTTCACAATGGAAAGGAGGTTGTGAATTTTATCTGGTGAGCTGGAAGGTTCTGGTGTTTTAACAAAGCCACCATATAGTAAAGAATAGGTAGAAAAGGGAGTAACAAAATAATGTAAAGGACCCATCCTTTTACATAAATTAATAGACATCGCAAATGGACTATAAGCTGTATTCTACAGCCTCTTTTCAAAAGCTATGTAATTTTTCTCAAGGAGTTTGGGAATTATTAAGCCACATGTTAAAAGCATGATTAAAAACATGGCCAGAGATGTGATCAGATATGTCTCCCAAGCAGTTGTGGCCAAGTTGAAATCTGGCAAAGCAGGAGGTCTCTAGGGTTGTTGAGAGACACATCACAGCCCTGAAGGGCTGTCCTTTCTCAAATCCATAAAAGGTAAAGAGTGGGCAGTGCTCTGTATTCCAGCCACCAGAAGAAGTAGAAGAATAGTAAACTCTACTAAACACTAGGAAAAAAACAAGAAATACAGAGGAAGATAGCCAATTCTACCGCTAGACAAGGAGATACATTTTAACAAGCTTCCTTTTTGTTCATGGCTGCTCCAAATAATGTATTAAACCCATCCTGGATTTGTCTGAAGTTGTCCCAATGCAAGCAGGCATCCCAAAGAGCTTGTTCCTTGAGATGCCATTACTGCCAGCTGTAACACAATTTGCACCCTGGACTAGAGTGGGAAAAATTGTGTAGGTCTGAACAACTGTGCTGGATATTTGCTGCAAAATAGTTGAAGAATGAACCTGATGGATTATGTGTTGAGCACTTTCAGCCATGGATGATAGGTTAGGAGACTTCCTGAATTTGTAAATCCAGTCTGCTGTGTAAGGTATAGATGACCTCAAAGCTGCCTTCAGGAATTCATCTTTTGTCCTGACAGGGGCTGTGTTTACTGCTGCATCAGGTTCAGGGGAGGTCTTTGGGTAAGTGTAATCCCCTGCCCTTGACATTGTCACACAAGGTAATTTGGGTTTGTTTCATAAATTGCTTCATATCTATCATTTAACCAATGGATTTTCCCTTTTGGAGAAAACGCATTGCAAATCCTTCTTAGTGCCCCTGCACATGCTCCTGTAAAGTTGAATTTTTATTCTGGTTTTCCATTTTAGTAGGCAATATTGTCTGTATGTCACAGCACAACACAGAAAGACTGACCAAGTAACACTTCACAGGAGTCTGATTGGGGTTTCATCAGTCCTGTTAAGGGGTGATTGTGTATCTGTTTTTCTTCTCTTTTTTTTTCTATTAATATTTAAACTTTATTGTTGATACTTGTTATTAAGCAATATGTAAACTTTTGCAAGTATAAATTCGTTTATTAAGTCCATGCATTTATAGATATTTGTGCACACCTGACTGTATATATTTTAGAAATATTGACATGTCACCATAAGGAGCTGGACGTGCATTGGAAGAAAGTGGGCACAGCACCTGCCCTGTCCTACCAGCGTGAAACTGTCCTGACCCTAGAATCTAAAAAATGCCAAGGGAAAAGGGAGGCAAAGTATTTTCTTCAGAAAACAGAAGACATGGTCAGCAATTTGTATATCCTGTTATCAATGAGAATCTCCTGTGCAGATTTTTAACAGATCTTTTTTTAGCTGTGCCCTTTCTGTCTTGATCACTTGATTTATAAACTGCTGTAAGACACTGAAGTAAATCCATTACATGTGGCATAAAGATAAGTAACAGCAACACAGATTCCCACTGAAATAAAATATGCTCAAAAGTGCTCTGATTTCCTTCTAAAGAAGGTAACAAGATTCAAGGGCAAAAGAGCAGTAGTAATGTCATATATCTGCACTGTGGTCAGACTTTTGAGACAATTTCATGAAATTTTCATAAATTAGCTAGAAACCCACAGTCTATATGAAACCACTGTGCAGGATGACTAGTCTGGGAAAATTATTTACAACTGGTTGTCAATGGGTCACTGTCTGAGCAAAGGGGCAGAAAACTCCTTGGTGTGGCAACTAATCTGTATGTCATTAGTGATATGGGTAGCATTATACCATTGTACTCGACATTGGTGAAAGGAGAGGGACTTCAGCTTATTGGAGAAGAAGAAGAGAAAAAAGTTATTTTTATATAATATTGCTGTATGGTTTCTGATAAATAAAAACTTGCTTAATAGAAATAAGACTAAGTTGCTGCTCTGAAATGCAGGTACACAACTGCACGAATATAGGGCTGAGATAACAAGGGTTCAGGAAGGTACCTGGTACTGTGAGAGTGGATTGCTAGTGATTAATGACTCAAACCATACAAGTGCTGTGAGAGACTGGTCTGTTGGTGCTAATGGCTCAAACAATTGGCTAAGTGCTTTACTAGTGATGCACAGAGTGCAGAAGGGTGTGCATGCTTGGTGCTACAAGCTGGGTTTCCAGATAATGCAAGAGGCTGATAAAAGACAAATCCTGAAAGGGGGCTTAAGTCCTTCTTATCATGCCGATGTCCTCCCTTACATAATGGATCTGCTGTGAAAACTCCCCTCCAAAGTACCAGGACAGTCACCTGTAGGATGAAGGCATTCATCTTGGCTGATGGGAAGAGACAATGGTAAGAGACAGCTGCAACATTTTAGAAGATGTCAAAGACTCATGAAATGTCCCCTAATCCAGTGTTACATCATCCAGGGGAGGTACAGGGGGCATTTCCACGTAGCCTCAGCATAATATAAAATCCATGGACCTGATGTTTTTTGGTGTCTTTTCCTCTACCACTTGATGGATACAGTCTGCAACCACCACCTCAACAAGATTGCAGCTACTGAGAACACCAGAAGAAGAGAACAAATGGGATATCGTTGGAATCTATGGAGTGGTGATATTTTTTTCTATTTAATCTGTTTCTCTTACTTTCTCTCTCCTCCTCCTCCTTTCCCCCCTCCCCCCCCAAACTCACTCTCTCTCTGTCACCACTACTCTTTAATAAAAGCTGTGCTGTGGACTTCAGAATATGGTCTCATTTGCACATGAATTTGAGCAGAGGGACCTCTCTAATAATTTTAATAATTGGATCTTAACAAGTATAAATGAGGGGTTTAACACAATAAAAGAAGAGCGCGAGTCAATAACATCATCCTGCTGTGCAAAAAGTAAATACCATACCATTTACAAATGGAAGTGTGATCTGAGTTTTGCAGATATATTTGAACTGTTCAAAGTAGCTCTGAGCTCAACAAAGAGACAGGAGCAGTCTGTTGTTCTGTTGCTTTTAGGCTGCAGAAGAAGTACTTGGATTAGGGTTAGGGTGTAGCAGGCAGTATATAGAATAGATGTTAAGAACATCTTATCATTATAAACACTATAGCAATAGTCTACATTGCCTCAGGAGGTTTCAAAATTCCCCTAATTGGATTGATTAGGCAAATCTAAGGAATTATATTGGTATTGTTGATCCCTCCTTGGCGCTCTTGGGATCTGGATGACCTCCTGAAACCTCTTCTAGTCTGAATTACTGCGAAGCTTTTATGCATTAAATTGTTAGGTTTCACATTCTTTGAAAAGGGAAATATATCTTTGATGTTTGTACTGTACCCAGCAAAGCATTTAGATCTAGAGACTCTGGTCATCATAGAAACTGTACAGTAACAATGATATCTAATTAGCATGTTGTGGGGAAATATAACTGTAAAGATGTGGTTCCCTCTGCTGTCAGTTGTGTGGTGGGTTGACCTTGGCTGGCTGCCAGGTGCCCACCTAAGCCATGCTGTCACACCCCTCCTCTGCTAGGCAGAGGAGAGAAAATAACAGCAGGCTCATGGGTCAAGATAAACACAGGGAGAGAATCATTCATCTACTACTATCACGGGCAGTTTGGGTAAATTAATTTATTGCTTTATAACACAAGAGTAGAGAAATGAGAATAATAATGAGAAAAAACATTCCCTATTCCATTCTGCTTGTTAGACTCAGCTCTACTCTTTAGTTCTCTGTCTTTCACCGAGCAATACAGGGGAACAAGGGGTGGAGGTTGTGGTCAGCTCATCACACATTTTTTTCTGCTGCTCCTTCGTCCTTATGCTCTTTACCTGCTCTAGCAAGGAGTCCCTCCCATGGGAGACAGTCCTCTAAGTACTTCCCATGTGAGTACTTCCCATGGGTTGCAGCTCTTCACAAACTGTTCCAGTCTGGCCCCTCCGCAGGGTGC
>JANRMJ010000079.1:10999209-11018601 GCA_025584955.1 Alethe diademata | reverse complement strand
GGTGAATTTATAATGGCATTATGAATTCTGTCTTTTCATTGCTCATCAACAGTATATTAGTAAACAATACAACTGCACAGTCCTAAAACTCTTCAACCATGCATAGAAATAAAACTTTCTTAGAAATAAAACTTTCCAAAATGACGAGATACTAAAACTCTTATCTTCTGATAAGGCTTGTTTTTCACTAGTATTCATAGGCCATGAATGCCTCCTCGTTTCTGTAGTAAGCTTGCCTTGGAACCCAGATAAAGTACTGAACATTCATTTTAAAGAAAGAGTCAATGAAGTTTTTTGGGTCTCCTGAACCCTTTTTGGTGCATTTCAGTTCACCTAGTACTGTTTAACCGTGCAATGAGCTAGATAGATGCTAACTCTGTAACTATCAGCTGAGAGCCCACTCTTAGCATAAAAAGACAGATACTGGTCCAGCTGGGTATGGTAGAGTAGGAGGTCCACATCCACAACTTTCTGTTTTGTTATTGTGCATCTAGGAAGAGCATAAAAACAGGTATTACATGCTCAATTTTCTCTCCTACCCCTCCTCTGACTTTAGAAAGCTTGGGTATGGATGTAAAGGAGAGGTACAAAGCAGATTTTTTTTATAATCAAGAGATGAAAAACCAAATAAATTCTGTAAGCTTGTAAGTGTGACTTGCAGAATTCCTGTAAGTGTGGAATGAACATTGGAAGTACATAATTTTTATTTGATGGGTTAGAAGATTTCAGCAATCACTTCTACTCAGTCTCTGGAGCATATAAGTGCTCTGGGCTGTGCAGTGGACAGAGGCTTTCAGAGAAGTAAGAGTTGTGCCATACTAGCCCACAGAGCATCTGCCATAGCCTAAATTCTTCAGACTTTGTGGTGTTTACTTTGTGGGGGAAATGCTTAGCACAGTCTCTGGGATTGTCCAATGACTTTAGTCTGAACCAGTTTTCTGATTTTCTTCACATTGCCAGGGTGAAAAATCGGATCCAGCCCTAAATAATGTCGAAGTACTAGTAACCAAAATCAGGTGGTTTAGTCTGTGTAACCTAATTACTGGGATTCTTTCATTTCAGAGAAGAAAAAGTTTATGAATGTCCAGATTACAAAACTGCAGGCCCCAATTCATGCTACTTCGATAAAAAACACACCTCTTTCTGGACCATATACAATATAACTGTGAGGGCAACTAATGAAATGGGAAGTAATGTCTCTGATCCTCATTATGTGGATGTGACTTACATAGGTAAGAATTAAAAAGTAGTTTCTATGGAACCAAATAATTCAGAATCATGGGTTTTGACACAAGGATTTTAATTCCAGGTCTCCTGGTATTTAGTGTTATATCCAAGTTAAAAACTTGTACAAATAAGATGTTCCTTAGTGTAATAACAAATCAATATTCATCTCTTTACAATCTTATTTTCAGAAGAAGCCAAAAATGCTAAAAGCTGTAAAATTACATTCAGATAAACATTTATTGGTTTCCCAGATTTCTTGTAGTCAAACCCTAACAAACATCATCCAGCTAAAATCTTTTTTCCATTGTACAAGCAACTGAAATAAATTTTATCTTTTAACTAATAATACTTAAATCTGATTACCTAAAAGTAGTTTCCATACCCAAGAGAAGATGCATTAGTGCTTTTTATAGCAGTGTACTGATAATCTCTTTCTCAGACTTTTTCTACAGAGTGGCTGTGGACAAGTAATTAGGGTTTTATCTAAGGGAACGGAACATTATCCTTGATAACCATTTTGTTGTCAAGGATCTGGCTGCCCAGAGTCCAGCAACTGAAAATGGCTGCTGGAGAAATGGCTTTATATTTTACCTCAGTGCAATGACCTGATGAATTTTCGATCAGTTAGTGGTAAAATATATGTACAATACACAGAAGCTGTACCTCTAAAACTGAGGAAGATGCGAGCCTGACTGTAGAAGAAACCTGTGTTCCATTTTGGTTTATTTTTGATATACAGACAGAGCTTTAATGTGCTTTTTTGTTTTTTTTTAAAGGATTTTACAGATGAGTGTAGGGATCATGTGGTTGAGTTTGCTAAATGTAAAAGATGGAGGGGACAAGTTTCATTAGCTACTTCCATGTTTTCAGTGTTCCTAAATATTTATGCCAAGCTTTGATAAGATTTTAGTAGAACACAGCTTTCATAACATAGCATTAAAGATGCTGACTTTGAAATATAGTTGTGGGGAAAAGTAACAACAAATGGTAATGTAAGAAAAGGTATCTTTGATGATAAATGATTAAGGCAAATCTCAACATGAATTCAACATACTACTATTTGGGAGAGGGGGTTAAAATTCATAAATCCATACTTTATCTGAAAACTCTTGATTTCTATATTCCAGTAGCAGTTCTAAATTACCAGACACAATGGAGATGGTACCTCTTCACTCACATCATTTTATATTTCTTCCTAAGGAATGCAGGGGGAAAAATCACTTAGATTCTTATTGACAGTTCTTTTATTTCAACAGTACAGCCAGATCCTCCTGTGAATATAACTCTGGAATTAAAAAAGTCAATAAAGAGAAAACCATATCTGGTCTTGACATGGTCTCCACCCCCACTAGCTGATGTCAGATCTGGATGGCTTACCCTTGAATACGAATTGCGACTAAAGCCTGAAGAAGGAGAGGAATGGGAGGTAAGAATGTCACAAGTTTTTCCTAGATAAAGCTTTCTGACAAGCTAGATTTTGTCATCCAGATCCCATGCCTGAATATAATGATGCAGAAACTCTAAGTAGTTCATATTTTTTCAAAAGTGCTTGTGTGACCTATGGTTTCCTGCTGAGATCACTGGTATGTCAGATGCTGCTGTACAATAGCAGGTGATAAAGTACTTGTTTTTAATTGTTGTCATTATTTATTAATCATATTGGCATTGTAGTTTAAGTTGTTCATTCTCATTTAGTCAGGTTTCTTTTGTGATAATTTATTCTTAACCACAAGCACTTCTTAGATAACAGAAAGCTCAGTGACACTACATAAAATAATTCAAATTTATATAAATAACCATTAGGTGGTAATTGTAGTGTCCAGAAAATAATAATAATTTTCTATGCCAGGATCTAAACTGAAACAACTGAGTAGCAAATTAAAGATTCCAGCTATTGGTATTTGACTCCACCCCTTCTTGTCTGCAGAGCTTCCAAACCACCTCTGTATCTCCTCCTGCCTTCCCCCTCTCACTGCACTTCCCTCTGGCCCTCTGACCATTGCAAGACCTACTTTTTATTACACAGTGCATTTCCACCACTCCACATTCCTCCTCTTCCTCTCTGCATTGTCTTTCTCCATCTCTGTCTCTTGCCTCCTCCTTTTCCTGTAACCATTGCTGTTCCTACCATTACCAAAGCTTCTCCCCTATCTGCCATAAATTCATTATGTGTTTTTACAGCAGTTTAATTTGCACTGTATACCAGAGCCAGATCTCATTCCCACCTGCTAGAAAGCTAAACTATAGAAATAAAACAAATGTACCATTATTCCATGCCTTCTCAACATTTATTAGGAAAAGATCTCCAGATTAATTCTATATTCCCATTTTGATTACCTAAGCCTTAGCTGTGACTTCTGTTTTGTTTCCAGACTATTTTTGTTGGGCAGCAAACACAATGTAAAATGTTTAGTTTAAATCCTGGAAAGAGGTACATTGTACAGATTCACTGCAAACCAGACCACCATGGATTATGGAGTGAGTGGAGCCCAGAAATGTATATTGAGATCCCTACTGGTGAGTGGCCAGGCATCCCTGCAGTAAATGTTATTGCATGCAAATTCATGTTATATTTTTTTGTTAGCTGTTTGTGGCACCCATACAGGTCCCTTAGTTTCCCTAGCACAGACTAGAACATCATTGCTAAGGTAACCAAATCCTTATCATCCCTGTACCATACCCAGTTGCCTTTCCCCTTCATTACTTTATGATGGAGTTATGAAGGTGAATAATTTATTTGCTTAATTCAACCATGTCCTTTCTGTCTCTTTTTTTCTCTTTTTTTCTCTTTATGGTACTTTTTAATTAAAAGAACACTGGCAACTGCATTAAAACTGTGACACAGACAACAAAGGGCAACTGCCTTTAGACAGTAACAGCTCTTCATTACTCTTTATCTGGAATTAATATGAAATAAGCACTTCAGTATAAAAAGGTGTTACATTACAATAAAAATCCTTAAAAATATGTAAACCTAGGTTACTTTACTGAGCATTTAACTAATTGTATGATATGTATTTAATAATGAAATGGCTACAGTTTTGGTACAACTGGATTTGAACCCAATCTGTATAATTGGCTGTGACAAAATTTTCCTCTTCATGCATTTTTGTATGATTTTTCCAAGACAGTTTATTTCCTGTGCAGTACCATTAGTAAAAATTATATTCATTATTCAATATTACAGGGATTGTTGGGATCCATCTGTGCTGGTGAAGGCCTCTATTCAATAATAAATTTGGCAGTTTAGGCCAATTTTTAAAATAAAAGTAATTTGAGAGGGTTGTTTTTTTTTTTGCATGCTGACTATGCATATGCTGGATGCCTGTTCTTAAATTATTCTGTTTTTTCTTAGACTTTAGAGTAAAAGATATGGTTGTGTGGATCATCGTTGGTGTCCTGTCATCTCTTATATGTTTAATCATGAGCTGGATAATGATTATGAAAGGGTACAGGTAAGCCACCAATTTCACAATTGCATGGAGTCCAACTTTTCAAAAATAGACTTCTAATATTTGATTCAATTTTCTATGGCATTTGCCTTGTCTTATAAACTATTAGTTATAGGTGTTTGACTTAATTTGCAACTGATAAGACAGTATTTCTGCTCCTTATGGAAACCAAGCTAAATTCTCAGTTGATAAAGATCTGCCTTTGTTAGATCTGACTAATCTTGGTTAGTCATGTAACATTCATCAAGCATTACTTGGAGTATCCCTGTTTCTGGAGACCTGTCTTTCGGTTTTGTCATCATTTCCTAAAGTAAACAAGATTGTATTATGAGATTGTCTTTCTGCCAGCCTGTCTATCAATTTCCCAAATTATTTCTTAGAATCCCGGCTAATTTCATTCAAATTGAAGAAGAAAGGTGTTGCAAAGATTATTGCTTTTGTGCAAGTCTTTCAAAAAATACTGGCTGAGTAGAAGAAAGGGATAGAAACTGTGATTGGAAAAGCCATGTCTTTCACCATAAATCCTGTTTAGCAGTTGTCAAGTGACAGTCAAAGATGTACAGACAGCCCTACTAGCCCTCCTGAACTGTGCCTCACTTCACTGTTTCTTGACCAATGATGAATTTACAGTGGTACTAGAGAACTGGGGGTTAAGAGACTGATGGCAATCAAAAGGATGTTAGTAATTTTACTTTTCCAGTTGAGTAACTTTCGTACTACTGGTGCTTTTTATAGATATATCTAAGGGTACTTTATGACCTGTAACTGGATTTGTGAATTACCCAGCTTGAGAGACAGGCAGGAGACAGAGGTCCAACTGGGATGTATAAGATATGGAAGAAGTGTTTAAAATCTCAGTCACATTCTGAGGAAATGGGAGAGCAAATAGTGAGATAGGATCTGTACTTACGCCTGGTATATTTGTTCCGGGTTTTTTTCAGAATGATGGCCTTTATCCTGCCACCAGTTCCAGGACCAAAGATAAAAGGCATAGATACACATCTGCTGGAGGTGAGTACCACAGCTAACAATAAAAGAATTCACCATAACTTACTTTTTCAACATATGTACTAGGGAACACAGTTACCACAGTAAAGTGTAAATCTGCTTCAATTAATCAATGTTGGAAATAAGCAGCACTTTCTGGTTAAACGTGTGGAAGATACATGTGAGTCAGAATTTTGCCTTGCACTTGCAATAGGAGGGTGTTTAAGAACAGGGTTTTTGACTGCCCTGTTTCCTGGGACACGAGGAAATGCCTCTGTGAACTTCCCAGTAATTCTTATGGAAGGTGCTCTCCACAGTCTTTTGCCATGCTGAAGAGGCAGGACATGTCTACACTGCAATTCTCTTCCACTTCCTTCTTGTTAAACTCAGAAGACCCACGCCTGCCAAAAGCTCCCTAGTCCTCCCACATTAGAAACATAAATTTTTGGATTGTCTCCCCACTAAGGAAACTCAGGAATTTTTATTCCCTTCTTTTAATATTTTCTGCAGCACTAGAAATCAGGTTTATGTCTAGCAATATAACTATCTAAGTGTTTGTGTATCAAATATGTACATTGTTCATATAATCCCTAAAGTTGACAATGAAAAATTATATCCTCTTCATTATACCTTCAGACAGGAAAATCTGAAGAATTACTGAGTGCTCTTGGTTGCCATGGTTTCCCTCCAACATCAGACTGTGAGGAACTATTGATAGAATATCTGGAGGTAGAGGACAGTGAGGATCAGCAACTCATGCCAAGTCATGATACTCCCAATCAAAACACAAAAATTATACTCAAGGAAACAGACAGTGACTCAGGCCGAGGGAGCTGTGATAGTCCTTCTCTCCTCCCTGTGAAGTGCAGGGAGTCCCGTGGCCTTCCATCTACTCTTCAAACACAAGATGTAAGAGCTAAAGAAAAGAAAGGAGGAAAAGGGAGCTGGGAAACTCAGTGTACAGCCTCAGAACAGAAAATGTTCCCTTGTAACAGTGAGAGTATAAAGTCGTGCACGTGGCTGGCAGCTCAGTTACCTGGTAATCAGGCTGCTATGTTTGCCTACCACAGCACTGTGGAGGCATTCAGGATAACCCTGAACACCACAAATGTGAACACTTCACCAGTTCTGGTGGGAAATGAAGAAAATCGTCAGTCGCTATACCCTATTGCTGAAACTGTGTATGATGATGTGGAAAAGATAAGCGATATGGAGTATTCTAAAACTGACCAAACCACACTGCAGGTCAGACAAAACCAACAAAATGACAAGTCACCTTTCCTGAATCCTAAACTAATGGACTATGTAGAGGTTCATAAAGTCAGACAAGATGAGGAACCAACACTATTACTGAAACATAAAGAAAATAGTGGAAAGACCAAAAAAACCACTGTTACAGGAACCAGCAAAGAATACACCAAGGTCTCAACAGTTGTGGACCATCACATTTTAGTATTATTGCCAGATCAGCGCACCCAGAATACACCTGTGTCTCAAGAACCTGTAGCAGAAACATCTCAGAACCCTCAGGAAAGTCAAGCTGAGAAGAACACGGGCTACAGCACCACAGCTCCACATGACTCCAGAGGAGACACCAGTGGATCAGACTACATGGACCCATCTTCCTTTATGCCCTCCTTTAAATAACCTTTTAGTACAGCACATACTTACTAGTCACACACAGTAAAATAAAATCACATAGCAAACAGTTCTTTTAAAAAGTCTAGCCTTCAAAAGCCTAGCCTCCAATGTGCATTTTACAGGTAATAAAATAATCTGTGAGTTGAGGTAATAGTCAGTAATAAAAATCCTGGATCATTAGCACACTTTTCTGATGCAGTGAAATGAGGAAATGGATCTTGTCTGTCGTGAAAAATGCACTGTAAAACAATGATTCAGTTCTGCAAATCCTCTGTTGGTTGATGAAGCCTGAGGAAATACCACAGATTCAACAAAGATGAAAATTGTTATGGGTCAGTCAGCAAACCATAGCAATCTGAGCAGTTCCTACATTACATAAATCATTGCACAACAGCATTCTTACCTACAGTCTGTTTTGTTCTGAATGCATTCTGACACTAGATTAAGTTGTCTTCATCTTTTTTCTCAATTCTTGAGAAAAAGCAGCTCTTGTGCATGGCAAATCATATATAAAAGAGAATGTATTCTACAGATTGCAGTAAAACATCAAATTCTTCTAAATATATTTTTGCTTTGTTTCAATGTGACAGAAAACTGCATCCCATTCATATCCTAGCCCAGACAAACCAAAATGAAAAAGAAAGCAGGATAATATATGATATACCGCCTTACTGTATATAATATACAATTTTACTTCAATATAAGCCCAAGTGTTTAAAAATCTATTTTTAAAGGCTATTTTTCTATTACCAAAAAAAGAGCAAAATAAAATATTTTTTAATTTCCCAATGCTATTTAGCTACGTAGGAACTTTTATCTTTCCTTCTGCTGAGGCAGTAACAAGTAAAGCTATAATTTCTATACAAAGCATAAAATTAAACTTTATACTAATTAAGAATATGGAGACATTTTTAAACTGTATTTCTAATATATTACAAATATATTACTATTTGAATTGTAAATTATTTGTTTCACAGGTTTTTTATTACCTGTAATTATATAATTAAAATAGAATTTAGGTTTCAAGAGCCGAGGTTCTTTCCCATTGAATTTGTACTCTGATGCCAATTGTAAATGAAATGGGGGTCTCCTGTATCCTGAACTTTTCTCTGAGCCTGGAAGGAAAGTTTGAAGTCAGATTTTTCATAATGAATTTATGAGCATCAGTTTTGGAACCCAGCCTCCAAGGTCTATTCAGACCTCCACTGAAAAAGCGGTGGGAATGAGGAGACAAGTCCATGTACTTGAGCTGGTCATGTGTCCCCAGAACAGCAGTGGGAACAGAAGGGATCCTTTATATCCCACATAACTGAAGACAGAATCAAAATGATACTGTAGTGGCTGCAAAGTTCCTTCTTGAAACAAAAGTTTAATTTACTCCAGAAAAGTATGGCTTGTGATGACTTATTAAAAGTGGGCCAAGTATTTAGCCAGCATCTCTAGTTTCAGGGGAAACTTAAGGTGAGGGAATAATCCTGAACCTGAGAAGGAGAGTGTATTGGATAGATGGACTCTCTTTTGTTAATCTCCTTCCTGAACTTTTCTCCATATTCTTATGAGCCGTCCTGTGGTATCAGCCCTGATGTAGAGCCAGGCAAAAGAGAATTTCAGATTTTGAAGGTTCCAGAAGGCCACATCTGATTTGGAGAATCAAATTCTCACCCATACCTTCAAAGCCTTGGAACTGCTCAAGCACAGATTAGTAGAACTGCCTAGCCTTTGCACAGGTAGGACATTAGAACTTAAATAATTACCTGTGTGTCTATAAACATACGTGTTAATGTAGACTGTAGAATTAGGGTGGCATCAGATTTAGAGCCTGTCCTCTATACAGGCAACTGCCCACTTTCAGGGGCTGATCAGAGCAGTCTGGATGCTCTGCTGAAGGTGTGGGAAGGTATCCTAGATTCCTAATTTGACCATTTATTTAACAAGTGAAGGAGCTGCTACAGCTATCAGCCAAACATAAGACTCTATTCAGTTATAGTTAATAGGACAATTTTACCATAGATACTCTGTAGCATACCTTATAAATTTCTAGAGATGCTAGAAGTACTGGAAAGAAGCTCTTGAGTTGTGGGGAAACATGTGTGTGTGTAAATGTGTAAGCTGATAACACACTGTGCCTGACAGTGTTTTATTTACCCTTCAGTTTTATGACTGAATCTGACAGAGCTAATATGACCAGACACATTCTTTTTTTCACACAGATAGCTCTATCTGTGCTGTTTCCTGCACCTAATGATGTGCATAAAGATAATGCTGCTATGGGCCTTCTGGGATGTATCTAGTGATGCACAGAAGCTATAGTATCTCATCAAGCCTAGAGCCTAAAGACATTCCTTATAGAGTAGGTTTCTTAGGTTGGAACACAGGTGCCTACCCAGATGCATGACAGCAACAGGCTGTTCCCGCCGTATCTTTTTACCCGAAATTACTTTTCACCTGCAGCAAACAGACACAACAGTTAGCACATTTTAAGTGTATGATTCATCCTGCCTAACTGTAGGCATGTGTGCCTCCAATAATCCACGCAGAGAGTCAAGGACTTTCTCTGCTTAGTCGTAAATGAATACTGAAACTGCAAAATTGTTGTAGCCTAAATTACTCTGTGTGGTGTTGAGCACCTCCCACCTTTGCTGATGAATGTCTCAATATGCCAAATCATCCTGGCTCTCTGTGAATGTCACCCACAGTGGAAAAGGGGCATTTACTTGCTGCTTTGAAGTTTTTGGGGATTTTCTAGCTAAATGTGATTTAAATGCACTTTCATAAATGGATTTAATTCTTGAAGATGAACAAATGTGCAGATAGATTAATTTTCCCTTGGATTTGCTTGTATTTTCCAAAACACCTCCTTGCTCCCAGTGGCAGAGCTTCTGAAAGTGACCTTAAACATCTGAAAGAACATTAAAAAAAAAACAACCTAGTGTTCTGTAAAATGGAAATAACCTTCAGCTAAGTGTTGGGTCCTTTGAATGTTCAAATACTTATTTTTTCTGTTTGCAGCAATATTTTTGCTTGCAATTCTTTAAGCTTTTCATTAGGAAGTACATGAGTTTTTGCAGCAGTTCTACAGAGTCAATCAGTGTAAAATTATGACACACTAGTGGGAAAAACAGGCTCTTGACACCTCCTTTGATATCCAGAGGGATGAACAGAATTTACCCCAGGAACAGGGATCAGCCCTCTAACTCTTGCACCATTAGTCAAATTTCACATTTGAAATAATTATTTCAAGAATGTGAATGATGTTTTCAATGTCAAAGTTATTCATGTGTCATTTATAGTGTGAACTACTTTGTAATAGCATAAAAGCACTACAAGCTAACATAAAGACTCTTCTACATAATTAGTTTTACAAAATTCCTAAAATTTAATTTTATTTAATTACCTGTCCTTCCTGACTCAGACTAATTTTACTAACCTTTTTTTTTCAGTATTGGCAAATATGATTCATTATCATAAATTTTTTACTAATTTTTTTTAGCACAGACATATTTGGTGTACAATTTTAGTATTTCTGTGTAATATTTCAGACTTTAGAAGAAATATAAACTAATGAATTGGCACATGCTCACAAAGCTCAGTATGATGAGGGCTTTAAGTTTGGTCTTGATGATACTATGTAACTACAAAGATTATTGAATAAAAATGCAGTGAATTAACCTGATATATTAGTAAGAGGATATATGTATTTATGGAACTTTAAAACAAATAAGTAATGATGATTTATGTCAAAACAGTGAATTCTGTAATATAGCTGTGTGTCTATGTTTAAATGGCTGAAAAATAGACAGCTGCTTTAAATGTCATTCAAGTATCCAAAGTGTATTAGCAGCAGGTGTTCAAAATGAATAAGCAAATTTTTTTTTGTGCTCTCTGAAGCATTGTATATGTGGGGTTTACATCATGAAGCCTGTAAGTGTATTTCGTAATTTCATGGTAACTATAAACCATCTGAAGGTGTTGTGCAAGAAAACTGAAGGCATGTAAGACAACTGATAGACATCAGACATCTTCTACAAAGCCATAAAGACAAATGAAGTGAAAAAAATGTCATGAGATCAGGCATCACATTCTCAAAAAATTGCTACCTCAGATTTTTTTTTTTTGCTCCCTTTAAAAGGCAAGCAGTAAAAAGTGTTTTGCTTTGTGTGTAAATTTGTGAAGTATTCTATGAAGAATTTAAAAATCTTATTTGTAAATTCAAATTATTTTTGTTAACAAACAGCTTGTCATGGAATCATCCCTTGTGTTGCAGTGGTAGTATGAAGATGGAATATTTGAGATGTGTAGCAAAATTAAATGTTTTTAATATGGATTTTAAAAAGCAAAAACGAAAGAAAATATCCTTTTGAAGGAATATCCTTGGTGCCCAGGTTAGCAGTCAAACTTCAGTCCCATTCCTGACCTGAAAAGTTTTTTGCCACTATTTGTATTCCCAGGTCACTAGGACTGATTGAGCCAATTTTCCAGAAGGACTCTCATTCTGGATCTCAGCTATGGAACTGAATTTATCAATACTTGCTACTTATAATGACCTGTTTTCAACTGAGTTCCTAGGAAGCACCTAGGAACCCTTCAACCCTTCAATTCTGTCTGTAGATGAGTAAAAATGGAAAGTCCTGCTCTCAACTATCTCAAACCATCACACTAAAATCAGGCTCCAGGCTTCCTGTGGGTGTGGAAACATGGACTGAATTATAATAATTTTAATAACCTTGTGGTCCAGCTTTGAAAACCATGTTGAAACAAATCAGGGATCTTCTTCATTTTTCTGGTGTAAAGCAGAAAAATAAAAGATAAATGGATGCCTAAATACACAATACATGGGGATATAAAGAACTTAAGTATCATAGAAGCATAGAACAGTTTAGGTTGGAAAAGATCTGCCAGGTCATAGAGCCCAAATGTTAGCCCAGTCCTGCCAAGTCCACCACTAAATGACAGGAAAAGGGACAAGGTTGCTGCATGTGACAGAACGAAAAAGGAGTACAGTTGCTATGGGATGGTGCATCATAGATGATGAGGGAAAAAATGCATTTTGACTAAAGCTGAGAAGAGGCGGGGGGAAGAAGAGAAAATGGAAAGGAAATAATCAAATGTGAGAATAGACAGTAAAAAATGGGCACTAGCAGAATTGAGAGGAGTGATAAATGAGTTCGTGAAGAGGGGAAAAGGAAGAAAATACTTTTATATCAAAAGTGGGAATGTGCAGTTACCTGATATAGTCCACAAAAGCAGTAAAGCCTTATGAAATGCTAAAGAGTTGGCAAAATGCTGAACTCAGCTACTATGGATCAGCTGTTACATATGAGTAGAAAAAGTCCTATACGTGAGAAGTGGTCATTCATTTTCTACCACTTACGGGATTTTTCTTTCCCGTATCTGACATTGGTCCCGGGCAGAAACAAAACTTGAAGAGTCAGGCTCAGCATCTGATCTGACATTGCATTTCCTACATTCCTAAGGGGAAAAATCAAGGGAAATAAAATGCTCTGCACTGCTTTTATAAACAACCTTCCACTTTTCACCCAGATATACAGGTGAGATTTATTTATCCATTTACATTGTCCCACACATACGTCTACCATTCTCAACTGTTGTTTTGTTTTTGTTTAGTTTCTATAATGCAATGACCTAAAACCTCCAAGAGAAAAAATTACTTTGGGGATATTTCTAAGCAGTCTCTTGGTATTTCTGGGCATTGTTTCAGTTTGTACCTGTGTCCATGTATCTGTTAATACTCTCCTTAGTCGGAAAGTCTCTATCTTGGTAATAAATTCTGAAAATTACCAAGTTAGGTTTAAAATACATTTCTTCAATATTACATTTTTAAGAGGCACTATTATATCTGTTGGAAGTAGTTAATAAAAATATCTGTATTAGTTGTGTGGCCTCTTAGAGTGCTGATATGCTAAAAGCTGGTCTTATACTCAAGATGTTGGTGCATAGAGCAATTAGATATATAAAAAAATCTTTTTTTATATATTCCTCTTTTTGGAAGGTTTATTGTCCTTTTCTACACAGTGAGGCTGCTTGTCTTGGATCTTGACATTATTTAACTATTTTTTTAACAATGCTGCTTTTGGATCTATTTTTGTGAGCTGCTGAGTACCTTCACCTCATTTTGACATGAATAAACATTGGAAGATTTCATTCCAGTTCCTGCTATTGTTAGTTTTAGAGACTTGGAGCACTGAGTAGAACTTTTAGAGGATGCTGAAAATCATTGTACAAATCACTTGTAGAAAATATCCCTTCAGTAGGCTGGAAACTATACATGTCCATATAAAGGCAGATTCTTCTACAGGCAGAACTATAATATCATATTTTTTAATATTCATACTGATGTAGACTACTCTTTAATCTCATCCCTTTGACTTTCATTCCAAAAGGGAGAGGAAACTACTGCTCAGCTGTACTTAGAAAGCACACCTGGGCTGCTTTAGTGTTGTTTATTTTTCATTTTGGAAAGTAATTTTTTTTATTCTGACTATAAAAATGGTTCATCTGATATCATACAACCATCAGTTCTTATATATGTGTTATATTGCTTAGAGATACTCAGCACTATCTTGGCTTCTGAAATCTTTTTGTTGTGTTTTGTGTATGTTTTAGTCAGTGTGTAAGATGCAGCAATACTGAAAACACTGTTGTGAAAAAGTATGGCGCAGAAAAAACATGTTAGCAGTCATTAGCTAATTTTATTTGTTCAAAATCTTGATGTGCTGTTAAGTGAGCATAAAAGTCTCTGGAAATCCCTTGCCTTTAATTATGCCAGCAGTCTCTCAATGGAACAAAAATTGCACCTTCTGAATAATATCCAGAATAAACTATATTTTCAGCAGAGAAAGAGATGGCCCAATATTTGGAGCAAACTTCCATTCCATTTGCATAAACCATTTCATTGGTAGCTTTGCAATACAAGCTAGGCATTTTATCCACTACAGTTTTAGAATTTGTCTTCAATGTGGAACATGAGAGGTTATTGCAGTGTCATTACTGTAGCAACAGAATGACTTCAAGCACAATTATTCTGTGAACCAGATCCAAATTTTTTTGTAAATTTCTAAAATCCAAGAAATTGTAAGAATTAGATTTCATATGTAGTATATAGATTGTTTGGAGAATACCGGTATGAAAGTAGTTGCTCAGGAATTATTCATCGTTTCTAAGTGTATCTAAAGGAAAATGCTTTCAAATACATTTTTTAAGTTCTTGATATTGCAAATGCTGGCATTACTAAAATCTGTTAGTGTTTTCACTTGTAAGATCAATATTGTTATGAAGTCTGTAGCTTTCTGATGAATTTTTTGATCTTTTGTCATTGTAAAATCTCTTTGCAATGGTGTTCGCAGTTTAATAAAAGTTCGTGAATAAAATTCCCAAATTCTGTATTTCTTCATGATATGCAACGCTTCTACTATGTAATGTATAGCAAGAAAAAGGAAAATCTAGGCATCCAAGACACTTTGTAGGGCAGGATCCTGCTGTCTTCCATGGGGAAAGCTCCATAATAGATATTTAACCAATTTTCGTGCACTGGGCAATTGAACCGGGTAACACAGATGGCTCACATACCAGGTCACAACTTCTGTGTTTCTTTTTTATGGCTCTTTATGTTGATTTAAATTATATTTATCATTGAAATTCAGGGATTTGTTCAGCAAAGGTAAAGTTTGATCAAGAAAGGTTGAGTGCTAAGGTGTGTAAGCACTGCCCTGTTTACTAGAGTGTGCAAATCTCTGACCCTTTGCACCAACATTGAGCAGTTTTCCTGCAAAACTGGGGCTGCCCCACGGGCTACCTGTGGTCAGCCTTCTGTCTTAGGAGCAGGCAGGGTCATTAAAAGCACTAAGTAATACCTCTCACTGGCACTGTGTCTAGTTAAACTGCATGCAATTTCCATTCCAGGAAGTGCCACCTTGACCCTTGATTCTTAAGTATTACAAGGATGTGCTGGTTTTGGCCAGGGCAGAGAACAGAGCACTGTTTCTCCACAGTAGCTGGTATGAGGCTGTGTTTTGGCTTTGTGCTAAGCACAGTGAGGATAAAAGAGAAAGTTTTTTGAGCAGAGCTTATGCAAGGCCAAGGCCTTTTCTGGGTGCATGGAAGGCTGGGAGCAGACACAGCTGGGATAGGTGACCCCAACTGACCAAAGGGATATTCCAGACCATGTGACATCGTGCTCAGTGTGAAGTACTGAGTAAAGACAGGACATTTGGAGTGATGTTTGTCTTCCCAAGTCAGCATTACAGGTGACAGGCCCTGCTCTCCTGGAGATGGCTGAACCCCTGCCTGACCATGGGACGTGGTGAATTAATTCCTTTAGCTTTGCTCATGTTTGTGGCTTTTGCTTTTCCTATCAAACTCTCTCTATCTCAACCCTCAAGTTCTCCAGCTTTTACCCTTCCCTTCCTCTCCCCAGTCCCACGGGTGGGGGACTGAGCACATGGCTGCCTGGGGCTTGGCTGATGGCAGGTAATGAAAGGAGGAAAGAAATACACCTCTCCCATCCTTGTAGGAGGCTGTGATACACCTCTTCACTGACAAAACAGAACCGAAACAAGGGAATAAACGGGTCATTAGTTACCTCTCTCAGCATATCTGTTACTTTCTCCTCATCCACCTAGATGCATTTAATATAACACAATTCACAGAATCACATACTGGGTCAGGTTGGAAGGTACCACAATGGGTCATCCGCTCCGAAATCCCTGCTCAAGCAGCATGATCCCAGACACACAGCAGAGGCCTGCATCCAGACAGTTCTTGAGTATCTTCAGTGAGGGAGACAGAGGGAAATCTCTCCCACTGCATGATCACACATGCAGTAAAGAAGTTTATTCTCATGTTCAGGTGAAATTCTCCGTGCATCAGTTTCTGCCTGTTGACTCACGTCCTGCTGCCCAGCAGCACTGAGCAGAGCCTGCTTTCTCCTCTCACCCCTCCCTGCAGACACTGACAGACCCTGATGAGGTCCCGTCTCAATTACCCCTTCTCAAGGATGACCAAGATCAATTATCTCAGCCTTCCCTCATAAGAGAGATCCTCCAATACCTTCATCACCTTTGTAGCTCTCTGCTGGACTCACTCCAGGAGCTCCACATCTCTGTTGTGCTCCAGAGACCAGAACTGAGCACAGACTCCAGGTGAGACCTCACTAGAGCTGAGTAGCAGGGCAGGATCATCTCCTTTGACCTTCTGGCAGTGCTCTTCCTAAGGCATCGCAAGATTCTGCTGGCCCTCCTGGCCACAAGGGCAGTGCTGGCTCATGGAGAGTTTATTGTCCACCAGAACCCCCAGGTCCTTCTCCAGAGCTGCTTTCCAGGAGGTTGGGCCCAGCCTGAGCTGGTACCCAGGGTTCTTCTTCCCCAGGTGCAGGACCCTGCATTTGTCTGTGTTGAACTCCAGAGAGTTCTTCTCTGACCATCTCTCCAGCCTATTGAAGGCCCTCTGAAGGGCTCACAGCAAACTGTGTCGGGAGAAGGCTCGGCATGGGACAGCACAGGATGGCACTGAGGGGACAGCACGCTGTGACACCAGAGGAGCAGCACGGGATGACACCGAGGGACAGCACCGGGTGACATCATGGGAGCGGCATGTGGTGACACCGGGGGAGACAGCACGGTATGAAAGCAGGGGCGCAGCACGGGATGCCAGCGTGGCACGGCCCCGGGTGACACCGTGGCACAGCACGGGATGCCAGCGGGGCCCAGCCCCGGGTGACACCGGGGCACAGCACGGGATGCCAGTGTGGCACGGCCCCGGGTGACACCGGGGCACAGCACGGGATGCCAGCGGGGCCCAGCCCCGGGTGACACCGGGGCACAACACGGGATGCCAGCGGGGCACGGCCCCGGGTGACACCGTGGCACAGCACGGGATGCCAGCGGGGCACGGCCGGCTGCGTGCGGCCGACTCGCAGCACACGTGTCGGGGCGGTGCCGCTGTCCGGTGACCGGGGCCGCTCGGATCGCCCGGCGGGTCCGGAACGGGAGCGCTGGGTGGGCGGCGGGCTGGGGGAAGTGCGCGCACGGGGCTCGCGCTCTCTCCTTCCGTCTCTCTCGCTCCCTCTCTCTTTCTGCGCATGTGTCGCGGAGGGTGTGGGGGGGGCGCGCCGCGGCATCTGCAGAGCTCCAAGCGCATCGGCTGGTGTATTTCAATGCGTCCTGGGTTCAGCACTCACAGTCATTTTTCTCTTTCTTAGGAGCTGGTGCAGTGCGGGTCCCCGTCATCCGTCCGTCCGTCGTCTTCCCCCCCATCCCCCCCCCAGCTCCACCAGCCAGAGACGGGTTCGAAACCAAAAAACAATGAAACCCCCAAGCCCCCACGGAACAAAAATGTCCGGCGAGTGCCGGGACCCGGGCCCCCGCCGCCGCCTATGCCTGCCCGGTCCCCGACACCACACCAGCCAGGGGGTGTGCTGGCCAGGCACCCTTCATCCGGGTGGCAGGATGCTGCCCTGGGGATGAAGCTGCTATGAAAAGAGTCTGTATCGGCCCGACTATCCTCAGGGATACAGTCCCTCAGAAGGGACACAGGTAGCAGCCGAAATACAAATATCATTTAGGTGCGGTAATGACCCTGCCCCTGCCAGTTCTGTCCTGAATACGTTTAGCTTGCCACCTTCCGGAAATGGCGCGGTAACGCTCGTGCGCCAGCCAGGAGTCTCACCGAATATCTGCGGCCTAGCTGAGCACGCTCTGAGTTTTTATGACAAGCCACTGCATGTCCTTGTCACCAAACATGCTGCTAATTCGTTATTTTGGACGTTGACAGAAGGCAGAAAGTATCTCAAAAGAACATCTTAATTGATATTTTTAACGTCTCGGCACCTCACGTTTTTGTTTTGTAAGCTTCACGAATGCTTGATGTCTGCTGTTGCGCGGCAGCCCAGCCATATCGACGGCTCCTGTTGCAAGTCATAGAATCGTAGAACGGTTTGGGTTGTCAGGGGTCCAGGCACCTTACCTGTTGAGGAATGGCTTGACGAGAAAGGGCACGGCTCCATGGAGCGGTTGTACGAGCAGAGCAGATGCTAGGCTGACTAGGCCGCACTAGGCCGCACAGTCGGGAGTTAGGCTGACTAGGCCGCACTAGGCCGCAGTCGGGAGTTAGGCTGACTAGGCCGCACTAGGCCGCAGTCAAAAGTGCAAAGTCACGTGGCAGGAGAAACGTTGATGTAATCCCTTAGATTTAGCCAGTCACGTAACGACAACTTAACCGATCGTGCGATAACTGGCTGATGTAACCTTTTAGGCTTAGCCACTCGTGTGATGACAGGTGTGCGTAAATTAGTGGAATAAGGTACGTAAGCTGCACCGACTGGCAATAAAGCGGAACTTGCTTATCACTCACATCGGGTCGTCGCTTGATTCCCCGCGCCGTCGCCTGCGACGCTTACCATCCCTCTAGTTCTGACACCCCTGCCACGGGCAGGGACGCCTTTCGCTAGACCAGGTTGCTCCAAGCCTTGAACAGGTTCAGGGCTGGAGCATCCACAGCTTCTCTGGGCGACCTGTGCCAGCGCCTCACCGCTCTCACGGTGAAGAACTTCTTCCTCAGAGCTCCTCTAAATCTACCCTCTTTCGGCATACAGCCGTCCCCCCTTATCCTGTCACAACACGCCCTTGCAAAAAGTCCATCTCCCGTTTCCTTGGAGGCCCTCTTTAGGCATCCATTTGCCCAATTCTCACTCTTCTCTAGCCATTTTGGCCGTTTAAAAACCGTTTCTGTCCATTTCTAACCGATTTCTCGCTGTATCTGACCCATTTTGGCCCATTTCTAACTTTCTTAAAGCCATTTTTTTTTGCCATTTCTGAGCCGACCTGGCACATCTCAAACCCATTTGAAGCCTGTTTTGGCTATTTCTAAGCTATTTATGGCCCTTCCTATCCCGTTTTTGCCCGTTTCCTACCGGTTCGAAGCCGTTTTCTGACTATTTCTGACCCATTTTCCCCGTTCCCAATGCGTTTTAAGCTTCCCTCAGCTCTTTCTAAACCGGTCTTGGCTATTTCTAACCCTTTTTTGCCCGATTCTCACTCTTTTTAAGCCATTTTGGCCGTTTCCTAAACCA
>JANRMJ010000079.1:10943833-10959789 GCA_025584955.1 Alethe diademata | reverse complement strand
TTTATTAATTACTAATGTTTCAGGTCCTCTTTGCACAATATATTTTTTTCATATTACTGTTTTTTCTCCTGCAGGTACAAGATTTCTTTGCTTAAACCATCCACAAAGGCACTGGCTTTGTCTTGTAAAGTGTCTGTTCGAACAGATGCTCAAGGATTTCTTTCACTGCAGTATATGATTAGGAATGAAGATGGACAGATCTGTTTTGTGGAATACTATTGTTGCCCTGATGAGAACATCAGTGAGGCAGAACTGTAGATGTGTGTGCTGGCATCTGTAATATATTTTTGTTTATATAAAATATTATATTTTTTTACAAAACTAAATGAAAGCTGTAAAGTTAGATAGAGCTAATATTTGTCTTTATTTTTAAACTCTGGAATAAAAAAGCTCAGGACTTTAATTTTCTTCCACTGCAAACATTCTTAGCCTTGACTCAAACTGAAGTTGAAAAAGCTGAAAGGGGAGTTGATGTCCTATAAACATTGCTTCCAGCACAGATGTTAAAGTACTGTTTGTGTAATACATTGATGCTTTTTACAATGTTATCCAAGAATTTTTGTTTGTATTATGTTTTTTGTCTTTGGCTTTTAGTAAGCAATTACACAAGGGAAAGTCTGAATACTAGTTGTATATTAGCCAGTTAACTTTCAGTGACTTAAAACCAAATTTGTCTTGAAAGAGAACAGCGTTTTCAAACTGATCTCTTAATAGCAGCAGGTGGTTTCTTGCTGGCAAATGCTGACATGTGTGAGTGGCTTCTCCTCATCTTGATTAATTCTTAATATAACTCAACTCCTTGGAATTCCATCTGACACCAATTTACCATTTTGTCTGCAAACTGATGTTGAGTTGGTAAATTGATATAGAAGCCAGGATTTACTGACTCATTATTCGTAACTGTTCTGGCAACATCATTGTTTTGGATCAGTGGTTTATTAAACATCTACAAGATGGCTGCAGCTGAACTGTTTCTGTATATTCATGTCCCTGTTCCTACTCTGCTGCTCTCTAGTGGTGGTGTTAACAATCATGAGAGAGAAAAGTTTCATATTGAAAATTATTTCTAAAACTCATTTGCCTTCTCAGTAGCCTTTTCCAGCAACAGGAGTCACTCCTGAACTGCAGCAGGGGAATATCTGCCTGTGTCCCATGGAGCAGTGTTTTCAAATCACTGCTAAAAATGAGGCTGACCTCCTGCTGGCTGAAAGGGAGTGTGGCTCCTGGGCAGTTCTCTGCAGTGTCCCACGTCCAGAGCACCAGATGGGTTGTGCTTAGGTCAAAACTCCACTTGTGCTTTCATACCGACCAACCTGCTCAGAATGGGAAGTACCTGGGAACAGCCAGGCACTGGATGGAGTGTCTGCAGATCACACACAGAGACTGAGCCCTCCCTGCCTCTCTGCTGGGGGATGTGATCGAAGAGTCACCAACCTGCAGATGGTCTCTTCAGCTTTAGACTAGGGTGTAGTTTTGTTGTCTGTCAGATGAGGTCTTGCTTTGTTTTCTGTGGAAAACAGAGTGTTCATATGTTACCAAGTTGATTGCTTCACAATTAAACAGAACCCTTTGGGTTTATTTTAAGTTTAAAATGCTTTTGTGGATAATTTTTCACCTCTTGCTTATTGCCAGCAAGAGTATACTTTTGTAATGCACAGTGTTAACAGTTGACTTTTATTGTTTTTTGTGCAAATCATTCATTTATTGCAATAAAGTTTACAGTAAAGTTAGTAGTTTATATATAATTTATACAATTATATTTATAAATTAAAATTAGAAACAATCACAAATTTTTTAACTACAAGGCTGACAGAGATACCTAATATTCTAAATTGCTTTTATTCACTGGGGTTTTTTTTCCAAACTAAAGTATACTTAGGACAAGTATAAATGAACATCCTTCTGGCTTCCTGTGTCAATTTCTTCAATGAAAAAAAAGGTATGGTCTCATTGGAAATTATTAATGCTATCCCTGACTACTGAGTATCCAGGATGATTTACATAATCCCTGTGCAACAGGATAAAAATGAAGCAGAACCCACCACTTTCTTGGTGTGATTTATTTTAGAATATCTGAGTTTCTTGTATTGTGCTCAGGAATTGTGGCTTAACATTTGGATTTTTATGTAATTGCCTACAGATGTATTGTATTGCTTCTTGAAATACTACTTTTAATGATTAGCCTACCAACAGTGATCATGGAAGTAACACTCTAAGAAGTTAGCACAAAATACCAGAAATTAACTTGCATTTAATAAATTATTAAATAAATATAAATGTAAATAAATAAATGTATCAAAGACACATATGGTTTGTGCAGGACTCAATGTCTGTACTCCAAATAGGCCTAGGCACCCAGAGGTAGGGGACTGCTTGTGCACTTTTGACTTCATGGGTATGGTTTTAGGGAGACAAGAACATGGGAGGTCTGGCTAAAGATTTGGTGCTGAAAGGCAGTGAATTGATTTAGGATCCATCTGTGATGTATTTGATTACACTTCTGTGTTCAAACACAGTAAAATAAAAAGGGTGAAGAGGAGGATGATGACTGGAAGGGCACTGCATCTTTTTGACCTAGTAAGTTACTTAAATTCTGCAGATATCCATTGCTGCATTAGATATCCTGCTACACTTTGCATGGGATCCAAAACTCAAGTTATCTTTACTGCATTTTGTTTCTGCCATTTAACAAGATTTTAGACTACAGGAAACTTGCAGCAGAAGAAATGTTCAGCTCATGTTTTTTTCTTTTAGTACTATCACAGAGGAGGCTTGTCATAACTCAGATTTTCCCCACCTGCTTTATTTTAAACTGGTGCATGCAAGTTTTCAGAACTACTTGTCATGTGAAGTAAACTAGTTTGTGGGGTGGGAGCTGTAAGCAGTGCTTTCTGCCTGGGTTCAGCTGTGATGCTGCCTGGCAGCTCTGATGGGCAGCACTGGGGGCTGTGGGCATCCCACATCCAGAGACCACAAAACTGGCAAGTGATTTTCCCTCCAATTATTTTGATTTGTGATTTTCAGGGTAGGAACTGACCTCAAGTCCTCAAGAAGGCCCTTGTTTGATTCTACCAGAAAACTACTGCCAATAGGCCTTGGGTCTCTGCTGGTCTTCGAAGATTGCAGAAGTCAAAATAATGCCTTTGACTCCTGGTCCTGAGAATCTTTATGCAACAGAACACCAACAGTGCTGGTGCTACTATTATCTCCTGCCTCCCAACATGCTGAATTTTTGTGTCTCCTTGGCTTTCTATAATGATTTGGATCCATAAAGCACAGAATTCCCCAGGAGGAATTCGGTTCTATACCTCAGTTTCAAAGTTAGTGGTGGAAAATTATCAGTTGTTTAGTTTTTATTTAATTTAGTTGTTTATTATTTATTTACACATGGATATACAAGGAAATAGTACTCTTGTATACTTGACTAGATGAGTCTTTATTGAGGTTAGTGGAGCAGCTGGAAGTGCTGAGGTAAGCCATATGCTGTTTCCTGTAGGTGTCAGCTTTTAACCTCATTTTGTAACAGCTTGAAGAATCCAGCAGGTGGGTCTTACCAAAATAAATATGTAGAAACCATGTGTAGTAGCACTAAGCAGTGCTTTTTATGAACATTAACATTAAAGAACACTAACCTTACACTGAACAAATACCAGAATTATTTTTAAAATTCTTACAGAATAGTCTCTTGATGTCTTCTTGTTGAGACAAAACCTCATTTTTACTGTTTGAGAGGGCCAGGGCTGTTTAGGTGTAAATGGAAGAGGTAACAGATGGGTTCAGCCTCTTTCTACCCTGCTTCTGCACTTAGCTGGGTCTAAGACAACAGGGGCAGTGCATTGCATTGTTACAGCTGATTGCAAGGGCTCTTCCAGGCAGAGTGCTGGAGGGAGATGCAGTCGGGTGCCCCACACAGCTCTGATTTCCGTGGAGTAACAGACTCCCACAGAAGTGAGAAGTGGGCTTGAATGTCCACCAGGACTGTGAACATCAATCCATAAGTATTTTGGAGGAATGTGTCCAAGGCAGTCTAGAAAGAGCTGCTGCACTGCCCAGGAAAATCTTCACTTTTGTAATACCTTTGAAAATCTGAGCAAAGAGACAATGGGAATTTCACTCCCACTTTCATCCCCACCCCACCGGCGTTTGAGATGGGGTAGTGGGTGGGGGCCTGGGTCTGTATGTGGATTAAAACTCCCAGTGGAAAACTGAGCAGCCTCCTACCCTTTCCAGTTCAGATGGGACCATGGAGCTGACCAAAAAAGAGCGAGTGAGTAGAAAGCCGGAGGTCTGAGATAAGAAATCTGTCTGAACATATGTTTGGATTTCACCCTGTAAATGCCAGTGGAGTGCAGTAATGGGTTTGCAACATAAGGCAGGCGTGGAATCACTCCACCCAATTAGGCACTTGCACCCGTAATCAACCAGAAAGGAAACTTAATCCATGAGACAGATAGCAGCTAACAAGCCCTAAATTATGGCCAAGTATTGGAAAGATAAATTACTTGTTGGCAGAATTGCCTTGTTAACCTTCAAGGATCTCATACCTAGGGGGCAGTTAACACAGCTTGGGAAGAAGGACGTACTATTGATAGCAGGTGGACACAAAGAATGCAGAACTTTAAGGCCACAAGGACTTATGGCAGAACTCCCAAGATAAGGAAGAAACTAATAAAGTCAACTCAGCAACTGTGCTGAAACTGACTCCAACTGGGTAAAAAGAATTCCAGGAGGGAGAAATCATGACAGACAGACTCATGGCCCACCATGCCAAAAGAAGATGAAGACTGAAGGTGCCGACTAATTAGCATAAGAACTGAGAGAATCATTAACCGATAGAAGGTAGAATACTAATTAATAAGAGGTCTATGTCCCTTCTAGCCCAGGAACATTAATGCCTATGTTTGCAAATGCTGAGGGATACATCTGGTGCAGGCAGTTGTGGTCGCAAGCTGAATTCGAGATTCAGGTTGAGCTGTGGGTGGGAGCCCAGAGAGAGACAAGAGGCCGTGAACTGCCAACCATGTGATTAACAAAGAGCACAAAGCCCGGTGAAACCAGCCAGGGTGAGTGGGAGACGCAGCAGAGGCCAGCAATCGCAGACGTTTTGGATAACAAAAGAGATGAAGACGGGTGATGCCAGCAAGGTGAATTGACACGGAGGGCGTGGCAGGAGTCGACTGGAGAGGAAGAGCTACACTTGCACCTGGGTTCCTTTTTTCGGAGGTCTCTCCTCGGAAACATCAGCACAAGCTGTTTCTGTGTAACTGACCCATGAACAAATGGCTTTGTGGAACGAGACGTCTGAGACTTTCATGGGAAACCTGGGGTGGAACCAGCAAGGTAACCTGGTCTGGCTATGAGTGGAGTGTTTGGGGCATCAGCTGCACTGGAGCCGCCTGCTGTGGCGGGGCTTCGGTCCCAGCTCTGAAAGTCTGGGAGTGTGACTGCCGCAGAGGCTCAACAGTGGTCAGTCAGACTGGGGAGTCTCCTTAACACCACAATGTATAAATAGCAAAAAGTTTTGAGAGTTGGTGTGCTTGATTTGTGGAATACCACTGAGCACCCAACCTTGCACAACTGGAATAAGTAAGCAGTGCTTCCCTAGAGTGTGTAATTAGTTGCCTGTTGCACACAACGTGCCAAACACGTTTGCTCTCCTAATAAACTAAATAGTGGCACGGAACAGGTTCGGAGGGAGCGGGGGTATGTCCAGGCTGCTACTGTGAACAGTCACTCTTCGGAGCTGACCAAGACTCCCAGAAAACTTCTCAGAGAGGAACTGGCTGCACAGAGCTGTGCAGAGCTGCATGCCCTCCTCTTCCTCCATGCTACAACCCAGCCTGGGTGATCCTGGTCGGCTTTAATTACGCGGGTATTTGCAAGGGAACGACGCCAGACGCCCACCGGCCAAAGCATCTGCGGAGGAAACACTGCCAGCCTGCCCCTCGCCGGACGGTGACACGAAATCTTCACGTGGCACAAGGGCAGGAATTTCAGAGACCCTCTGAAAACCACACAGCCGCCCTCAGGCAGAGCAGGGCTTGGGGCCAGAGCCGCCCCCACCGCGCAGCCCCAGAGCCTCGGCACTGTGCAGGGGACAATGCAGAAGCAGCACGACCAGGGAGCACCTGCCCTCCCCACCGGGACCCTTCTGCAGGCGCCTGGCTCTGAAATATTTGCGCAGGTACGTGTGCGCCGGGTCTGCAACATCCGTCCAGCTGTGCTCACACCCAGCTGTGGCCCCACCAATTGCTGAACGCAGCGCTGCATTTTTGGGAGCTGCACTTTGGACAGCAGGAATCCAGACAACCTATTTCTAGGAATGGGCCAGTGCAGACCTTTGTGCTTTGAGTTGTCACTCCCCACAGTATTCCTTCCAGCTGCGAGGGAGGCTCCGAGGAGAAGGAATGCCAGGTTTCTTCCTCAGGAATGTTTGAGGGCTTTTTTTCTTTTTGTCTGGAAAATGCAGTTTAATCCAGCACCAGATGCTTTGGGGGATGACTCCTGATGGGCAGGAGTGTGTTTACAGAGAAGCAAATGTATCCAAACATTTTTGGTCAGGGCTTCTGAATGTGCAGCAGGTGAGGACTGTTGCTGCTCTACGACAGGGAATGAAGAAAGAGTGTAATGGGCCAGAGCCCAACCATCACTGAGGAGCATTTCGGCTAATCCCGAAGGGAAAAGTGACTGCAGTGGAGCAACAGCTTCCCGTACAGGCACACTGGCGTTTCCATGCAGGCAGTGCCAGTCTCCGGAGGGTCACTGGGTACCAGGGGCAGCATCCCCACGGGCAGGGCTAACACCAGCACGCCGTGAGCGTGCAGGGCTCAGCCAGGCAGGCAGGGGCAGACGGGCTCCAGTCCTGAGCTCCTTGCAGGAGATGATGTCACTGAGATGTGCCTGCTTCCAATCTCCAGCTGCTGGTAGGAGGCCCCATTACCAACTGTCTGAGCATTTCAGGCTGCTGGAAAATGTACAGAGAGGGCCAACATAGTGAACCTGGACAGATCAGCACGCGAGCAGGCTTTTAAAATAATAGACTGAAATCCCAATGACTGCATAAATACCTGTATTAAACTCATCAATTAAGAGTCTATCAGGGCAGCCAAAGGTTTGTAAATACCTACAAATGCATTGCCATAAAATGCCCCAGGAACTACGGGTGGTACCACAAAACAGACCCTCCTGAAGCCACCCATAGGATTGGGGACTGGCACAAACCTTTGCTGCTGGTACAAAGGCAAAAAATGGTTATCAGAGGAGCTGTGCAGGATGCCACCATCGTGTCTGATGTGACAGAGGCTGTCATTTTTCCTAGAAGATGTTTTGTCACACAGTACTGAAGCTTAGGGAATCTAACTAACAGCTGTTGGGCAAAGCATGACTTTCTCACCACCAGCAGACTTGGCTGGTAGATCTGTTCTGTAGTTACAAAAATTTAACTCGGGCTTCCTCAAATTAATAGACATTAAATCACTGATTTTTATTTAGCTGCAATTCACCACTGTAATTCTAAGACAGGGGTTTTGAGGAAATGACTGTTGAGGAGAATGAATTTGTTACTGCCCTGAGAACAAAGATGTAAAACCAAAACATGGTTCTAGTCTGTGCTTAGTGTCTCTGTTACTTAGGTTCAAAAGGATTGTGAAGGATCCAAACAGAGGAGGAAGCAGGGATGAAGAAAAGCATTTGAAACTTCCTCCTATGAAATGCTCTGCTGAGAACTGGTGAGCACCCACGAGTATGCAGAGTGACCCATGGCTGCAGAACCAAGTGGTGGGATAGATAAAGGTTTCAAGGTACTCAAACTCTCATAGTGTGCTTTGACATTAAATTCAGTACTTTTAGTATTCTCTGTGGCAGACCAAACCCATAGTTAATAGATGATTTAGGTGACAGAACTGTCCTGAAATCTTGCACCAATTTCTATTTGCTTGAAAAAATTTGCTGTGTAACAGCTGTGCCTGTGGAACATATGCTGGGGTACATCACATCTGCCTACGCTACTCTGAAACCTCCACACCTACCTCCCCCAGAGCTTTTCCACACAGTTACTCAGCAGGCACAGCTGCTCTGCAGCCTGGGTCCCGAGCAGCACACTGAGGCCCTGACCCCCAGCCAGCCAAAGCCACGGGAGGCTGCCTCTGCTCCAGGACCTGCACTGGGAAGCCTGACCACACCACCTGAGACAGCCATTATTCCCTGCAGCACCTGGGTCTCTGCCTCATTTGAGAGCAGACTGCCTCTGCCTTCTGTGTTTGCCTCTTGCTCAGGTGAGGGCTGGCACTGGTGTGAAGAAGCCCTAGGATGCTTTGGTGGGCCTGACCCAAGCAAGAGCCTCCCTGGGAAAGGTCAGACAGGCAAATGGCACGACATGAACCCCCTGTTCCAGTGCCATGAGCCAGCTCTCCTCCCATGTCCCATAGGGTACCCCAGCCTCTTGGCTTACCCTCCCTGCTCCTGAACACTCTATCTAGGCTGGTACCCCACCCTGCCAGACCCCTCCAGAGAGCAGATCCGTGGTCTAACACTGCAGCAGTAATTTATGTAGCTCTGAAGCACCTAGCACTGAAATCACATGCCACCTACCTCTTTCTCCACAGCCAGCCAATCTCCAGCAAACTCACATGAAGTGGGCTTTAACAGCTCCATATAGTGAAATGGCATCTGCCAAGGGATTTCCTGCCAGATTCTCCACTGGCCCCTTCTTGGCAGCTTCTCCTGGGGCCCTCTGTGTGGTGTGCTGCAGCACACAGCAGCATGGTCTTCCCTGGGCTTTTGCTGACACACAGAACATCACATCCCCATGCAGCCGGAGTTAGGAGAGGTGGGAAGGCAATCAGCAGGCCATTCTGCCATCCTTGAGCCCCATGCTCAGCCAGCATGGGGCAAGACTGCCTCTCTACCTGTGCCTCCACCCATGAGGCTCCAGCAGGAAGTCTGCTATGCAGCATGCCCAGGAAGCCAGACTCATCTCAGAGGATAATGACCCCTGTGCTCAGGTGTTGGGTATGTGCCACTATGTGCTGCTGCAGTCAAAAGATCTGTCCAGCAGGGACATGTGGCACACTGCAAGAAGTTCTCCTCTGATTGCTGCTGAAATCTTCTGGGTTTTCACCCTCCACTGTCTTCTCATGTTGATCTGGGTTTGCAAAAGAAGGGCCCTGTGAGAGCCAGGTGATAAATAACCAGGGCAATACATGCTTACAGGAACTTGTCCTTAGTTTACACAACAAGAGAATGGGGAAAAAGAAAAAAAAGAAGCAAAAGAAAACGGGATCTTAATGCAGATCTAGGATGTGGTCTCCCAGCTTCCATCTGATGCCTGCTACCATCCTTTGTCACTGTGACAGGACATAGGGTGGGTGAGAAGAGCCAGTATGCTCAAGCTCTCTAACCAAATTACATCTGTGGTGTGCAAACTGCAGTGAGTAAGTTTGGCAAGAGGAGTTTATTCCCAGTACTCATACATTTAGTGGAGAGAGGGAAAGGCGTTTGCTATAAAAATGCTGCCCATGTTATTAAGACTGACCATGGAGGTCAGAAGCAGGTGTGGATGTTTCAGAACAGCAGCTTAGGCAGATGTACCCAGACTCTGCATGTCAGCTTGCCTGTCTTCAAAGGAAACCCGGTGCTGGGCAGCTTACAGAAATTTGCTACAAGAGGCTAAAGAGCCCTGGGATGTGATCACAACAGATGCAATTCCTTTAGGCAAGAAGATACTAGCAAATTAGTCATTGATGGCACAGTTTCTCAAATAAAACTGAGAAGAGACAATAAAACACAATGGGGCTGACTGTTAAAAAGCAGATATATCCATATGCATATACACTTATATACATTCCCATTGTAGTTTTGTGTGTGAAGTGCTGAAGAACCGTGGGACATTGCTGATCTGTGCTACAGCTCTAAGGTATTTTAAACTTTGCTGGAATAAATCCAGTGGCAAATGGGAAACCTGTATTACCTCCAGCAGGATGCCCATGTGAGAAATGGCTACAAACTTACCAATGAGATAGAAGGCATCATCTGCAAAACCCTCAGCGTGGAGTTCAGACTGCATTTATTCCACACAACAGATCAAGACAGTTAATAATGCAGATGCAATTTCAGGGAGGAAAACCTAGTTCTTGTGGCATCCATTTAAACAGGAGATACAGAACACATATACGTTATAACAGTGTAGTGAGATTTCCCTCAACATAAAAAGTAAATGAAGACAAAAATGAAAAAAAAATTGGAAATAGTTTATTTGCTGCATGAGGAGACTTCTTGTAAATTACATATAAAGAAACTTGTTATGCTGTAGTATATAATTTCCAATATTCCACAAAGATAATTGTAATAAATATACAAACCAAACCAAAGTAGAAGACTAAATCCATCAGGCAACCTACAAAATGGTTCATCAAGTTTTATACTTGCAGCATTAGCATGCTTAAAATTTTGTTCTTTTTGACGTGATGCAGCAAAATTGTTTTCACATTTCTTTGGAGCATTTTCAAAGCTGTCTAACTATAAAATACTGTTCAAAATTAGATGGCATTAGTTAAACCACTCAAGAAAAGTAACATCAAGGTCTAACTGATGCAAAGATGGTGGTTTTCTTTTTGCTTTTAAAATCCTTTTAGCTTTGCTGGAGTTAGGAATTATCTGATATAAGTGCACTATGAGTCCAGTCAGCCTGAGGCACTGCTGACTCCTGTCATATTATGACTCTATATAAACTTCATAGATTATATAGCTCTGAAAGATTTCTCTATTAACAGAGACATATCCCCATAGAATAAAAAACACACAATACCATATTGAAGCCGCAAGCTTGTTAAAATGGTTGTACCCTCAAGTGCAGTGTCTGCTTAAAACGTTTTTCCATAGTTTCACTCTATTCCACATCAGGCATTTTTATTTGACTTTAAATGTAGAAGTGCTGATAAAGGCTTTATTGATGCCCCTAGTTTCTCCAAACAACATACAGAATTTTTTGACACCTCCTGCTGTTCTCTACCTATCATTTCTGTATTTTTTTGGAACAGCAGGCTGAATTTTACACTTCACTGCTCTGGACCACACTGACAGACAGGTCTACTATTCCGTACAAATTTCTTACAAACAGAAAACACTTCACTATGCTTCACTATTACTGAATACTTGGGGGTATAAAAAGAACTCTCTAAGACACAATTACCTAAAAATATTTGTTAATAAGCTTAATGCAAATATTACGTAGAAAAAATGGTTTAGTTACAAAAAAATTCATTAGAGGGCCAGTAAAAATATACTGAAGAGAAGATCTTTACAAAAGTGAGGTTAGGAAGTATGAGGCATTGACATTCACTGTAAACATCCTGTGTTCACTAGATTCCCTTGTCTAAAAGTATATGACCTGGTTTTGTTCCTGAGCTTCAAGGCCAACGCTTGCATAGACAGCTAAACCTATCATAAAGGGCTGTTAATAGAGACAGTTCTTTTTGTACATAACTTCAATAAACTAATGCTTTTACCTTTTGAAATAGTTTCATTCCAATACCAGGTAGTTAAGGAAACTATGAAGCATGGTATGGGTTTTGTGTACTCAGTGCATTGGGTGAATTGGGGCAGCTACACTTTAGTGTGTTAATCTTAAATAATATTACACCAGGAAGTGTAGCTGTTTGACGTTCTGGCTTAGCATAAATATCAACTCCTGCTTGCTGCTGCAAGGTTCACTTCTGCACTGCCAAAGACTGCATATGGCAAAATGCAGTCAGCAATCTGAGTGTTGCAACATCAAACACACCCAGTAAAGATGCATCTTACAATCAGTACAGAAGACCTCACAGAGTTTCACCTTTACCCAGGCAACACCAGTGCTTTCCTCCAGGTTAACCTGCTGCTGTTGGAGGAAGCTGGAAAAGTACTCACAAGGTAAACATGACATGGAGTGGCCTATGTAAATAGTCTGAAGACCATACTTGCATTTTGGGTATGAAAAGCAGGCATGTGTCTAGCTACTGCACATGGAAATGCACATGAAAGTGGTACAGACAGACAAATATATCCCCCTCACAAACAGCACAACAACACAAAAGCAGCAAATTGCCAATTTGAAATCTTATGTTAAGGCAAATCTAGATAAAACAACCATAACAGGATTAATAAAAATAGGGAGTTTTCCTTGGCTTTTTTGTTTACTTTTTCTGTGATTGGCTTTTACACATTGACAAAATTTGTTTAAGCACTTTCTGGACATCTTCATCCATTTGACCCTAGACAAAGGGAGAAAGAAAAAAAGATAATTGAATTCATGCAGATCTAGTCTTTCAGAATATTGACAAACTATTTTTCAGGTATAGTAATTAGATCCATTTCCCAAGTGGAAGCAGTGCTAAATTTTTCTTGAACGGTCATACCTCATGGAAGGGATGTCTTAGTGAAAACATGCTAAATTCTTACTAGATCTGCAGAAGAAACGTCATCAGTTAAAATACTAACACTGAGTGACTGACAACATGCAACCATACCTGCACAGCATAGAGAAGGTGCATCCTGTAAACTGAGACAATTTCCTGGTGTTGTTTCTTTGTTTCCTAGAAAACAGTTAAGCAGAAAGGCACAGAGCATTTACAACTATCGAATGGGAAACTCCCTATCTAGATTCTGACTGGGGAAAATTCAAACCATAGTCTTATGTAATGCACTGAAAACTAGCTCAGACAGTGTCGTGTCACCGGGCACTCTAGATTTGCTGGGAAGCATGTCCAGGAAAATGCTGCAGCTCTACCTGCCCCAGTAAAAAAACTGATGATATCATCAGTGTGAAGAAGTGCTGTGCTGTAAAGGTGTGGAATGAGCACATACTCTATTTCCAAGCTTATTAGCAACCAGAACTGAGGAAAGCCAACAGTACTCTGACAAATCAACTCTCAACTGCAACTCAGCTCTTCCCTAAAAGCAGGAACCCTCATGCCTTAGGATTTTAGCTTTTATGTTTTTCAAATCCTGTACTGCTTTGGGGTATAACTCTAAAACTCTATAGCTTGTCAGCTTCTCTTCTCCTGTTATATTCAGACAAAACAATCCCTCTAGGCCTGTAACCCAAGGACACCCTACTGTCTCAGGCCCTGAAAAGTAAAAACAAAAGTGAATTGGGGGGAGCAAACTGGGTGTATATGACTGTATTATCTGAAGCTGTAATTGGAGGATTAATCCCTGATATGTAAATGGACCAAACTTATAATTGTCTGAAAAACTCCTGATTGTTGTCCGTTTTGGTGTAGTCCCTTAGGGGAAGTTTTGTCTGCCCTTAAATACCTGAAGATTCTTCGTTAAATACATCTGCTTTTAATCTCTTAATTCTGTCTGGCCTCTGTTTTCAGTTGAGTCTGAAAAAGGCATCAATCCCTCTGTTAGAGCTGATGCCTTCCCAAGTGAAAGGAGGTGCTTAAAAAGGTCTTGCCCTGCAAGATCCTGACTTAATGAAAGCCACCCAGTCCTTTTCAACGATCACAGCCTGCCACAACTCAGAAGCTACCTTTCCAAAGATACATGGAGCTGTTAGGAAAGCTAACCTACTAGAAGGAAAGAGTGTTTCTGTCGTGTTTTAAAAGCTACCTGCTCTCCTAAAGTGCTGCACACCTTTGCACTTCACACTACTTTGCTGGTCCTAATTAATGGGAGATGAAGGGTTCTTTCAGACAGTGAGGACTGGAATAAGAAAGTTTGGGCCCTCACACTGACAGGATACTCTGCCTACTACTTCTCTCGCCTGCAAGGGAATTTTACTGGCACACTGAGCCCGCTTTTTCTGCTGTGAAAGGTAGGAAGCAGACACCACTTAGCATGTCAGTCTGGAAATTCTCCTTTCAGAGGCACTCCAGAGCCCTCAACACAAGCCTCCACTGGACAATACTTTCTTTTCATCCTCAACAGCGAATAAAGTGCTCCTCTGGGCAGGTAAACTACAGGAAATATCAATTTTGACTCAACCCAGCTTAGAAGACTGTATCTTTCATGTGCGAACAACGAAATTAGAAAAAAAATGTAAGGCATTCAGAATTTCAGAGAATAAACTATGCTCACCATAAACAGTGCATTTGCTTGACTTGAAACCACATGCTTTCTTCCAAAAAGCTTAAAAACCCAAATCAACTCCAGCTGATGAATGTTCTTGAAAATCCTCTGCACACTGATCATACTTTTTCCCAAATAAAGGTCTGAGCAGCAGGTTTGGTCACTCCATTTTACTACAAGAAATCTGGTTCTCAACTGGTCTGAGAAAAATATGTGGAAAACCAGCTTTCTTTAGTTATGCTCTTTCTAAAGTGCTATTCATGACTTAAAAATTCCTTACAAAAGTTTCAGAGAAAGAGAAATTACACATTCTTTGGATGAAGATTCTTTTCCATGTACTCACTGACTGTACTCTACTTTAAAAAAGGCAGAATGAAGAACAGTACATGTTTCTTTGGAGAACTGGGACTATTGTTAGGTTTACAAATTATCACACTTACAGTCAGTTGGTTTTGCAACTGCTTCACTTGTTGCTGTAACACCTCCAGCTGTTGGCTTTGTCTTTTGGGGGCACTGGTTGAGTAGGAGAGCTGAGAAAGGCTGTTCAATGCTTCTTTTAATTTGCTAATTTCTTTGGACATTTCATTGATCTAGGGAGACAAAACAGGTTTTCATTAAAAGATATTATGCATACTATATTCCTGTGTGTCTTATCTTCGAGTTATTTGTGACTTAAATTTAAGAAGTGGGGAAAACCAAATTGTAAATAAATTCTATGGACAGAGATGTCACATAAGCAAAGGGTTACAATGCTCCTCTATTCCCCATCTTAGTCCAGTCTACTCAAACTGCACTCCATGTTCTGAACATCACCAATATTTAACAAGAAGGGCTGCATTTACCATCTTTACAAATCCTGTTGCTGGACAGGTTACCTATCACAGCTACCAAAATGCGCAGCTCTTTATAAAGGAATTTGTAGTGATGGATGTGGTAGCTGCAAAGGAAAATAAGTCAAACCATGCTATGATTGAGATGATGTAGAAATATCCCAACAGTGAATTTTTGCTCCTTCCTGATATTTTGTCTTCTTGTCTCCTCTGGAATACTTCCCTGCTGTAAATCTCACTTCTTTGACTTCAGCTGTCTGAATAGCGTGAACCCAACCTAAGCAGAATTTAAAAGTGGCAAATTGAAAGATCATGTGTATCTCCACAGGGGAGGGAAACGAACTGCAAGGCCAAACACACAGAAAACTCCTTTGCCTTCAATACCTGGATTTTCAGAGAGGCAAATGCACTCAGAAGTTACTTGAACCAACATTGTCTGTTAGGTCACTCACACACCAGCTTTGTACTCTGAACTCACATTACCCCTCCACTGTACTGAGTCACTGACCTTTTTGTCTTTATCTTCTTCTAGTTTTGATGAGTTTTTCATTTCAATAAGAGCTTCTTGAACCTGGCGGTACTTCTGCTGAAGATCACACACCTCCCGTTCCTTTGCTTCAAGCACAGTATGCATACCTTCTTTTGCTTCTTTCAAGTGCAAAATTTCATTTCTCAGTTTCAGGGCATCTAAGGATATATTTTCCTTCTCTCGGATTATATCCTTCAGTTTAGATGACAAAGCACTAATTTCACCCTCCAGTGAGGACTGGAGCTTTTCATATGAGGCCTTGGGTACCATGGCTTGATTAATTGCAGCTTTTTCTTCCAGTAACGCCTTTTCCAAGTTTCTTAATTCGCTTTCCTTGTTGCTAAGCAGTCGTTTGAGCTCATTTATTTCTTCCTCCATCTCCTTTATGGTATTTCTGAGTGCATTGATTACCTGACGGTGTTCAGTAATTGGCAAAGAGTTTTGTTTCTGAATGTCTAAAAGTTGCCTGAGTTCTTCTGCTTCTTCTAATACTTTTGTGTACTGGGATTTCATTTCTGATAACTCATTTTCTGCTTTATATTTCA
>JANRMJ010000079.1:10919716-10931540 GCA_025584955.1 Alethe diademata | reverse complement strand
TAGAGGTCAGTCACAGGACAGCTGGAGAGCCCTGAGGCAATCAGGGAAAAGCAATCTGGAGGTTGGGATATAGGATCCATTCTCTTTCTGCACCATCGTGTTCAAACGGAGGTCTTAATCATTATTTCGTCTGCATTCTCAGTCTGTATGCATTATTTATCTGAGACTTACTGGTAACTCCAAACTCAGAAAAACCTGTTCTGTCTCTCTGATCACCACCATGAAAACATACCTGTATTTCTGAAATGGAGCTGAGATGGACAATGAGACTCTGCTGCTTCTTCACTTTTGTTTTTCTTATTTTCTCTCCCCATTCTTTCAGCTCCCTTTCTAACCGTTTACTGTCCTTTACCCCATTTCATTGAAGATTTGATTACTTCCATATTATTTTTTGATCTAAACTACTTTTTTTTTCATCTCCTTTGGCTTTAAACTTGAGAGCATTTCGCTGGTGAAACACAGAATCTACAGAAAGCATTCCAGTGGAACATTATCACAAATCCCCCCAGAAGTGAAAAACCTTTCCCCCTGTAACTCTTAATCCACCTAATTCCAAGTCATCCAACCACACAGACAAAACATAGGAAGTTGAACTGAAACTACAACCTACTTGAAACCCAACCAAGCTGTGTCAGAGCAGCTGGACATGAAAAACTGTATTTGCAGACTACTGAGGGAAGACACACCGTTTTCCATCATTCAGTCACATTGCCTGAAATGTCCTTAAACTTTTTATGTTTAAACTCTTGATGCCAAGGAGATAGAACAATATAGAAGTATGGTGCAAGTTATTAGCACAAAATGAGTTCACATCTAATGGAACGAAATGAAAATTTCAAAAATCAAAATTAATTTGATTTTTTTTTTACCTGAAGTAATCTTTTAATGCAGTCAGGGTGGCTGTTCTTTGCTGCAAGATGTAAAGCACTGTGCCCTACATGAATAAAAGCAAAGCAAGTTAATTATTCAATCATGTCAAAGCACAGAAACAAAACATTCCATGACAAAGGCAAAATCCTGAATTATCTGTCTTGTTCCTATCACAACACATAAAAAATAAGGGTAGAGAAAATAAAGTAAAAACCTACATCAAGCAGAATGTCTTTACTACCTGTTGTTCAGACAAGTAAAGGAACAATCTTGAAGACTTAATTCATATAAAGGAGTGACACAAACATTGTGTCAGACTACACCTTGGCAGAAGTCAGCCTAAAATTGTACATTATGTCTTGTTTCTTTGAAAACAATTTTCCAATATTACACAGCTTCCCTTACACACAGATGTCTCCTGGTGTCTTCATTTTTGGTATTTGGCAATGAAAACGTAACCAGAATCAAGAGTAAAACCTGCCGAATTCACCACCTACAACTATATTAAATTTGTGTCACCCATGAAGTGCACATAAAAGACTCAAACATAGGCCTACTTTCATTTGTACATCCCAGATTCCCTATTCCCTATCAAACACAGATCTACATTGGTTTACATTTCAATTAATTTATTTAGCACCTCGGCATTCATATTTAGCTATGCAATGCCATGATTTACTGACTATGGATTCATGATGAAACACTGAAGTCTTTCCTCCAGCTTTATCGTACAGAGCATCTGAAAAATTGAAGATGACAAGACAGCAAAAGAAGAAACTATCCATGCAATTAAGACAAGAAGATCCCAGGATTTAGTACTCAATAAAGACAAGGACACTTGTGACAGTAAACACTTGTTGCAAGTGATGTGACTTTTACATAGAAGGATTTCACTAAAGGGCACTGAGCTGACACTCTCAGGTGGAAGTAGGCAGGCAACCTCTTACTACCCAAGTGACCAATAAATTATCAAGCAAGGTGAAGCATGAATTCAGAATTATAGTCTGCATCAGGTACATACATTTCCTTATCATTATGTAAAATATGAACGCTTCTTCCAGTATCAGAGACACTTCTTTATAGAGGAAATCATTCCCACGTATGACAGAGATTCCCTCAGGCTGCAGTAAGTGGCAAAACACAAACCACGAGCCCAGCAATTACAGATCATTACTGGAGAGACAGAATGCTGACAGGTCATCCAGGTGGCTCAGCTAGCCAGAGAAAATGCTGGGCACAGATTCCACAGATGTGTCAACTGAAATCTATTTAGAAGAGCTTGCCAGTTTCAAATTCAGCTCCCATCATTCTCCAAGTGAAGCAGTTATTAAGCACAGGACTTTTGAGAACTGAAACATCATACTTAATAGCTCTCAGCTCTGTTTTGGCCTGTATCAGCTGTTTTCACTGTGTCATAATCCTGAGGAAATGTCTTACTGCAACTCCTGTAAAGTTAATGGGATTAATAGCTTGGATAAACATGAAAGGAAAACTGAAGATCTTGATGCAACCTGTAATAATAAGAAGAGGTGGGGGAGGAGAATTATTTTATTTTTTTTCCCTCTATTTTTTTTTTTACTTAAAAATAACAATTCAAAAATCGAGCAACTATTTTACATCTGGAACCCACTACAAATGCTGAAATTTATAATCTTTAAATTTAATAATTAATTTAATAATTTATAAATTATAATTTAATAATTTAATAGTTTTAAAGGACTTTAGATTCTGAATTGTCTGTGCAGGAAAGCAAGTATGCCCAAACCTGCAAGTGTTACAACTGCTTTTCCTACAGGGCGTGTGGGGAAAAGCAAAGTTGTCAAATCTGTATTTTCACTCCGCACATCAATAACTACATAAGCAAACTGAGTGTATCATACTACTTGTATAGGTTCAGAGAGGCATACCTGCACCATCTTGGGCTGTCACATCTGCACCATGTGTCACCATGATCCTGAGGCACTCTGCATGCCCTTTCGTGGCTGCCAGGTGAAAACTGGAAAAGAACATTTGCATATCTTTTATTATTATTAAGGTATCTTTTCTCTTTCATTCACTAACTGCATACTGGCAAGTTCTTTCCTCCCTGTCCTTAGATGTTTTGGCATCCTTCCAGGTAATTGCCTCCCAGAAGGTAACAGCTCTGGAAATGAGATGGCACATCAAAAAAACTTTGTAGTCATCCTTTCATATTGCAGCTCAAATAATGTGTTCATTTTGAGACCCTCATTACAAGAAAGATGTTGATGTGCTGGAGCATGTCCAGAGAAGGGTAATGAGGCTGGCAAAGATTTAAAGAACAAATTCTGTGAGGAGCAGCTGAGGAGCTGGGGATGTTTAGTCTGGAGAAAAGGGACCTTTATAGCTCCCCGACAGGAGGGTGTAGCCAGGTGGGAGTTGGTCTCATCTCCCAGGGAACTTGGGATAGGATGAGAGGAAATGGCCTCGAGCTGCACCAGAAGAGGTTTAGATTGGACATGAGGAAAAACTTCTTGACCGAAAGGGTTGTCAAACACTGGAAAAAGCTGCCCAGGGAGCTGGCGGTGTTACCATCCCTGGAAGGCTCTTGGACATATTTAAGAGACAGGTAGGTGTGCAACTGGTGGATATGGGTTGCTGGGTTAATGGCTGGACTCAATGTCCCTAGAGGTCTTTTCCAACCAGAACAACCCCATGACTCTATGATTTTACACAGGAGGCTGTCTCATCAACTCATGTCATATAGGCTATGTACATCTAGTCCCACATGATTTCTAAATTTATGTCCCTAATGACATAATATATCCCCAAAGAATGCCTGGGCTTGGGGAATTAATTAAAAAAAACAGTAACAATAACTGATTTTGTTCTACACATTTTAGTCAGAGTAGTCAGACTTAGTTAGATTTTCCCCTTTCAGTGGACAAAATTTAGTTCCTCTAAAACATTATTCTGCATTTCCTTAATTAAACTACATCAAGTTGTACTTCTGCACTGTTCTTCACAAAGCTCATCTTTCCTTCATGTATGGGTGGGGGAAAATACTTTATATTGTGAGTACTTGGAGAAATCAAGCTGTATTTTTTACAGAGATGTATTTTTTACATTTGTGGTTTTGCTGTTCACCCCAAGCACCTGCTTGTTTAAACAGTGTGAAACTGCAGACATTACCAACCACACCATGGCACTTTCAAGCATCAATTACCTAAGATGTAATTACAGAACAAACCAAAGAAATTGTACTCAATTCAAGCCTTTTTACAGCTGAAATTTTATGTTTGACATTCTCAGGCTGGGCACATTAAGATTCTCAGAAGCAGTGCTACAGTGATGCTGCTGACTTCATTTTGCCCTGAAGCAAAAATGAAGGAAAAGCTTCTGAAAACAGAGAAGTTTATATCAAGCTGATGCATAGCATGCCAATATTGTCAAGTTTTAAGATATGGGCAGATATCCTGCTACCACATGAGTCCTACCAATATCAGTCTGATGCGCACAGAGCAGTTTTTCAGTGGGAGGAACATAAAACAAAAGTTCAAGTTAAAACACTTCTAATTACTATTTCTTTCTGTGTAGAAAATTAGGACGATCATCAAACAAGCACCAAACTGAAAAAGCCAGTATTCCTGAGATAGTTTCTAATATCCTTCAAAGGAGGTATTAATTTTTAACGTTATGCACCCCTGTGTAAAAGGGATTTTCCCGTGGAATGTAAAAGAAATATCATAAATCATGGAGCCACATCAACTACTGTATTTAGGACTTTATATTTTGAACAACTGCTTCCTTTAAACGTTAAAGCTAACACTGAAAGTTCAGCCTGCTAACCAGGGAAACTTGGAAGAACAGGCAGGAATGAAATGGGTATTTCAGACACAGTCTGTGAACTGCAACACCATGTTTCCCTAAGCCATAGACTTCTTTGCAGCCTTCTTGAAAACTCAGCAGAGAAAGAAACCTACAGACAACATCTGGCAAAGAGAGGAGAATTAATCAAAACAGGAGAGGTCCTGGAACAGAGCTGTCTATCAAGTACAGCAACTATCACACTTCCTAGGAGTCCCTTCTTCTACACTGGCTGCTGCTGGTTGCAAATGGCAGACAGGCAGTGCTTAAGCCTTAAACCTTTACCTGCAAATATAAAAGCATTCTGTGTGTTCATCCTGTGAGTTCTACTGCCATAAACAAACTGAAGAGTTAACACTTCCAAGAGCACAAGCAGCACTGCTGCTGTCTGTTCTCCAGTCATTCGAAATCAAAACTTCATGTACTTGGTGACCAATGCAAAGTTGTGCAAACATTCTTTAGAAGAAGTGGTTTCTCAAGCTCTGGGAAAATGACTTGGGGAGGGACATAAGAGGAGTCTGACAAATTCCAACACCTCTAATTTAGCCAGCACAACATACCAGCAAAATACCAAAACAATTTCAGATACATTTGTGTAAACGCAAAATACAATCAAATTCACTTATGTATTAGGAAGATTGTGAAGCACACACTTGGCTAACTTACATTTTACAATATTCATAGTAATAATAAATACCTGAATAATAATAACTTGGCTATATCTGGGGCACTGAGGTTTTATGGAGAGACTTTGTAGGATGGTGCCAAATGCAACATGAACACGCAAGTGCTAAAGAAGTTTTATTTAGGTAAAATCTGACTGCAAAAAAGTATCGGAGAAAATTAAAAATAACTCATTTCAGGCTATGTTCCTATGAACACATGAATCCCACCAACAAAAACAATTCCCATGGCAGTTCTCAACAAGTCATCACACACGCAGATGTTTCATTTCACAAAGAATGGCTTGCTGTGTGTCTCCTCTCTGCATCCTTTGTCTGGTACTATCTCTCACATAAACCTGTCGTGAGATATTTTTTCTTAATAGTCTCAAAGCAATTAGAGGGGAATGAGGGATACAGTTACTTAACTGCTGGTTTGGTAAACAGAAATCCTGTTCTATAGAGAGAACAACTCCAGAATGGAACGAACCTATTACAGTCATATTTAAGCTAAATTATTCACAAGAGTGTTGGACAAACCCTCCCCCTCAAGAAGCAATTCTGATTTTAGAGTCAGTAGCCCTTGCTTTGGTTTTGTTTTTTTTGTATGTGTTTTTGGAGGTTTTTGGTTTAAAAAACTCAAACAAACAAAACAGCTGACCCAAAACAAACAAAGAAAAACCCCAAACCCAAACACTTGGGTAGTAGATACTGAGGTGTCCTATGTAGCAAGACAGGCTCTCAAAACAAAGAAGACGGTAGCCATTCATTTCAGTACAGAGTAATTCTTTACAGCTACATAATTTCCTAAACTTTGAGGCAAAACCTGCAGGTTTCCAAACACTGGATTTCTCACCATCTGGACACCTTAAGGAGTGGTGCATTTTACTTGCATCTTCTATGAATAAACTTTCCTTGATATGAAAGCAAACAACTTTTCCTCCCACTTCCTGGTTGTGCAATGACTTAGGTAAACAAAAACAAACATGTAAGACTTGATTTGGACCAAGGGCCACACTGAGGGTTAGATTCTCATTCAGCTGAAAATCCCATTACAACATAGTTCATTTTCCCTTCACAATAGATAAGCCTGTTACTGCCACTTAGAGCCACATCTTGATAGCCCAGCCTGAACTGATTTGAGATAGCTTTCTTTTATTGCTGTAAAACATTTCTGTTCTTCCTGAGGAGTGGGATGGTCTCTTCTGATTGTATCCAGACGTTTCAGTGAGCAGAGGAGCAGCTACCATACCCAGTGGTACAAGATCCACCTCTGCAGCAGATGAAAGATCAGTAGGTTGACGCTGCTGTTTCTATGGGAAGGTACAGGTCTCATAAGTACTCAGTATTTAACAAGAAAAGGTGAAAATTATGTTCGTTGTGGGGAATGCTAAGCCCAGTTGGAGTAAACAGACTTTTAGAGTAAGAGTGAAATCATTTCATTAGTTAAGGTTCAACTGGAGAACAGCCACAAGGCTATCACATCAAAATCTTATCAGGACCTCAAATTTCTTGACCTGAAATGGTACTCAAATAAAAATCCCACATTGACAGATGTTTTCTATGATGCTTGCTGCCTGAACAGAGGGTACAGCTCTGTATGACATCCCTGAACTATTCTGAAGCAGCAGATTTTTTATAGATATGAGATGTCAACGGGTGAAGCACTTACATCTGTCCTAAACAAGCCCATGCCTTATTCAGGGCAAATGACCTTTTCCCCATTTTGGTCACAATATTAAACTAGCAAGGGAATGAAGACTTCTTTAACCAGCATCTGACAGACAAAGTACAAGAGTTCAGATAGAGCCAGTCTTTGCCAAGAGACCAAGAATGAGTGTTTTCAGAAATGATTTAAATGTCAGTCTAACTCAAACAAAAAAGGATTTTAATTTTTACTACTCAGCTCGCATAAAACTTTTCTTTACAAATCATTACACCGTAAGTATAGGAACACAAATAATCCACATTTAGGGGTAAGACTTGTAAAACTGTAGCTGACAGCAGTTGCTAAGGTGGTATTAGCAGTAAGACATGGCTCTGCTAGCAGGTTCTCTGCTAAACCATTTGCAGAGCTACTTCCTGCAAATCCTCTTACAGAATGGTATTTTGACAGCTGGCTTAAAACAACTGGGTGGTCCATATATCTAGGGGAAGTGCCACAAAAGTAAAGAAGAACATGATAAAATCAGAAAAAATAAATATCAAGACTTAATTTAAGACACTAACCATCTAACAAGGGAATTTTCATTTGTGAAAAGAAAAACAGAGGAAAAAAGCAGAAGAATTACACCCAATCAGAAGGTTCAACCTCTGTTTGGCAAGGTCATGGTCCAGAGTTTTTTCTGGGCAGACTTAGCATTCTCTGTAACACAGATTTTTCTCCTTGGCCTGAAAGCAGTTCAACACACTACTTACCAAAATCCAAAGCCAATAAAGAACATGGCTGAACTATGGATGCTAAGTGAATATTGTAGTTGCTATTTCCTATTATGACAAACATGGAACCCAGTCAAACTCATATGCAAGTTCTCTGTATTTGTTCTCTGTAATTTCAATCTGAGTGCTCTGAAAATATTTTAAGTGCAAGAATGTTTGAAAAACACTATGAACTCATATACACTCATTGTCAAGGTTTATTTTGAGTAAAAACATCCCTCCCCAAGCCAGATAATTCTTCTTCATTTTCTAATGGATGTCAACCGTTCATTGACTTTTAAAAAGTCTAACTTGCTTTCCAACAATTTGATGACTTATAGTTTCCCCACCAACCAATACCTTCACACAAACAAATAAGAATGATAAAGATACAGAGCTGCCTAGAGATATTATATTGCTGATTAAATAAACAAAAAAAAAATAGAAACTGAAGACATTTAAGTTTTGCTACTACCAGATCAGACAGGCAAGCAATTCACCAGCTATCTCAGCCACGAAGTGACTTACTGATAACCTGGCTGACTTTCTGAACTAACTGGAGCTTTTACACATTTTAGAAACAGCATTTAGCTTACAGAGTTATCCCTCAAGGCCTCCACTCCTCCTTCAGTAACAACAGCTAAAATAAACACAGTAGATGATATCTGGCTTTTGATTACTTTCCACCACAGAAGCACCAAAGTTCCTGAGACCTGACCTGAAGGAGAAATGCATGAAGATAATACTTGGTGACACACAGGAGGAAGTCCAGTGTGGTCTCGTCTCACAAGTAGCACTATGACCAGTCACTGTAGAAGAATACAGTTTACTGATCTGTGAAAGGCTTGAGATTTTATCAGCATTAAAACAATTTTGAAAGCAACCTAATAACAGAAAAAATCCCACCCTCAGATTGAAAGACTGGGAAAGCCCCAGAACAATCCTGAAACGGGAGGTGTCTTCTGCCTTCCTCTGCAAACCCTCTCTGGATTCTGCTTCCTCCTTGCACCAGCACAGGCAGGTAGGTAACTATGTGGCTGGTGAGATGGCACAGGAAACAAAACCAGTTGAAAACCAAAGCTGCCTTCCACTGTTACATCACACAGCACAGGTGCAATCTGCCAGTGAAAAATAAGGGGCAGCATGTAGAATTTCACCTTAAACCTAAAATTTTACCATGAATGTTTTGCTATGAAAGTCAAAAGGATCTTCATCTTTTCCTGACTGCATTACCAAGATACTGTCATTTGAGACAACGTATGTTGTAGGGAGAACCAGTCATTTTGTTATGGAGGAGCCATACCAATGTTTGGCAGATCAGACTGTCTTAAAAGAAAATCAGACATCTACAGGTAATCCCTATCAATACTTAACAGTTCTTTGGGCTTTTTTATTACTTTTATTAAACAAACAAAAATTACAGCTTCACACTGCACCCATTTTACCTACTCGCAAGAGCAACTATAAAAAATGTGGCTTTTCAGTGTGGCATTCCATATCATTATCCTGTCACTTGCATACATGCAGCCAAAAGAGACCAAAAATTCTCTTAGGAGAAAGAGAAGAAATATGTTTTGTTTTCAAATCAAAGCTGGCACCAGTACAAGCTGGGAAAATTATGTTTTCAGAGTTTTAAAACACTCAACCAATGAGTTGCTGCAAACAATTTCTAGAGTGCATTGCAAGATTTTAAGCTGACAGAGACAGGTATGGATTTACCAGGAGCTGTGTGAGATTATTTTCCCCTCTCTCCCCTTTAGCACCAGCCACAGTAAGTGAAGTGCTGCATACAGCCTGTGCCTATTTTAACATGAGATGGCATCTGCCCTGCCCCAATACACACAGAGCCCTCTGATAAAAAACCTGCATGCCCCTTCTGAGTGAGCATGTATTCTGGGATAGCTTTCAAAAAAACCCAAAAAACCAAAAAAAAAAACCCAAAAAGCCCACCACAGAAACCAAAACAAATGCAGTTTTCATATAAAGTTTTCAGCTTTGCATTATAGCATAAAAAGCCTTGTTTCAATCATACACACCTCAAACTATAGGACATTAATAAAAGGCAAGCCTCTTTAATGGTTGTTTTCTTAAAGAAAAGAAGCAATTGCATCATGCAACACAGGAGCTGGAAAGCTACAGATTTTAGCCTTCAAACCCCACAAAATGTCCACCCCAGCAGCTTCATACTTTTCATTCTCAGGTTGTGCTCCAGCAGTTCCATTTTCCCATACAGTTTTCTATGGCAAACTCTACTATCACATTAACACAAACTCCCACTTCAAGTCTGAGACGTATGGACTTTCCCTCCATGTCCCATTAATTGTAAACACAAGTGCTCACAATTTAGATTTACCACATAAAGTTTCTTGCACAGTGCCTATTTTGAAATTCCTCAGGAACTAATGTCAGCAAAATGCAACAGAGATTCTGCAAGCAGAAGCTTCAGGGCATTCCTAGGTGTTGACCGAAAGTCTGAAATTGAGACATACTTTTTTTATTTTTGGAGTTGTAGGGTAGAAAAATTAACAAAATATGACAAATGAGAAAGTCTCAAAATGCCTGAAGAACCCAGAAATCTGTGCAGTGTGGCCTGAGCCTCCAAAGCCAAGTACTGAGGCACAAGGAAGGCAGACAAGTAGGGAAGATTACTTCTGATAGTTTCTTTAAGACCACATCCCATGTATAAAGTCCAAAGAGGTGCTCAGTTACCTTCTTAATTTATATGCCCTCTGGCACATCATCTTTTTAGCACAGGGTGAAATCCCTGAGGATGTGCCCAGGTAAAGACAACTTTTTTCCTGAAGCTGGGTAAAATCAGCTAGCCATCTTCAGCCCTTTCAAGGCCCAACAGAGTTCAAAGTATAAATTAAGCCCAAAAATGAGAGCAATGACTACATCCTCCAACACAACTCACTTGCATACTGCCTGTGGATCAACAATTGCTAATAATCATCTTAGTATATGGAAAGCCATGAATATTAGAGCAACGTAATCCTGAACCATAACCATATATGTTGGCATAACAAGAGGCCAGGAAAAAGCTTGAAAGAATGAGAGCAATTGAGTAAAGTTTAATCTAAACCAAATATTTTTGTAGCATGAAAATCCAGCAAGTCCTCCAAGAACCAATGAGCAGAAATAAGTTTATGAACCTGAGGGATATTGACAAGGAATAGCTCAGTACATGTTGTCCTTGATGTTTCTGTACTTTTCATGCTCATAATACTTCCCATCTCTTCACATTTGAAGCAACTGTTTGGATTTACTTATTTTTTTATTAAGCTGTACAAAGTGAACTTCTCTTACTTCATGAGATAATTGCAGACCAAGAGCAAGAATATGTATTCATAGTAATAAATCTACTTGTAACACATTCTTCAAAGACCACTAGTTGATAGGACCATTTAATATATATTTTTAAAGAAACTCTTTGTATTATTATGGTAATATAATATTTATTTTGTATTTCAGAATAACTATACTACTTAAGGTTTCATATTTTGGAAGAGGACTAGGGACTGGACCACAGGCACATGCAATTTCAGAGCTTTTCTAATTTTTTCAGTTACTTTCCAGCTACTTTTCAGCAGCTTTCTAACGCAGAATGTACCTGTAAAGAAGGTAGCAGAAAACAGAGCAAAGCATATGTCCAGTAAATAAGCAGCCACCAGCAAAATCTATTACCTGAGACCTCAGTTCAAAATGTAAAGAAATCTTAAATAAATTCAACATTTGCACATTGCTCTGTTTTGGCCGTTTCTTCCCCTTCCTAGATTAGAGCACATTTTTAAGCCAGTAACAGCCAGTGGGTGTAATTAAAATCTACACATACAGCTCATTTGGTTGCATAAGTCTTTGAAAAACATGTAAAACAACTGCAGCCCATTATGTAGATATAAATCTGAAAAACAACTGCAGCCTTAACCCTGTCCCCTCCAGCCCTGAAGAGGCTGATTCTGGCCCAACCCATGAGAGGCACGCTTCCCTCATGGCTGTCCTGCCAGCTCAGATGGGACAAGTGCAGGGAGCAGCCACAGCATTCCCCACAG
>JANRMJ010000079.1:10893602-10907655 GCA_025584955.1 Alethe diademata | reverse complement strand
GCAATAATTACATCAGGAAAAAAAAAAAAAAAAAGGTTTCTCTAAGAAATATTTAGACTCCATGACAATCAGTGCCAGGCAAGCAGCAGGCTCCACCCAAAACAAGACTGATTGCCTATTCCGCATTTGGGGAATTTCATGCTTTAAAGGCAGCCAACTATTAAAAGCAGATGTTAACAAAAAAAAAGTATCTTACTTGTAAATTAAAAACTTTAAAGTTAACACTCTTTATTTAACAGTATGTCTTTCGTTCTGGAGTTCGACCTGTTTCTGAACTTTTTTGCTATTCAGTCATATAAGATATTTTAATACAGGCTATTTGATGAATCAGCCTTAATCTACACACACCAAACATACAATGTCCAGCCCAATACTAACCTCTACTTTAAAGAAAAAACCGCAACACCTAATTTTAGATTTTTTTCCTGAAACCTATTTAAGATTTTGACCTGAAATCACCAATTACTTTTGAAACATTAAATACAGGAAAATGTTAAGATTAAGACCTGCTGAAAATCCTTGGCAGAATAGCTTTCAGAAGAACATTCAGCTTTAGAGCACAAAAATAGTGACATCTTCAAGAAGCACTTTCATTAATATTCCTTCAATAGTCGCCTATTAAACTGAAATGCTATTGACATATAATCCAATATTTAGTGTTCTGGTACAAGCAAGTAAGCACACAAATACTGACTCCCATATTTAAGAAATATCTGAGATAAAGTGTCAATTTTCCCTTTGAGAAGCTGCTGTGGTAACTTTATTCATCTATAATTACACTGCCATTAAAATTCCAGACTATATAGGAATGAATACAGTTGTGTCCCTCAGTATTTATGGAGTGTGAAAGTTGCACTGAGGAGATACTCTGATATTGAATGGAGAGCCCTGGAGAATTCTGCAAGTGATTCTGATGATGCAAAGTGATGTTCACGCTCACAATAAAAACTTCTATGACAAAAGGAATCATTCTTTTACAAGGACAGATTCTTTAACTCCTCTTTACTTTGGTTCTCAGCCACATTATTTCAGGTATCCTAAAATGAACACCTACACGCAAACACAATTAAGGAAAGACTTAATGATGCCTCACTAAAAACTGCTGCCTACTTATCTGTACAGCTAAAAAGATTCCCTCATACTTGAGAAATAAATAGAATCGAAATTGGACAAGCCATTAAGTGACCCTGAAAACACTCAGTAGTATCAGATGTATGTCAGTGTCAAGGAAAGGCTATCAGGGTACATTTCTTTATTTTTCACACAGAGCTGGAGAAATAATTCCTTTTCCTGCTTAGAGGAACATGGTAGAGGCTGGTGGCTAGGCTAGGTCGGCATTTGGCAGTCATTTTACATTCCTGTTTTCTGTTCTATATCTAATTAGTGTTTCTTCTTTCAAGCATTGTGACTCAGAGATGCTAAAGGAATGAGTAATTTTAGAGATTGTCACATACCTAAATCCACTTATATTAATTCTTGCAATTGCATGTTTAACATCTATTACGCTACTGTACCTGAAACTTGGTTTTGCTCCTAGAAAACAAAAGGATACATGCAGTTTCTCTTCATCATTGTGCAGCAGTTATGCTTATTTATAAATGAAAATATCTGAGTCCTACCCAAGACGTTCAAAAGCCATCACACTCTATTGCTTACATAAAGTTATTCATTTTTTCATTAAAGCAATAAAGATTCCATTCTAAGGCATCAACAATGTGTCATCATTGTAATTGTAGATGAAATATCGATTTTATGCAAGCTTCAAAAATTTATTTACAGACCTTGTTTTATTTTTGATATGAGATTATGCATAATCTGTTCACACTGAAGAAAAAAGTATGCAGGCACCAACTGTTGTTCAAGTATTCCTCTGATAGGATCAAACTGGTTTTTTTCGTTCCCATTCAAAGACCAGTAGTGTACAATGCATTCCAAAAGTTAAAGGTACAGCTAATAAAATAAATGGCACACAACAGACTCTCAAAAACCTACTTCAATATGGAACTGGAACCCTAGTGTCCATGTTTTTCAGGGGAAGAAAAATCTCAAAGGACAGAGAATATATACGACACCCAGAAAGACACTCTACCCAGGATTTGGCAAGAAAGTAGGAGGTATTTAAGTCAGTAGGACTCTTACAGTGCCTCATGCAATCAAATATTGCACAGGCACTGCTGTCCATAGCAGATCAGAAAGCCCAGATTTCTGGACAGAGGCAGTGACTGTTGCATTACATTACATTTTTGGAATCTCCTGTAATATTAGCCTGGTTTTGACCCTGCAAGTCACACATCATCAAGTATACACCAAAGACTTGGGAGGTAACTTCTGCTGGGATGATGCAAAACATGGGTACTCCCTGTTACTGTTCATTGTAAAAACTGCCTTGAACTGGCACCCATCATGCAGCACCAGCATTTGTCTATCCCGGAAAACATGCACATGGGAGATGCTCTCTTCTGCCAGGAGTACAGGATGGCCAGCAGAACTGGAGACCTTAACTTCATAAACCCACTGCATCAAGCTTCCTCCACCACCACCCCATTCCCCTTTTCCAAACTGCCCCATTCCACTTTTCCAAGCTGCTCAGACATTTCTGTAAGGCCCTTGCTTCAGCTGTGCACCACATCCTGCCCCCTCTAAAGATTCCTCACTTTACTTGCTTTCAGCTCTCACCCAACTAGCATGGCACCATCCACCACACAGCCCTTGGGAGCTTCAGTTCTGTTACACCACTCCTTCAGGTAACACAGGAGAGTGTTTTCTTTTGTGTTAGAAAGGTCTCCACATAGAAAATTCCAAGCCACACACAGCACTTCAAACTCAAGGTTAGCACAAAATAGCAGCACAGTCTTCAGGAAAATCTTTAGTATAGCACAAGAGCAACAAAACCAACAGCTAAGCTGGTACTTTTCATCACCAATAAAACTGGGGTTCTTTTGTTTTGTTTTGAGATGTTTTTTGCTTGTTTTACGTTAAGACTGCTGCAAATACACAAGTTAGTCAACTGAGTATGAAGCATTCTAGTAAAAAAACCTGAGCATCTCAGCATAAACACATACGTGTAATGAATTTGGAAGAATCTAATGGTAGAAAAGACTACACATGTGAGTTCTCTTCACCTTCACCCCCACCCTACACACACACCCCACTCCCGTAGGCCACAAGCCAAACAGTTATCAACAGTCTTCCTTCCAACAATTAACATTTTGCAATAACAATGGCTTGTGAACACATGCAAAATTGATGAAACACATATTTCAGCTTCACAGACCACAGCCAGTGCTCCACTCAGTACTTCTTCAGGTTTGGGGGAGGGGGAAGAGTAATTTTGTTGTTTGTTTGGGTTTTTTAAATGTTTATAGTGTTCAGTATAGGTAGCAATAATGAGTATTACATATGCAGAGACAATCTGATCAAAGGTCAGGATGAGCAACTTTTTGAACAAAACAGGTGTTTTTCAGTCATGCCTAAAAACAGTAAACATTTTCCTATTAATTTGCAGGGGATTAGATGATCTGTCATCCCTAATAAATTCTAAGATACAATACTGACAGCTGAAAGGATGGCATGCTAAAATTCAAAGATTGGGTGGCACTGAACATCCCTCTCAAGCATGCTTTTTCATTCTTGATTTACAGTTTTCAGATGGAAAACTGTGCTGGAAAAGGGCCTCACTCAGAAGCACCTCCCTGGTAACAGTTCAGTGTTTTTCATACTGAAACACTCATGAAGCTGAGAAAGGACCTGGCAGCACAGAGGTAGCTATGCTTAGGATGGAAAGCCACTGCTAACACAGGGCATTGTGTGGTCAGTGTTAACAAAGTGAGGCTGAGAACTTGATTGACTTGAATCTACACCACCAGTTGTGACCAGTGATTTAAAAAGGCAGTACTCAAGCGAATGCAGAATGCTGACACCACCTTCAGTGACCTCCGTCAGGATGACCTCTCAAAACCACAGCTCCATCACAAACTTGGGAAGAAGCAGTTACCAACAGCAGCTGCACTGGCAGCTGTGAGTCTCCTGCAAGCTCTCTCTGTGCACAATTTATTTCCAATTTTATCATTGCAAGATACTTATAAAGTATTTATCATACTCATGGGGCTGAAATTATCCAGTAAAAGTCCTTCATATTTGAGATCACACATAGCATGTTGACAAGTTGACAGATTTTGAGTCCAAAGAGAAACCTTCATATCAAAGCCCATTTTCCAGCTTTCCAGTTAAAGCTTGCACTAGCTGTTTTCATATATCTTGTCTGTCACAAAGTGAACAATTTCCTTTCCAGAAAAGAAGCTGAGGAATCAAAACATGTTCAAAAAAGGTACCTATTCTTTTTTCATCACCACCATATCAGGATATTAAGCCTCAATTGTCTGAGATTGCCAGCATGTATCATGCAAGAAATAACACATAACAAGAGGTGATAGTTCTACTTAGCACTTGTACAACGTTTTCCATGAGCAAATACCTGAGCAAACATTAACTGGCAACAACTTTGTTTCTTTATCTTTGGCATGCAGCCTACAGGAGATGATTTAAGTGACCTTGCATTGTTGCAAACCTACTGGAGACTGAGTTATTTTATCTCCACTGAAATCAGAACTGCAGGGAAGCTGAGTAGCAAATTGAAATTCCTGATAATTTCAAACTCAACAACTCAGTGTCTGAAGAGGAAAGGAATACTTAAAGATTGGCGTCACAAACAAATGCATGGCAAAGACTGAACACCACTGCATCACAAGGTCATCCACTAAAGTCCACATGTGCTGGACTTCCCAAGAGAGTTTTAAAAACAAGAACAATCTTATTGTACTGAATGCATTTACTAAACAAAACAAAACAAAACATCCCTTGAAGTTAAAACAACAGATGACAATTTTTCTCAAAAGAATGGCTAATCTGAAAACCTAGGAGCCAGTGTATGTAGGTACACCTTTCCTGGCCTTCCCATGTGTAATTTAGGGATTGTATTTGCCAGCAGCAAGCTTGGGTGGTGGGAGTGGAAATCTCAGTTGCAGAATGGCAGGATGTTGTTATCAGCAACAGCTTATTCCAGTCTGCAGCAGCTTCTCCCAGGACATTCAGAGCTCAGCAGATGCCAGCAGCTGATGCCTCCCAGGCTCCTTCCAGTTGCTGTGGCTCCAGTCGTTGCTGTAATTCCCAAACCTGCCCTCGGCACAGCTCAGTAGCACTGCAAGCTGACCTCTGCTGCACCACACCGACCGAGGCAGCGCCCTGAAAGGCCATGCCAAAAGATGCTGTGTTCATTAACTTCATCACAAGTAAGGTCTAGACCTCTAATTAAGTTGTCAGAAAAGCAAAGCGTGACAGTGGCTTTCAAAGTATTCATAGTGATATTATCTAAATATAACTAATTGCTACAACCCAGTCTTTTCCAGCTTCACTTGACCATCCATGCTGCCTGTTTTAGGTGAGTGATAGCTAATAACATTAATTATATTTACATAAGAAGACGAAATATTTGCAGCTCACAAAATTATACATGCCATTCTTTAAAAGTGGAAATGTCAGCAATGCAAGTAACCTGTGCACATTTTACAACCAAAATCATCAGTCCATTGCCCTCCTCTTGAGCTATGGTGCTTAGCTGGGGTAACTGGCCATGTGAACTGCATGAAGTCTGTTTGATCCTGGAGACTGTATTTGTGTCAGACCATGAATTCCATTTGAATCAGAGATAAAAAGCACAACAGGGAAGGCAGGAAGCAGTTGGAGAGAATGGACAAGAAATGGTAACAAAAGACTAACGGCAGATTGTCAGTAAACCTTGATAATTGCCCATTCACTGGGTAGCTTCTGTAGATAAAGAAGTGATTATTATCCAAGCAAACCATTTTTTCATGCTGAACCCCAGAATAATGCAACTGAACAGCAAGTCACTCAGCAGGGCACTTCTATTAGCCAGCGAGGCTCCCTGGAAACTTTCCTGGCAGAAGGGGACCACAAGCCGTGAAAAGAAAGGGTCTTTCACCACGAGAGAAGGGGAAAGATGAACTGACTAAAATGGTCATCTGAGACTACAAGTCTGGGGACTCGAGTGTGGGGGAAGGGAAGTTGTAGGAAAAAAGTTAGTGTGGTCTTTGCTTAAATGATGACTGGAATTTGCAACAGGTTTTGAGCTGTGATCCAAGAGCACTCAAGAGGGAAATGAGAGTGGAAATAAGTTTGTTGCTTTGTTGAGATATTTGTATTTCTTGCATGCAAGCTTCTTGGGTGTTTTTTGTCTGTTTTGGTGGTGGTTTGGTTGGGTTTTCTGAGTGGGGTTTTTTTGCTTGCTTTGTTGTTTGTTTGGGTTATTCCAAAAAACCCCTGTGGTTAGAGTTTCCATCAGGCTTTGAACACAGAGTAGCCAAAAGGTCAGGAAGGGAACATGCACAGTTAAAGCATGGAAAAGCAGCCACTTTGTAACTTAACTGCAAGACTTCATTTCTGTAACAGCAAGAAAGAGAGCCTGAGAGCCAAGTCAGTAAGGGTGGCCAATAGAGTTTGACACAGTTCACTCCGACCAAGGATCACAGCTGGCCCACACTACCGAGTTTGAGGCACATGGTGGAGTTTTGTGTGGGCTGCGAGGCACACAGCTCACACATGCTGCTTGTTTCACTTCATACTAAAGACCATAATTCTTTTTTTTTCATTCAGATACTACTTCTTAGCCTTTTAAAAAAAGATAATTCAATCTTTGCATTTGAGGAACAGTGGCATTTCCTGCTAACATTATATCTAGGTACATCACGTGCTCTCTTTTCTTTTAAGCAGTTACTGACGTTTTCATGTAAGCCATTTCATTCCATTGAGTATAAAGGAAAAGTGATGAGCAAAAAGCTCACAACATGCAAGGCCTTAGAATAAAACAAGAAAAAGTACATCTGAATCATTAGTAACATACAGCCAGAGCACTGGCAGTAAGTCCAGCTACTGTCCATTGTTTATCATCTCACACATCATCAGTACAGCAACTGAAGATTTATCTTTATTTTCAGATAGCAAAGGACATAATAGTAACCACACCACATGCAAACAATCACTCTCAGTAAGACAGAAGAAAGTAAAGCCAAGAATTAAATGTGTATATTTGTATAAATGAAACAATGTTTATCTTAACACAGGAAAAAACACAAGGGACTTTCTAAAAATAAAGATGTTCAATCTATTTTGTTTGAAGTGACCATCTCCCATTGCTCTGTCTTTTCTCAAAGTTCTAAAGATCTGAGCTACAGAGAACTCAGATGACTGTTCTAATCTTGAAAATACTCAATAATTGTACTAAAACTAAAATATATCTAACAAACTACGGATTACTGCTGGACAGTAATCCAGCAGTAGGAAGCTCTTCCCCTCAAAAAATCCATGGGGTGTCAAAACACAGACTTAAAAATGACCTCACTTCTCAAATGGTTATCCAAGGATCCTGAAGTTATCCATACCTTTAAATATAAAAACATATATAAACAAGAAACTGATAATCAGCATGAGACATATGAAAAAGACTGCTTCTAACAAAGTTTCAAGACTGAAGAACTACTTAATCAACAGACTTTAGTTACTTACAAAGGTCAAATAGCAACTCACATAAAGCCTTTCAAGTTTTGGGATTTCTGCTGCACAACTGCCTCACTTGGGGAAAAAGGGGAAATCAAGAAGTTCAAAGTAAAATCGCCTGGATAGTCTAACATGACCTTTTATCTGGTAAGTATATTTCAGTGGTAAGTAGGCTGTAAGATACAAGGAGAATGCTAACTCTGCAAGCAAAGTTTGTTTATTCAGCTATTGTGCTGATGATCCTGACAATCCTCAATACTGTGTTGGACACAGTGGTCTGCGAAGACCAAGGCACACATCTGAACTTCTTAGTTCTAGACAGGGACAGGAACAGTCCCTTAGATTTCAACATTTAATGCCACAGACATATGACTTCCTTAGTGGAATGTTTGTAAATTGCAAACATTAAGCCATTAGAGAGTTCCCAAGGAGGTGAAGGATCTAGAGGAGAAAATGTGTGAGGAGTGGCTGAGGGCACTTGATCAGTTCAGCCTGGAGGAGACTGACCACTGCAGTTTCAGCTCCCTCACAATGGGAAGAGGAGGGGCAGACACTGATCTCTGCTCTGTGGTCACAATGACAGGACCCGAGGGAATGGCCTGAAGTTGTGTCAGGGGAGGTTTAGAATATCAGAAAAAGGTTCCTCATCCAGAGGGTGTTTGGGCACTGGAACAGGCTCCCCAGGGCAGTGGTCACAGTACCAGCCTGACAGAGCTCAAGAAGCATTTGGACAATGCTCTCAGGTCCATGGTGTGACTCTTGGGGTGTGCTGTGCAGGGCTAAGAGCTGGACTTAATGATTCTGATTGGGTTCATTCCCAATCAGCACATTCTATGATTCTATAACTTGGTTTGGGTATCTGAGCTGACTATGTTTACCTAGATTTTTAACAGCATACTCCAGTTTCTGTTGACTAGTAAACTTAAAGAATACTGGCAGTTGATGGATCTTCTTGATTTCCAATGGCCAAATGTACAAATCCATCATGTACTGGCACTTTAGACCTAGGGCTCCATCTTTCCTCCTGCCTGTTGCTAAATCTCAAAACATTGCTTATCTTGCCACTTTTGCATAGTAAGCTGATTTTCATGATGTTTAGAGCTGCTACCCATTTTTCCTCCCCATTTTTCTGCAAAGGGGAATACAGACGCAAAGGCTGCAGACAAGGAAAAAAAAATTAAACAACAGAACTGCCCACTGTCCAGAACTGATGTAAGATGTACTGCTGTAAGCTGTGTTCATAAGGTACAAGCCACCATGGCACTTTGTGTTTGTATTACAAATGCCTACATGAAACTTCAGCTCACAATGAAAGTTGCTATCTTTTTCCCCCTCTGTTAGCAAGGCAAAGTGTATTACTTGACTAAACTTCACCATTTAATATTCTCCACAACCGCCAGAAAAGACCTTGGATCTTTTTAAAAACACTTCACAATATTTTTATACCTACTAGAATGCCATTGTAGGAAGCAATACAATTTCCAAATTCATAACAAAATACGTATTAACATTTCAAAACTATTCAGAGTAAAAAACAGTCTATTTATAGTTGAATTTGTCATTCTTGTAAAGGACATAACCACTGTTACAGGATTATAGTCTTCTATTCTGAAACCCATGACAAAGCCAAACAAAACACAGTGCAAGCATAGAGACAAACCCCTCTTCCAAGAAATTATTTTGCTTGGAGTCTTCAAGGACTCAACTCAATCTCCAAAAGTACTTCACGGCTACATAAGAAGGCAAAAAAGTTTCACTATCTGTCTGATCTTCCTGAGGCCACTAACAGTTGTTAGTGCTGTGGATTGACCTCTAGATCTAATATTTGTCAGTTTCCAAGATCAAATATTAAAGAAGCAAGCTAAGCTCATTTGCTTTTACTTCCATGACTGCAATGAGGGATAAATCCAAGAATCATGGGGAAGAGCAAGCAATTGTTCTACATGAAAATAAAACCCACTTCAGCTGCCAGTGAAGAACATGTGAGATTCCACACCACCACATCTTCCCACGTTGTTTATCCTCCACATCACATGCACTAAGAATCAGACAAGTCTTTTATGCGTCAGGATCCCTGTATGCAGAATATCAACTGCCCACACATAGCAGGCCTGAAGCAAAAGGAGAGAAAGAACAAGCAGGCACTCACCCTGGTTCCTTTCCTTAGAAACTCATCCAAAGAAGGAGTTCCATTTCTCTACAGACATGAATAATGACATGCACAAGTTTTCTGTTCAGCAGTCATGGATGGCCTTGCCTTGCATCTCATCAGAGCCACAGCTTGCATGGCTTTCTCCAGGCAGCCCCTGGACACCCAGTTTTGGCTGCCCCAAGACAGTGCTGGGAGTTTAACTCTTGCCATTTGATCACTGATTGAGTTATCTGCTGCCTGGCACAACCACCACAGCTCAGTATTGATGGACTAATCTGCACATCAATAACCTGTCCTCATTTGAACATTCTTATCAAATAGTATGTGATTTACTAGAACACTCAGTCCTTTCACTACAGTGCTTTTGCTAATTTGGATACCCTGCAACTCGCCAAATGCATTAGGATGGCTCACACAAGAAGGTAAAAGCTACAAACAAGCCTCTGCTTTTTTGTTTTAATTAAAGATTCACTTGGCTCCTACTAATTAGGCCTAGACTGGACTATATTTGTATGTCACAATCATCAAGATGCTCTCCTGTTATCAAGAGAAGTGCTGCCAGTGGTTAGTCTGCCCTTCCTCTCTAAGGAACACTCTTGCTGCTATATCAAGACACTCTATTGCAGGTTGTCTAGTTTATATTCCAATTTCTTCACAAGAAGCTCAACAACATAGAGATTTTCAACTTCCCCAGTACAAAGCTACTGCAAATTAAAAACCTACAATAAAATTATGTACAAAGCACAAAATTCTGAAGGGCAATCCACTCCTAAGTATCTCTGGAGAAAGAGCACACAATCCCAGGAAAAGTGAGTGGGCTGGCTGTGCTACCAGCCCTTTTCCCATCATTAAAAACATCCCTGCTACAGCTATAACCATTTCATCACAGTTCTTGCAGGGGCTGACATAAGAGAGAAATTCCTAATAGTATCATAAATGTTATAAAACATTTTCCCTTTGATGCTTATAAGCAAGACTGACCTGACCAATATCCCTAGCCATGCTCCCCATCAGGATCAGTTTACTCTAAACACATTTCAAAGACTGAGACTGCACACGAGGGCTATGTTGGATTTTGTGGAGGAGTGCATCTTACACAACAACTTTGAGTAACTGCCGAATTCAGACATGCTCTCAGGAGCAAATGGCCAGTCAGCAGCAAAGTTATTCTCATCTTTTTTCAAAACATGCTTTTCAATAATTCATGTGAAAGGGTGGAGGAGCAGAGGGAGAGCAAGGATTTGTAACAGGTTTTAAGTCTTCACGGAAGAAGAGATAATACCTCAGAGCTTTACTAGTCATGACAAAAATGCAAAGATTGTGCATTTGTTGATTTTTTGGTATCTTTTAGGAATCCACACCACATATCTTAGGGGTTTCCCCTCCATCTCATGAGCTAGGAAACCCAAAATAACATACAAGCATCTTTTTTTTTTTTTTATCCTATAACAGCATCCTCAACAGATTCAGTTAATAACTGCAAAGGATTATATAAATAAGTTGAAAATTAGGTAGTTTTCATTGCCAGAGACAGCAGAAGGTTTCTAAATTTTATGGGTTAAAAAAACCAATAAATTCAACAGTCTTTTGAAGATGCTAGTATAATCCTTCCAAAACTGAAGAGAACAGATGACTCAACCATATGGCTAAGTTCCACCAAAATTCTGTCTTGTAATCATAAAATATGATGTAATGCAGTTTGGTCCCAGGAGAAGTAAAGGCGTTAGACATATGTGACATGCACAAGCATTGCCTGGATCCATCTGGCTAGCTATTTAAAAAAGGTATTACACAAATGAGCAGGGTTTTCTAGAAGACTCCAAGAAAAATATTCTTAAGCTTTCTCTTGGACAAGAAATGGGTATTGCTCTCAAAAGCTACATTAATACACCAGCCATTATCATTACAAACTAAATAGGTATAATGAACAAGTTGTTATACCTTTCTGCAGCAATGCAGCTGTAAAAAATTTGCCTTTATAAACTTTGAGAGCAACCTGTGGTTTATCACTGCTACATATCATGCTTCATAGCATGAAACTTCTTGGAAAAAAGAGTTTAAAGGACTATTTGGAAACCAAAAGAAGATTACCTTTTAAAATATCTGGGAAGGAGAAAAGAATGTGCATGTGGCAAAGGGTGTTATTACGTAAAGGCTGAACTGAAAAAAGTTGCTGTGAAGGAAATCAGAGTAATCAACTGTCACACATAAAGTACTCCTCAATTCACTACTGAAACATGTGCAACAGAAGCCATCAATACCTCAGTTACTCAAATATTTCACACAGTCCCTTGGAATTAATGGCAGCTATTTGGCACATTGTATTCAGGATGCCATTTAAGAAGGTATGCAGAGATGCCTTAATTAAGCATGTAATGCCTAAGTGTTATATAAAAAACCCTCCACTTTTTATAGTAGATGGTTTCAATCCACCCACAACTCAAGCCAGGCTCCCAGAAAAATAAAATTATTTTTGCATGAAAACTAAAGAAAAATGACAAGCAGAACCAGTTTTGTTTCTCGCAGAGACAGAACTAGCAAAGAAAATTTTTCGGGGACTGACTCAGGTGCAACTACTTCAAAGTCTTTCTGGAAAACACCATGTTACCATAACCTCCATGTTATAATACCTTGCTCGGCAACAGACCCCCAGCCTGTCAGCCCGAGTACACACCCAGTATCCTCGTTCTTCTAATACTGTGTACAATTAACCACAACAACAAAGAAGTTTAGAAAGAAACTAAGTTTGAGCAGAAACTAAGAAGCCAAGAGAACACAGGAGAGAACCAGGAAATGTATCCATGCTTCACGAAGGAGAGTACTAAGCAGAAGTGTCGTACACACTCGCTCAGTGCTTGCTCTTTCCTAGATATGTCCCAACAGGCACTACTGAAACAAAAGACTAAGGATCCTCAAACTGAGAGTTCTGTTCATAACAGAACAGAAATTTGTCCAGCTCCATTGGGTTTTTTTGTGCCAGCTCCTGTTCTCTCTCCTGCTCTGCAGAACAAAAACCAACAAGGTATTGGTGTCTGTACAGCATAATTGGTAACAGTACCAAGTCAGGCTACAAGCACTATCCTAAACCAGTGGCTAAGCACACAGGACAACTGCTGTTCTTCAGTAGCGAAGTAGAAAGTAGAAAGTAAAAAACTCAGAACTGCTACTACTCCTGTGCTTCACTTCACCAAGCAGCACAGTCCTAAGCAAGGAACCCCTGTGCTGAAGCAAACTCCACAAAATAGATCTCTCCCTTCTCTCTCAAGTACCCCAAGAAAACAAAGGAAAACGAGGCAGCAATCTTGAATTCCACATGTCAGCTCTGTATCACAAGACCAACATTTTTTAAAAGATAACAGAGCAAAAATGGTTTTAAGCCAGCAGACTTGGTTGGCTATGCTGCCTTAACCACTCAGGCAAAAAGCTGGAATATTTTTGATTGTATGGTCTTCTCAGGCCCTAGCCACCAATTCCTATAATCTTCTGGCAAGAGATTTTAATGGTAACTTGCGTCAAGGAATGAAGTCTAAACCAAGGACAGGCAACAGCCACACTGTAATTCATGGCTCGAATAAAAAACCTCAGAGTGGATAAAAAAGGTCATTCTGACAAGGGCCAAGGACATGGATCTTTACCATGGAAGGATGCAACTTCAGTAGACTATCATCTCTTATGTTAAATAGATTTTATGCTATGCACATCCCATCATTGAATTATTTGTTGAACCAGACATTCTGAAAGCTAAGTATCTTATTTATGTACCAATCCATTTATAAATATGGATTTGAAAAGGAAGTTCTCAAGAACTTTCGTACTAGTAAAAGAGTATTTTTTGTAACTATTGACTTATCACCACATTTCAGTTTTGTTTCATCCTTCTAAAAATCTTCACTGCACTAAGGGAAAAAATAAAAAAAATCAAGGACTTCTATTTGGAAAGCTTCACATAATATTTCACAACAGCCTTCTACTTCTGAGAAATCAAATTTTAAAGATTTTGGCCTGCTATGTTAATTGAATGGGAAGAGGCTGACAAAGGCAAGAAAGGGAAATCCTGTTACTCTTCCAGAAGGATCTGTAGTGAAGATATTGATATCAGAAAAATCTGGGAGTAATATTACTGTAGTGACTATGGAAATTACAGTAAAGTGGGAACAGACAATTCCTCCATAATCTCACCACAGAACATTGCTATGTGCTTGAGAAAAAAAGGCTCAAAATGCTCTTCAGCATCTCTAAAGAACTCTACAAGACTGAACGATTACGCACTGGAAAGTGTTTCCTTAGGAATGAGGAAAGTTTTGGCACGCTCTCTGCAACGTCACTATAAAT
>JANRMJ010000079.1:10838288-10850341 GCA_025584955.1 Alethe diademata | reverse complement strand
GGTGCAGCCTTTCTCCAAAAGTCCAGGGATCATTACAAAATCTTAATTTAATATCAATTTAATGTAACACAATAGATTATCTTCTCATTTATAGGCATGACTTGTATTGTCTGCTAATTTAATTCCTTCAAAGTGGATCCAATTACATTTTCACTGCTTTTCCGGCCTTGGTGTAAATAAGAACCTATCCATGTGCTCCATTCTTTCCTTTAGCTCATAGTTCATAGGTCTGTGGTTGAGGAGCCAGCTTTGCTTCCATTTACATGGTTACAGCTCCCAATAACAGTAAAGGCTGGATCCTTAGGTATTATCTCATTATTAAAGCTAATTATNNNNGTGCTAACAAAAGCTGAGTAAGCACTGAATCCTAAATTCCTGACTATATCCTTGACCAGCATTCCAACCATACCAGTATGGATGGCAGATTTGAAAGCTTCTTTTCATAGGTTGTGGGTTTTTAATTCTCTTTACTTACCAACTTGGAATCTGTGGTCTTCAAAACAAAATAAATTGAGTGGAAACCCTAATAACCCAAAATCTTGATGTACCATTAGCACAGAGCTACTTATCTGATTATGTGCTTGTTCTTTGGGTTAGATTGCATCACCAAAGACCAGCTCAAAACTGGCTAAGCACACAGCTAAGCCAGCCACATCTTTGCACAGAAATGTTATAATACTTTTTAGCAAAAGCAAATTATCCTTATAAATTTTATTGTCTATAAGATTTTTTTTTCTGCATATCCCATCAACTAATAATTGTTGGAGTATTCTGTCTGAAACTGCAGAAGAGGCTCATTGTTACTTTCTGATCCTTGAAATTCTCAGAGGACAGACATTCATTTGCAGAACTAGAATAAAAAAACACAGATGGCCAGAACTGATAATGATACTAAAATGAGTTAAGGATCAGTCCTGAAAACATTTACTTAGGTAGCTTCATCTCAAGAAAATAGTTATATTAAAATAGAATAGATTATAAACATAAGAATGTGATGCATAAATGACAGAAAATTACCTAAAACCTATGGTGGTGTGTATTATGTCTAGTCAAAAGCACTCCAACACATGGTCATATTCTTCACTCTTTTTATTTCATATAAATGCAACATTCTAAGGTTTTCCTTTCCCTGCTACAGAAGTGCTTTGAAGATGTACTTAAGAGACTGAGTGCTTCTCATCATATCTCCAAGTAGTGGCAGGTTGAAACTCTATAGATATCTAAGCAATAGGACCAATTTATGTTTAATTTAAATATTCATCCATAGGAACACATCTTATGATTTTGTTGCTCTGAGATGAGTTGAAATCCATAACAAAAGAATATAAGAAGAACATTCCATGTTTCTGTTGGATATAAAGGCTGTGTCTATTAAACTGGAGGTGTATAAGATTCTTTCATAGTCTATTTCCTCAGAGCTGTAATTCAGGTATGCAGGATATCCTTACTAGTGTCAAGACCAGCAATTGAACATCATTGATGCTGACAGTTCTCTTCCCTCATCAGAGTACAATAGCCATGCATCTAAATAAATTCAAAGCCCTCCCAGGCTATGTGTAAATTTTTGAGAGGACCTTGCACCCATCAGATTTTTAAAAAATATTTCCATTAGTAATGACAATAATTGATTAAACAAGATACTCTAGTTCCTCCTCTCCACCACCCTCCTCCATACCTTTTGTCTTTCAGTCTCCAGGCCATTTGCTGTTTGTGTGAATTTTTTCCTTTACACCCCCCGCTTCATCCCTTTGCCCTCTTCCATGATCTGTGTTTTCCCTGTGAGGTTTATTCCTTTCTGTTTGCCTCTGTTTCTCCTACACTTGATTTTATACTGCCTCTCTCTCCTCCTCCCCTCTCTCTCATTCCATCCGTTGTTTTTTTCCCAGGAACTGTGGCAGAGAGGGCAGCCTTCACAATGAACTTTTCTAGGCTGCTGATTGTGAACTGATCTTTTTGAAGACTATGTTTTAATTAATACATCTAGAGATACACCCAAGTATGAGTACCCCAACAATGCAAAGCTTTATATTGTAGAGCTGAAACCAGAAAAAAAAAAAAAAGCTTATGTGTTTCTGACTAATTTTCCAGGCTATCACTCCTCAAAATATATTCTCTTCCCAGAGTATACTACTTTTCTGGGCCACTGATCTCCTCACTTCCCCCATTAATTGCCTTAGAACAAGAAGGGCACTTGAGCAAGCCCTGAAGGTGAAAGGAATAGGAACAAAATGTTAAAACTGAGGATAAAGTCCCATTTTCTGGTAGGTCAAAGTGGGCACAATTTTCACAATAGAACAGAACACAGTTTGCCGCTAGGATTCTGCACTGGCACATCAGGTAGCTATAGCTGGCCTTATGTATACTTGGAATTTTAGTCATTTGTGTATTTGAGACTCAGTTGTATTCATATTAAATCTTATCTACATGGCTCTGCCAGTGAAATATCTGTAAATTACAATAATATCTCAGACTGGTGTGATGGGGCATTAGAGGAAAGTAGTCGCTGTCCCCTATCATTCAGCACAAATCTAAAAAGGAATTTTTGAGGCAGACAGATATCATTCCAGAACAGGAGTGTGTGTTCTTCCAAGTTATTGAACTGGGTAAATGGTTAACTGAGAAAAAATTCTGAAATACAGGCTACACCTGTGATGAGGTTGAATGTTCACAGTGGTCACTTACAGCTACAAAAATACATTAATGTCTTTTTTTTCCTGTAGATCTTAATCTTTTTGTTTGCTTATTTGCCAGCAGCTATAGAAGTTTTAGCATTTTTGCAATGGTAGGAGAATAAAAATACAGTAATATTCTTTGTTTGGTTTGCCTTTGAATAGAATTTGCTTTCTTACCTTTGAAAAGAATTTACTGGCAAAATCACTAATAAACTTCTTAATAGAAGGAAAAATCATGTGAGGAAATGTCTACCTGATCATAATAGACTTGTCTTCTCTTTATAAACTCTGATGTTTCCAAAGAAGATTTTTAATAGAAACCTTATGTTCATACCCAGTTGCTGATAAAAATCATTGCAATTTGGGTGCTGTGATCAACTTAGATCGGTAAGGCACAATTCCCGGTCCTTTCCATAGGCTGAGATGTGCCTCCATCAGTCCATTCTCTGCCTCTGAGGAGTAGCAATCTGGGAGAGACAAATACTTGATGACTGTGATTAGGTCCAAGTGTCCTAAAAATGGTTTTTAAGGCAATAATAAAAATGTGCAAATAACGACAGGTAACACTGGAGAATCTCTCTAATTGCTCTAAAGATGTCACTCAAATGTAGTTTCTTTTTCAAAGTCGACAGAAAGAAGTCGCTTAGGAATTTAGAACTAGACTGGGACTTCCTGTAGTTTTCATCATGGGTAGATAAGCAGAATGGGTATGACACTAGCTAGAGACTGTATCAGAAAATTCCCCTGCACAGCCTCAAGTAAAAGATCCCTCTGTGACTGTTACAAGTTTTTGTAGACTGCTGACAGCCTGGGAGGAGGAGAAGGGGTTGGGACAATATGTTTGGAAACTCTTAAGCTAATGATAACCCTGATCTGGATCAACTATAAAAATACAAAGATCATTTTCCAACAAAACTTCTATGCTGGAATGAAAATGTGTTCTGAGTTTGAAAACCAGGGAGGATTTTACCTAGATAATTTCCAAATATAATTAGGTATTTTCCTATACTTTCCAATACTTTTCTATGATTTGCAATACTGGAAAAATGTGTACAGCATGGCCTCCCAAGCAATTCTACCATCTCAGGTGGGGAAGCTATGAGCTCACATCCCAGCAGAGAGTATACCAGTGATCCTTTATGCTGGCCTTGCCACCAGGAAATTAGGAAATATCTGTAACTCTGCCCTAAAAATTCAGCTATGTGTGCATTTTTGAGCTGTGGGTATATTTGGTTTATGCAAACAAGATCAACCTGAACCTGAAATGAAGACTCCCTTAACCTGACAGGAGTACAGAGAGATGGCCTGAGCAGCCAGGGGTTGGATTAGGGAAACTAAAGCCTTGATGAATTAAATCTAGCCAGGGTTATCAAGTGCAACAAGAGAAGCTTCTGCAGGTACATCAGTGATGAAGACTAGGGAAAATGTTAGACCTCTCCAGGAGAAAACAGCAGACCTTCTTACCCAAGATACAGAGAAGGCTGAGGTACTCAAACAACTTTCTGGCCTCAATCTTCACCAGAAGTGCTCCAGCCACACTGCCTGAGTCACAGAAGGCAAAAGCGGGGATTGGGAGCATGAAGACCTGCTGTAGGACAAGAGGAGATTCAAGAACTTGTAAGGAATGTGAAGAGGCACAAGTCCATGGGGCCTGCTGAGATGCATCCGTGGCTCCTGAGGGAACTGACAGATGAAGTGACTAAGTCATTGTCTATTATTTTTGGGAAGTTATGGCAGTGCGGTGAAATTTCCACTGACTGGAGAAGGGGAAAGATAACCCACATATTTTAAAATGGGAAGTAAGGAAAACCAGGGAACTAAGCATTGGTCAGTCTCTCCTTGGTGCTTGGCAAGATCATGGAGCAGATCCTCCTGGAAATCATGCTAAGTCACATGGAAAATAAGGGGGTGATTTGTGCGGCCAACATGATTTCATTCAGGGCAGATGTGTGAAGAACTTGGGGCTGTTCGTTGACAAGACATTCAACATGACACAGCAACATGTGAGCTCACAGCCCAGAAAATCAATCTCATCCTGGGCTGCATCCAGAGCCCCGTGGGCAGCAGGGCAGGGAGGGGATTCTGCCCCTCTGCTCTGCTCTGCTGAGACCCACCTGGAGCACTGCATCAGAGCTGGGGTCCCTGCACAGGAACAGCATAGAGTGAATCCTGAGAAGCACCACAAAGGTGATCAGAGGGCTGGAACACCTCTCCTGTGAAGATGCGGCTGTTCAGCCTTGAGAAAGAGGAGTCACGGGGGAGGCCTTGTAGCACCTTCCAGTACCTACAAGGAGCCTGCAAGCAATCTAGACAGGGACTTTGCACAAGTCTTCACAAACTGGTCTACTGAAAGGCATACCTGCCCATGGGGGACTGGAATGAGGTGATCTTTAGCATCCCTTCCAACCCAAACCATTATGAGATCCTGTGCTAATATGTGTCCAGAACTGACCAATGGAAAAGACAAAACACATTTTAAAGATTAAATAAAATAGGCATCTTTAATGAACATAGCGGCAGAAAAAGGGAAACTATCATGACATGAGGAGAAAAATAAGGAAAAGTCATCCTGGGTTTTGTGGGTGTCAATGCACATCCCTGTCACCAGCCATCAAGCAGTTCTCACAGGCTAGCTTTAGGAGCTCATCTATGAGTGCTTTGCAAGGGACTGAAGATAAGTTAGTAGTATATCCTCATTGTGCCTATTTGTTTTTAAATTTCTTCCTTGGTATTCAGGAGGAGCAATTTAGCAAAGCTTCTCTATCTATTCAATGCAATCAAAGTCGGCATAGAGAAAAAATCCTGATGCACTGAAATAAATCTGCCTGTGATACTCCTCCCCCAGCACAGACAGGGCAGTAAATCCTTATCTGGTTCCAGAAAAGTCCTGTGAAGACCTGATGTTAGAGTCCTTACAGGTTCTGGTGTCCTCTTATTTTGAGAAATGTAAAGGGCAATGACACCAGGAATCTGCATCTCCTACCCATCCAGTGGAGAGGTGGGTGAAAAGGGCGTTCCCAGTCTGCAGTTTCTACAAAAATCAGGTATTTGTAAGTCTAATTAGAGGAGGGAAATGCTGACCTCCACCAACAGACCTTGCCCTTTGTTAGTCCCTTTGTCCTTCTCCTACAGCCCCTGAGGCTGTGAATCTTGTTATGCCTGCCCAGAGGGTGATCGATGATGTATTGGCCTTACATTGATTCAGTTCAGCCTCGACATGGACAGCAGCAGCATCGACAGAGGAGGAGGCTGCTTTGGAAGCAGAATCACTGTTTTCAGCCCATCACCCTCAGCAGGAAAACACACATGTTTTTTGAATTATGAAAGCCTAGACTCTGCTGCTAGTGGGTATTTGAAAGCTGTGTATCTTGATACTTGGGAGGAAAACTAGAAAGAAGCCAGATGACGCATCACATCTTTTACTAGCTTAAAAATCAAGAGTGCTTGACTTGTGAAAATCATGCAATTTCTGCATCACCTTTATTCTGGACAGGCACATGCAACCCATAAACAGTGCGCTGGGAAACTCCCAAATTCTTAACTCAATAGACAAGTTAACCTCAAGCACTATCAGATTAATGCCCCCCAATAAAATCGAAATGAAAGGCACAAATCTTGACAGCATTTTCAAAGGGAATTGTAGTTGCCAGCCATCTAATTATGCTTACAAGTTTCCCTGCCCAAAATGCAAGTCATGGTACACTGGTGAAACAGGAAACCTACACATTCCACAGGGTCCAGACATCACAAAAACAACCATGAAAAGTTCACACGGCAGGTCAGCTCGTCCTGCATTGCTTCAGCCAGGCACGATGCATTTGTAACTGGGAAACCCATTGTGAGTGCAGCCCTGGCAGGACTGCAGACACACCAGAAAGGGTGCCTGCACACTGCTTGGGGCTGTGTGGGTGTGCAAGTGAGCTGCTATTGAAAACCATTAGCTGTCTGACATGAATGTGCTCGCTATTAACCCGGAATATTGCAGTTAGACAATCCCCCTTTAAGCTGATTTCAGTTGTCATATCTCCTTTATTAGACATCCTGTGCAATTCTTGGCTCCTCCCATTTCCTTGACACAGTAGTGTTCAAAAATGACGCAAGTCAGTCTAAATTCCTAGCATGGTGAATATAAATTCTTCTGAAAAAAAACCCCAAACAAACCAACTTGTTTTCCAGGAATAACCACAGGCCTGTTTAGCCTTCAGCCTTCATTATTCTGAGTATATTCATCAGATAGGGGGTTTAAATTAGAGAGGAGTTAGAATTAGAAACCTGGATCATCAACAACACTCTGACCTTGGGCATGTTTCAATTATTGAAGAAGCATTTCAGCTGGGCCACTTTCTGAAAAGAAAAAATGACCAGACCTAAGTGCTTAATCTGGATATGCTGAAAATGCAAAGGGATTCAGTTTCAGATTGCACATCAGAGCTAGGTTTTGCAAAGATCTGACACCAGTTTGTCATTACAAAATGATAGCATTGGGTACTTCCTTTTTGGGATATTGGATATGCCTCAATATACTACGATCTGATTTTTTTTAATGCAAATGCTCAAAATATTTTGAATATTCAGGCATTTTAGAAAGGCTTATACCTGAAGTCACTTATCCTGTTTAAACATTTCTTCCTCCATAGAACTGTTTAATGGTGGCCAAGACCTACTCAAAATTATTTGTTTGACAGATAACTAATGGATGTAATAACAGAAAAAATGGTGATTTTTTTCTATTAATTCATCTGGCACACTTCAAAGTATTTGGAATTGTAATTCAATGTGTACAATTCTATGCTTCTGGTTTACCACTGTGCCAGCAATGCAATCCATAAAATTCACTCAGAGAAGTCCAATGAGGTTTTGCACTTCAATATGTACTAAGTAAATTCTGTAAATAGGCATGTAACTTTCCCTGCACTTTGGCACCACAAGTAAATACATCCTGAGCCTCCAGATTGTAATCTAGAGGGTACCCTGAGAAAAACAAGCCATCTACCATTTTGTGTAAAATGTTCCTTTACCCTGCAGGATCATCTGGAAAACAGGCTGAGGTGAAGGTAATGTCCCTCTGCAGAGCTTGCTGTTCTAATGGTGTCATGACAATGAAGCATAGGCAAAGACAAAATTCAATGACAAGGAAACAATGCTGGAGTAAATGGCAACAAAACTCAAGCCCAGTGTGAAGACCATCCTAAACCAGTTTCAGTATGTTTAATATTGATAATCCATTAGGTTTCAACCTAACATCTCGCCCATACAAGTCTGCTGAAGTCTTTCAACACAGCGGTCTATACTTGCATCCAGCTGTCCTTAAAATAGCACTGTACCAAGGCTTTTGCTGAAACACACTTCCTATTTACTGGCCTCTCTCTGCTAATGGCTGTGCTTTTTATATGCACCCAAAACACACGTTTTTCATTTCCTTAGAATAGTAAGAAATCTTTTTACAGAAACTGCTGCCTAAGCAAATTACAACTCTATAATATTTCCATTAAGAGACCTTTTTTCCCTATGTCGAGTGCTTTTGGTGGTGCGTTACAAAGTCCAGAAACATGGAGTGAAAATTGTTCTTGTGACCACAGAACCATTTTAGATTTTCCTGGTGAGGCCCATGTCCAGGTCATTTAAACTTAGGTTTGATTTATGCTTCCTTTTTCCTTTTGTAAGTTATAGGGATTTAGAAGAGAGAGAGATTTCTTTATGAAGGTTGTTGTCTAAATGAGGACAGAATAAGTTTCACAGGACTTGTGTTACACTTCGCCTTACTGGGAAGAAATGGGCACATCTGGATGGTAGCTGCATCAGCAGGACACAAATATCTCAGACTGGGGATCTTTGGAGCCAGTATGGGTTAAAGCCATTGATGGCTTCTGAGGACCTGGTGGGGTAGGAGGCAGGGTAAGCAGAGAGACATATAAACCCTTACTCACTGAAGTGATTCATTTCCCTTCTTCTCCACACAAAGCTGCTTCTCTTGGGAATAAAAATACTCAGTTGGGTCCAACCTAGTGGAGCGCAGTGTCCAAAGCTGAAAACCATCTACAGTAAAACCTGTGTTACTGTGTTAGACTCAAATACATGGCCTGAGAGCCTGAGTTACACATACATGTGGGAGGCTGTTGGCTTTTTTAGACTCGCATTGTAGATCTATGCCAAACTGAACCTCACATTTACTCGCCAGGTTTTCAGCCACTTCAGGCGTAGTTTCACGTTACACCACCCTGTATTACATAATCATGTAATCACAAAAGAAGCTTTTGCAGGTGATGCAGTTGTGTGCCTGTGTCCTAGAAACTTTGCAGACTGCCTGGTTGTGTGCCCAAGGGCTGATAAGAACCAGCTCCCAATGTATAAGGCCTCTGACAGAGTATGTCTGTGTATACAATGTCTTGCTTTTCTTTAACTTCTTTTCCATGTTATCTGCTTCCCATTCCATACAGCTAGAAGGAGACAAGGGTGGGTCCTTGTATTTTATGAAACTAAACAGATGTCACAGTGCAAACACCCAAGACGGGGAGGGTGCACAACGGTTTATTTACATTAGTTATCGGAAACAAAAACGAAAACAAAAACAAACAAAAAAAACCCCACAAAAAACCAAAAAAAAACCAAAAATAAAACAAAACAAAAAACAGGAAAAAAAAAAAGAAAAGCCACCGAGTCCCACTTGGACTCCTTCCAGCTGCAGAGGAATGTAAGGAAAAAGACAGAGGAAGAGTTTACTCAAGAAGAAACAGAATCTGGCTTTGCATTACAAGGCTGGAAACAAGGTTACAATAAGTAAACAAAATAGAAAATCTTTACTGCTTCACTGGCCAGTCCCTTACCTGCAGCTCCTCTGGCCTGCTCTGTACTGCAGATGCTGGGATATACGTGCCTGGCATCCCCTGCCTCAGCAACCAGCTGAGCCAGACTCCTGTCCCCTCAGTTACTGCTCTCTAGCTACACTGGCACTTTCATACCCATGAAAAGCAGCACAACTTAATCTGACTGTGATATTCAAGTGGTCCTGATTGCCATCTTGTCTGTCCCTCCATTTGGAACGCTACTGTCTTTGTCTTACATTTTTCTTGAACTCTTGTTTCTTTGGGCAGCATAACGTACATGACAAAATCCTTCTCAGCTCCACTGTGTTCATACCATGCTATGTATTTTCTGCAAAATGCTTATATTTTGTTTAGTAGTTTTGGTTTGCAGCTGGCAATCTCACAGCCATAAGGCAGGTCAGACCACTGGGCACCTCCGCCCCAGCTTGCTGTGAGCTGCAGGACTTCCCCACGTCACAGGTGAAGAGGTCACTGCTAAGAACTTGGGTTCAAGCTGGTTGACTTCATAACCCAGTTAGCACTGGGTCTGGAAGGAAAAAACAGGAAAAGACTACGTCAGAAGATGTGTGAATTAGCTGGGGGGAAGGCACCCACACTGAGGTCTGGATGGGATAATAAATAAAGGTGTAATGACAGCCTGGGAAATTCAGGTTCTCAGACCTTGCTTCAATTTGACACTAGTTGTGACAGGAAAGTCTGATCGAGCTGATTAGGCTGGGATGGAACAATTCTGAAGGACTGCGAAGGGTTAGGGCTGATGCTAGTGGGGACTGGCAAGGTGGCTGTGTGCTGACACTGCAGCAAGGCAGGGATTCATCCCAGGGGCACTCAGAGACAGTGTCAGGAGCTGATGAATTGGGTTGTGGTTCAGAGGTGGTGCTGAGCCAGGGGAAGCAAGTAACTCAGCTGTGTCTCTGTCTGACTCTGCACACACAGTCTGTGAATCCGTTCCTGTAACCTTCTCAGCTGTCAGGAGTCAAAAGGCAGCTGGTCAGGCAGGCTTCCTATCTCTCTTGGTCTCCTGACTGGCTGTGATTGTCTCTTTATCCACCACCATGTCTCACAAGTCAGAGGAAAGATGGCATTTGGAGGAGAAAGGCGAAAGTGGAAATACTGTGTGTGCAGGGAACAGGAACTTTTATTTGAGCACCCATCAAGATTTTTAAACCGTGTCTTCTTTACCAGTGCATTCACTCGAGTTAGACACAACTGCTTGATGTATTCAGCTGTGTCCTCCAGCAATGGTTCTTGAAAATGCCTGAATCATGCTGTGACAGCAAACAATCGTTCATTTGGTAGGCTGGATAAAAGTAACAGTGATACACAAATCAATCACTTCTGCCTCAGAAACAGGATCTGTAACTTCATTTTAGATTTGCCTCTTCCAGAACTGTCTGACATGTCATCTGGCATGTTCCTTCAATCTGGCTTCTGTTCCTTCACTCCACTCAGCAGCCTTACTCTCTCCTCAAAATGCTGCTCTCCCTCAGTTTCACTGCTCTGTCTTTTCCTGGTGCTTTTCAGACCTCCCTGATTTTCCACTCCTCTTCCTGTCTTTGTCCACCATGTTCAGCTGTTCCTCACATTATCACACTTTCCCCCCACTTACTCACAGATTAACCCCTCCATTTCAGAGCCAACCTCTGTAGATGTTTTACCCAACAGCCACACCTGCCTAACCAGTTTGTACCCACGCTTCTGGTTACATCACCCCCACGCCTCCCTGTTACTCATGTTTATGGTGCCACATGTGATACTGCATGCTGGAGCGGGTCACTACACTAACTCTCTGTGTGGAGAAGGAGGAAAAGGCAGTGCCCATTTGCAATTCCCTTCAGAGCCCCCCCGGCTGCTGCGTGGGAGTAACATGGGGATGGCGATGGGAGACGAGCGAGTGCTGGGAACACTTGGAAACCACAGGCTCAACTCGGCTTCCTTCAGACAAGCCCATTGCTCCGGGCATCTGCCTGTGTGGTGCATGGTGAGCAGGACAGCCTCGCCCTGCCTGTGCCTGAGGCTGCCTGGGAGCTGTGTGACTGGGTTTGTGTGGCCCAGAGTCCAAACATGTTTGATGAGCTCCATTAAAGACAGGTTATTCTGAACCAGCCTCAAACCACCCTCCCTTGTGCTTCATCCGTTCTTCTCACCACTGACAGAGACAGAACTGAATTCCTCTCTCTCTGGCTTTCTTCCTTGCACAGCACACAGCACCACAGGGGCTCCAAATCAACTGTGTCCAGCACATTTTTCCCGTGATTTTGTGCACATTCCTCAGATGTCAGCCTCATGATCTTAATGCAGTTTGTGCATGCTGATGCCTACAGTGGTACTACCTAGCAGATCCTGTCAGCTGCATTGCTGCTTCTTCTATGGAAAATCTTTAGCATGTCATAAGGATGAAAATAATGCTATTATATGGGAACAGAACTGGAAATGTCTGAGATACACCCTGCAAATGAAAATTCAATACTGAAGTAGATCCTTCCAGGTGAACTTTTAGCCTCACCTAAGGAATTTAATAGAAAATTCTATCCATATTATAAAATGTTATGGACTG
>JANRMJ010000079.1:10803400-10822860 GCA_025584955.1 Alethe diademata | reverse complement strand
AAAAGACCTTGTCTCTGTGCAAGTGCTGCTTAGCAATAATGAAATCATCCCTGTGCTATCAGCACTGTTTCCAGCACAAATCTAAACCACATCTTCATACCTGCTAAGGTGAAGGCAATTAAACTCCACCCAAGCAGCCAAAGCCAGCACATAGGACAAATGGCTACATCGAGGAGACTGAATACACCCCACAGGGCAAGGCCACGTTGTGAGCTCCTGCTTTCCCACTCTGCAAGCGGCTGATGTGGATGGTTTTCTCCAGACACACAGAGGACTGGCGTGAGCTCTAACACGGCCTCTGCTAGACTGGGCTGCCGCAGGGACAGCAGCTTTTCCATAGGAGTGGTGCTCACAGTAAAGACTAATTCAGGCCCTGAACCAGAGCTCCGTCCCGCAGGCTCTGGTCAGGGAGGGCGTCCTGTGCGCTGCAGGATGCAAAAGCCGGTGCGAGCTCGGGCTCGGGCTCTGCCTCCCTGCTCCCAGGCATCACTAGAGGGAGACGGAGCACTGTCTGGAGGCACGGCCCGCAGCGAGCTCCTCAGCACCATTTTCCATACCCCGCCTTTCTGTGTGAGGTTGTTAGTGGGACTGCGACATGGCGGAGCGCGCTGGAGCACCCGGGCTCGCTGGGCGCTTGGCATCTTCTGCCAGGACCGCGCTGGGCTGGGGCTCCGAGCCCGCCCCGGCACGAACACACCGACCCGAGCAGAGCCGTGTGTGAGCGTCTGCGGCACACGAGGAAGAAGAGCCGGCTGTGAAGGGCGTGGGGGGCTGAAGGGTAAAGCACAAAGAGGTGCAGAAGTGCAAGTGACAGTGGGGAGGATGTGGAAAACTGAGCATCGCTGAATTGCAGGAAGAAAACAGGGTTCGGAGACAAAAATCTGTTCTTGCTGAGCAGGGTTCATATAGGTGCAGCCCAGCCACTTTCCCCATACACAACAGATATCCTGGTTGAAGCAGTGGGTGAGTGGGAGCTGAGGGAGCCAGAGGGAGGACAGCAGGTGGTGGCAGCCACTCCTGCCTGGTCACAGCACATCAGAAGCGACCATCAGACAGAATTGGGGCTTACATCACAGAACTTTGTCTGAAGGTGAAGTTGGTAGAAGCTGTCTCATCTCCCAGCCAAATAGCAGAGAAAGACACCACATAAGACAGCTCGCTGTCTCTTGGGGCTGATGTCGGTCACACACAGATGGTGTGATTCATTCTTTCAGTTCACTGTCTGTATTGGCTGCAGAAGGAGCCTACACACCTCCCCGAGAGGAGCTGCCTTGCTGCTCGTTTGTGCTGGACAGGCTGAGCAAAGATTCCAATTGGATCTGCTGTGTATCTTTGCCCACTCCACACCAACCTCCATCAAGTATAAACAAGCACATTTTCCAGCAGGGCACTTCCAGGCACACCAAAGACTGGGCAGTGCCCTACTTGCACAGATTTTTTAGTTTCTGGTTTGGATCCTCGTGGGTGTAGCTTCTATTAACACGTCCTTGCAGTATGTTTCTCTCCTAGTGTTTTCTCTACATGAGTTTATTTAATCACTGTATTCAAATGCACTCTCAATTTACATTTTGAAAGGGTTTTGAATATTTTCAGTTATCTTACTCCTTGTGAAAACAACATTGCCAGCAGAACAGTCTGCCTGGGTCCAGAGCTGGACTCATCAGCACTACTCCCAGGATCAAGATTACCTCCCTGATCACATGTGTTTTTCCCTTGGGTGCAAATTCAGTTTTATCACATCACGCTGGGAGATTTTGCTGAGCTGTTGAACCACAATGACTGTTGTGTTGTTTTACTGCTGAGGTTCCCTGGACAGACTTCACAGTGTATGCATAATATTTTTGTCTACAGCTGTGTAAATTTCCTTTGGTTGTGTTAGAAATACATTTTTATGTGACACTCCTAAGAGAAATACTGTTCTATTGGAAGTTTTGCCCCAGATTTTTTTCTATTACATGAAATAAGGACTTTTGAGAAAGTTTAATTTTGTGTCCTATTTCACTTCCTATGTCTCCTTTATTTCTGCATTTTATTTGCCTCTCTTCTGCAATTTATTTGCCTCTCCGTCTGCTTTTTTTAGAACAGATATGCAGATACAAATGAATCTGCATATCTCAACCATTTGTTTCCCAGTCTTTGTCATGTGGGTTCTATTCCTAATTCAAAACTTAGGCAAGTTGGAGTGCTTGTATTTTGAAATATGTATGGCACATTACACAATAAGATTGTTAGCAAACAGCATGTTATCCAGCTATCATGCTGTTCTCAGCAGTTACTTTTCTCTGGCATATTATGTTTTTAAATTTATGCAACTGCTGGTGTAATTCAATCTTATGTATAAAAATTTGAGATATTCTGGTGTTTCCTTCAAACTCTGTACTGGAGATAGTAAGAATACACCAGTCCCAGGACTGGAGGCAGAAAATGCCTGGGAACCGGGGGACTTTATGTGACTGTATTTTAGCAGTGGGCAAATCAATTTTCCTTCTTCTATTCGATTTATCCACTTGTCTAATAATGGCAACTGCAGTGCCATATTGCCATAAATTGTAAGATTTTTTGAGACCTACAGACAGGAAGTGCATTTGTAAACAGGGACTTATGATTAGAAAGGAATAATTTGCAGTGTTGCAAATTGCAGCTGTAAATGTGCATTTTAAGGCAAGGCAAAACACATGCAATTGTCATCATGATGCCATCACAGTCCTGGGCAAAAACAAAAACCTGCAAAAAGTGACATTCTGCAAAGAAGCAGCAGTGGACAAAGAGGAGAGAGTGCTAGTGCCTGGCAGCTGTCTCTGCTCCAGGGATTGCACCAACCCAGGATGCTCCAGCCTGGCTCCAGTGTAATGATCTCCCTTTAGCTGCAAGGATGTCTGGTCTGGCCAGAGAAGTCCCTGTGCTCTCCCACAAATCTGTCACTTCTGCCCCTGTGGGTCCACCAGATTTCTCACAACCTGCCCCTCAGCATGGCTTGTCTGCCTGTCTTGCCTGGCTGTGCCAGCTCTCAGTGTGACTGGCTGTCCTTTCTGCTCTAAAACCAAATTTCTCATCACTGGAAATCAGTCTCAGGGACCTGAAAAACCACTCCACAGCTTTCTCACAGACCATCCAAAAGGCTGAGGTGCTGCAGGTCTCTCTTATTCCAGCTCCTGGCAGATAAACCTGGCTAAATAGAGCCTGCTGTCCTTCCCTGCTGAGTGAGAGTGCTGCATCAGTGCCACAGCCTCCAGAGCCCTCTCTCACGTAGCTGGTGTTTGGTGTGCTGTCTCCAACCTCAAGCAAATGATCAGCTATGGAATTGACAGAGTGGTCACTAGGCAGTGGGGGGAAGGAAAAGAAAAAGAAAAAAAAAAGAAAAGGAAAATTAAAAATAAGGGAATAAGAGAAGAAAAACAATAATAAGAAAAAGAAAAATAGAAAAAACTAAATAGAAACTGAAAAAAAAAAAAAAAAGGAAATGCCCCCAGTCCTCGTGATCAATATGTTATAGATAGCAGCAGCCAGATTATGTCTGTCACAGGGTCTAGAGGGGTCTGGAGTGCCTGGAGGTGACCTCTGCTCAGCCTGAAAATCAGAATAGAGGGACTTTGACTGCAGGGCATTGCTCTTCTTTCCAAACCTTCTTGTTGTCAATACCTGGCTGAGAAAATTCCAGTACTTGCCAGATGGTGTGGAGCATCTGTGGACATGCTGCCACTGCATGAGGGAGCTGCAGCTGGTTTTCCTCAGGCCATCCCAAGCCCCAGGTGAGGCTCCTCTCCAGATGTCTTCTCTGAAGCAGGACCCATCTCACACTGGGCGAGGGCCAGGCTCCATGTGAGCCTCCCTGTTGCACTTTAAGCAATGAGTCATGCTATGGATTCCCAGTGCTCTCCAAAAGCCCTGGGATGTCTCTTCCACCCCTGCTGACACCCACAGTTCTCCCAGCTCTTTGGTCTGCCTGACCCTTTTTCTGCTGTGTCTCCTGCACTTCTTTGCCCCACCACAGAGTTTCAGATGCTTACATGGATCACAGCAGCTTCTGCTTGTTTCCCCCAGAAGAAATCCAAGCCATGCCCCAGTGTAGCAGCCCTCATGGCTTGCCCACCCAGATTAACCCATGGGGTTAATACTGACATGCACTGAGAATAAATTTTGCCTATGAAAGTTAAATCTGGTAGCAGTTAACTTGCAGGGAGGACGCCATGTGCCCCATACTTGCATGGATTTGCTTCAGTTATTTTCAATACACATGCAAATATCCACTCTTTTCTCCATATTTTCTAATTAAGGAGGCTTTAGGATTCACAGTCATTACATTTAGTAATGACTGTGAATAAACTTTAAAATATCAGGATTCCAGGACACAAAAGTTCTTTCATAGTCTTCATTCAAAACTGGGCTTCTGCTGCATTCTTGCCATTTTAAAAAGATCCTGATATCTTGAACATTGCATCTTGTGATGCACAAATTGGCAACAGGAAAAGGTTTCTAAACCAACATAACTCATTTTTGATAATACAATAGTTGTATTTTATCTACAGATCTCTGATCTAGGAAGTCATTATTTTTCAGAGCCTTTGCCATAGCAAGGGAGAAACACTGCATAGCATTGTTCAACATTATTGTGTAAGAGCAACATATTATTTTACAGTATTTTCATAACCTAGTTCTGTTCCAAGTACCAACTGGAACGTGGAGGAGTGCTTTTAAACACTAGCTACAAATTCCCCATTGGTACCAGCTTCAAAGTAGTGAAACCTCGCCATTCCTCACATGTGATTCTCATCTCACCTGAAATGCACATAATTATACAGAGCCTCCCATGATGGCAAGGAATCCTATGAGATTTATCAAGTGTGTGTCCCAAATTCATAAATTATTTGCATACTCACCTAGATAATGGACTCCTCTGCTACATGACCCTTTTGACACAGTTCCTTCCCCACTCCCCCTCCCCAGCCTCTCCTCCTGTTTCCCTGTTTATTCTCCTGCATGTTGGAATTTCTGGCTGTGTGTCTCCACATTCCCACATGACCTTTTGGGAACAGGAGGTCACAATGTCTGCCGAGCATTCACTCCTTGTGTGAGCGTGTGGTGCTGGAGGAGCACATCTTCAATTCACAAAGAAAAGCCTGTTTATTTTTCTAGGTCTTTATGGCACAGAGAAAGTGACGCTGAGGAGAGTCAAATTCCAGTTGGATTGGAAAGTGGCTCCTTTAAACAAGAAAAACCTTGTCTTACATCACAGTTGTTTTCATAACAGATCTAGAATCCTTGTATAAATCATACTTACTTTTGCATTAATTATTTAACTGATATTTAGCTGTTACAGCACCATGTAAAGGGCTAACTAAACCAGTCCTATAAGTTGTTCCCTAAAAGTTCACCCTTCCTGTGCAAACGTACTCCTAGTGTTCATCTCCTTCCCCAGAAACCTTTCAAAACACCCAGGTCAGCTACGTGAAGTGGTTATTCTGGTTTTATTTATGCTGCAGAAATGAATACTACTGTGGCAGGACTCAGGGTGGCTGCTGGTATCACTCTCAGCCAATGCCATGGCCTCAGCAAACCCTGTGGTTTTCCCAGACTGGTGGTTGAGGGAGGTGAGGAAAGATCCCTCTCCTTCAACCCAAGCAGATACAGCAGCAGGGCCTCCTCCACGCATTGCAGAGATGAAAATACGTACAAGAGAAACACTTGAAATTAGTAATGATAAATTAAAATGTTCACAGTTGTGCAAAATCGCTACCCCACGGTGCCCCTGGTCAGTGCACCTCTGGCAAGGTCAGTCTGTGTCAGATATAACCCAGAGCAACCAGGACAGCCCTATAAGGAAGGACATCTATTCTTGCTTACATTGGGGTCCTGTTTTCCAGCTTCTCTTCACAGCTTCTAAAGACAGAAGGTCAGAGACGAGCCTGGAAATAACAACTTCATCTAAAGTGATGGTCCACACAGATGTTGAGGAGAGACATTGATATTGTTCTTAGCCAGCTTAATTAATAGGAATCCCATGTCCTGTCTGTGTTTTAAGATAGGGCAGCACTGAAATCTTTTCTGCAGCACTTTGGTTTTTGACTCTAGCACTGGGAAGTTTAGCACTCTCATATGGCTGTTCCATAGGCTTGTAGCTCCTCCCAAACTTGTCTCTGCTGTAGAGAGAGCTCTGAATTTAGAGTTACTGCTTGGCAGCTGAGTGTTGCAGGGTTCTGAAGGTCAGCTTGAGCTAGCAGGAGAGGTGTAACCACAGTGGTTCCTGGCAGTGCCCAGACTGCTGCAGGGAGAGATTCATTTTCCACCAGTCAGTCTCCAGACTATTCAAACCTCTCAAGCCTATTTCATAAAATCCCTTTGATTTTCTACTGTGGCTGTGTGTGAAAGCTGCAGGGGAGTGCCTCTGTACCATCACAAGCATATGCAAGGGGAAGGGCAGTTTTAAGAACTAACTTGCCCTTCAGGAATATGGATGAAAGACTGTTGTAGCCTAAAATGGATGCAAAGCCAAAGCACCAAAAATATAGCTGATACAAACTGGCTGTAAGCTCCTCTTTCAGGCACATTTTGGTCTTAGTTCCTTCCTACACTGCTTCAGGCACTGCAGTGTCTGAAGTGTATTATTCCTTTCTGTTTGTTTGAATGAAGGCCTTAGACTTTGGTATCAGACTGTGGATACCACCACACCAGGACATTGAACGTACATGTAAGAAGCAAATATCAAGGTTTGAACACTACATAAAATGAAACTCAAGAAAATATTTTCTTTGCTCTTAAAAATATGTTTTTGTGGCTTTGTAGAATTGTCTTCATATTAATTTTCAAGACGTAGAGAATATGTTAGCCCTGGGAAAAGTGCATGCATCCAAATTTAAGTACTGAAAAGGACTTGGATGCATGTGGGCTGGCATGACAGGTGTCTCTCCACCAGCAGCCATCCCAGCTATTTTCAGAGATAGAGGTGCTCCAGAGAATGTGCTGGAGCTTGAGATTTCAGTGTCTGGGCAGGAGAGTTGAAGCTGCTCCTCTTGCTGGCCAGAGGAACAATGCTGGCTCAGGATAACCTGCAGCTGTGGCTGTTCTCTGTGGACTTCTTGAGTCCAGGTTATGGTTTTCCTTGCAGGCAATTGTGCTGATGTGGAGGTGAATAATTCTGGGTGATTGGAGAGTAAGGGGTGTTGGCTCATACGATAGAGAAAAAGGCTTGGAAACATGCAGACAGTGCTGGTAAGTGTCCTGGCAGCTACAAACAATCAAATAACTCTCTATCTACCTTTCTTTCTTTGCCTTAAAGGTGATTTTGAGAAACAGATTTCTTCTGTGGGATCTAACCAACATTTTCCACGGGGCTGGGGAAAGTGGAAGGTAAATGGTAGAGAGAGGCTGGCATGAGCACCACCATCCCAGCTGCAAAGAGTGCCCAAGAAAGAAACCAAAGAGGCAAGACTGGAAACCCCTCTTGGACTCTTTCTCTCACTCCTCCCCTTGGGCCCAGAAGATCATGAGTACAGAGAGGGTGGTCCCTGAGTTGTGCTGTGCTTGCCTGAAAGCCCTGGCTATGTTGAAGCAGAGTGGAGTTATTGAGGCCAACATTCAGGTTTCTGTGTTAAGACTGAAACAAGGACAAGTCTACACTTAATTAAAATGACATGTTTTTTTGGGGTTGTGCAAGTATCATGTGGTGTCCAAGGCCCAAAACTGAAAGGTGCCTGTGTGACAGGGGTGTTGTACTCAGATTTCAGCAAACTTCAGCCTCCTGTACACACAATACTCCCTGGGCATCTTCACCAGTGTATGTTCTCAGAATTGCTCTCCCCAAAAGTGATGTGATCTCTGATTATTCTGTGGGTAAAATCCAACCTTGGTAGCCTTTCTGGTGAGAAATTATTCTGGTTTTAACACTACACTCTTGTGTCCAGGACTCTAACATGAAGCTTCCTGCACTCTTTCCCTGCCTGATGCCTTTTTCTGTGTGTCAGTCTCCCTTTAGCTGTCTGGGAAATGTTGAGCATCTGATGACAGAGCATCTTCAGCTGTAGCCTCCCATGCTGTGAAGCTGAGACCCCACCACTGGAGGCTGGAATGCTTGTTCTAAACTTCTTTTGTCTTCCTCTGAGATATTCCCTTTATTTTCTCATAACATAAAAGCCGGAGCAGACAAAAGTCAAGCACTGATGTATATATTTACTTTCTGCAGTTTCCCAGATCTCACATAAGACACACCAGTGCTCCTACATAACGCCCTTTTGACTGGAGAACAGAGATATCCTAACTTTGCATTTATTATTTCTTTTTCCAGCAGCAGTTGCTTCCCTTATCTAGGTGGAGGTGCATAAGGAGTGTGTCAATCAGCTGTGGCTGTGTCCTGTGTGGCTATGAAATGCACCGACCTCCAGCTTCTTGTGCTCCTCTGTGCTCATCAAGTGTCAAGGACATCGAGTATAGGTATTGCCAGTTCCAGGCAGCCCTCCCACTTTCTGTCTGCACAGGAAGGAATCCTCAAACAATTTTGATGAGTGTTTTCCTATCAAAGTCTGTAATGTCATTGAAGTTGAAAACTTCTGTGAAACAGCCTTGATTTTGGACCAAAATCTCAACATGAAAAGTGCAAATAAGTAACCTGATGTAGTTCTGAAAAGCAGATAGCAAAGAAAGAAAGTTTGATTTGTGCACTTTAGCTTACTCTGTTTCTGCCTTTTAAAATCTTTACTTATCCCCCTTTTTTATTATTGTTGCACTTTTACAGTGGGATGACAAAAGAAAAGAACCATTCCAAAAAAGTCGGAAGAAAACCAGCTTTATTAATTTTTTTCTTATTTCTCTTCACATGTTAAAATTTCAAGTGAAAACTGAGACTTGATGTGAAACAAATGTCAGTTTTATTCTGATATTTTATGTAAGGAAACCAAACACTTGAGTGTGGGGAAAGAGGAGGGGATTGGAAGAAATCACATTTTCCATCATAAGGTATCTCAACCGTAACACCGATATTCAATTTTCCAAACACAGCTTTGAAGTAAAGGAGAACAGCAGCTGCCAGCTTCCTCTGACTCTTTCAGCACCCTCCTTCAATTCCTCAGAACAGTGTAATTTGTTTTCCTCACCTCATACTCAGAATTCAGACAAAGGAAACTTTTGGCACTCTTCCTGGACAAAGCAATAGGCAAGGACTGCAGGGGGGTGGAGGTGTGCAGCTCCTGGTAGCTTTGCTCTGCTCTGGGATGGATCCTGGAGGTCCTGTGTCCCTACATGCCACCAGGCACAATGCCCTGAAGAACACAGCACTGATGCAATAATTCTGCCCTGAATGTCCTCCTGGGTGCTACTGCTGCAGACATGTAGATTGCAATAACTTAGGTTACTCCAGCGCCTGCAAAAAGCACATTCTGTGCTGTGCATATAACAATCAGACCTAAAGATCATAATTTCCAGATGTTTTTCTGAGTAACTTAGACTGTAAGACACTCTTTACAGCAGACTGGTTGAAATAAAACATCCCCTCTCCCAAGTCTGTAAGCACATGGAGTTTGCCCAGCTTGCCTTGGCTCCAGCCATCTGCACTGTCTGGACTCCCCAGAAGAAGCTCTCACTAAGGGAGAGCGGCAAAACCTCGATAAACGGCAGCATTTGTCTCCTAACCCACGGACAAGGATGTCCTTCTATGAGTGTGAGCTACAGGATGATGAACAGCACAAGCCTAATAGCCCAGGAGATCCCTGTTCGCATTCCATGGTTTGCCCACGTCTGCTCCATAGCCCAGACACTCTTTCATACATTGGCTCACGCTGCTCTGAGGAAAGCAGAGAGGAATTTTCCACCGTTGCTATCAGGGGTTAGCCACAGCAATGTGAGAGCCTGGCTGCCAGACAGCTTCCAGCTGGAAGCATGGCTTTCAGCACAGTGTCATCTAACCCTTCTGTGAGCAAGTGACAGGAAAGCAGTCCAGAGAAATGCAGCTCCTCAACCAACCAGACAACGATGGGTGGTGCTGCTTGGATAAGAGGCATCCTGAGGAATATGCTCAACCTGATGTTTAGGGATCAAAATAAGCCTTGAATGTATTTTCCATTTTCAGTGGTTTTAACTTCTTGAGGGTCATTCCTACACTGCAAGACTGCTGGAGAAATATGAAATAAACACTGCTTTTACCAAGTTTTAAAGAAATCCTCATAGATAGGGCATTTCTGTAAAATGAAAAAGCAGTTGTGATTCAGCCCTATGTGTCCAATGGATAAAGCTAAATTATCCCAGTCTAAGCCCTCCTTGAAAATAAACATTTTCCTCCTCGTCTAATTTCTCTGGCATATGGTTTATTTCTCCTAATCATCTTCTGGACAGGAAAAAAGCTCCTGTGATTGACAGCACAGAGAGCAACAGATGGTGCTGCCTTTGTTCAAGCAAGACCAAGAGAAATAACCCTAGAGCATTGCTCTATCTCCTCAGTCACAGTTTTTTTGGTGATGAGCTATGTCATTACCTTTTAAGTCAGATATTCAGATACACACCAGCTTTAAATTAAACAACAACAGCAACAACAACAACAACTACAACAACAACATTACCCATATTTCTGGCTTTGTATTCCTTTGCAATACCTCTCACAAGTTTAAAAGCAGATGGTTTCTCACACAAGCATCTCTAAGTGTGTTGTAGTACCCAGTAAGATATCCATGGTACAAAATTCCCCAGTAATTGCTCAAGGATGCTGGTACTACTCACTACACTGTACCATGTAATGCATGTGGGAGGCAAAAACAACCAAGTTTCACAAGCGCAAAATTAGTTGCAGAGTTATGTATCCAGAGTAATTATAGATGCTGTTTTGAAATGGATCGGCATAAGATGGTAATTTAGATTAAAAGTATTCAGTAAGCTTTTGCCTTGATTTCTCAAAGAATGGATTTCCTATACACAATTTTTTCTGTGCAGTCAAAATACAGCAGGGCTGACAAGCAAAGCCCCAGTAATCCTGATGCACAGGAGATACCCTGTGTAAAGGAGAATTTCAAGTTCTTGATCTATGGTTTTGGTAATTTAAACCAGTGATCTCTCTGTGTTTTCTGATCTTGCTCTTTCCCTCTCAGAAGCATATCAAACCCACATAGCTCCATCCATCCATGACACATCCTCCTCTTGTGGGCTGGAGGAAGTTTCTGAATGACCTCCACAAGCCTTTTTAGTACTGAATTCCCAAATTCTCCCTGGTCCTTGGGGCCAGCAGCAGCTTCCTGAGCCCCTTCACCATCCTACCTACTGAGCAGAGTGCAGCTCCTGAAGTTGCCCCAGGCTAGAAAAGAAACATAAACTCATGGCTAAGCTAAAGAAGATGAAAACATAGGTTTAAGGATTTTGCTCAAGTGGGACCAGAACTGGAAGTTTGGTGCTATGCTGGACAAAACAGGATATATAGCTCCGCCATGCCCACCCTTGTGACCACCACAGAGCCAGCACAGAGAGAGCAGCTGCTGGCAGTGCTTGCCAGCAGCAGCTCCAGCTGGCCCAGGCTCCCTGGCAACATCCTCCTGCAGACCCCGTGTCTCAGGCCAGGTTCAGCTCCAGTTTTTCCTCAATTAAAAGGGATGTGTGGCACCGGGCAGGATCTGCCTCCTTCATCACCAAGCTGCAGGCATGCAATGCACTCCAGGCATGGAGAAAAGTGGGGCTGCCTCTTCTCTCTGCTGATGAAGCTTGTATCAAATAATCATATTTTAGATAGCTGGGTCTGGTCTCAGCTGAAATTTTCCTTTCCCCTTTTTCACTCTCTTTGCCTTCCCTCTGCTCCAGTGTCTCAGTCTCCTGCAGAGATCCATACTGGGTACTGCTGAGAGCTCCTGTGGCCTCCCCTGCTGCTTTGCCCATGCACATGGAGTGTCCTACTTGCTTTGATTGTAATGTCAGACAGTTAGAAATTCTGGTCATTTTGGGGTTTCCCCTCCCCAAAAGCAAGTATTTCCTCTCTACAGTGCCCATGATAGACAGATCCCATGTCACATAGCTGATTCCTTCAAGGCATGAACCTGTTTGGATGCAGAAATTAATTTACAGCAGGACCTGCAACTCAGCTAAGCAGGAGAGTGTATTTTAAAAGAAATTTGCATATGTGGTGGGCAGTCTCTGTCTCATACTCATACGGAGTCCACTGAGGACTCAGTTCAGGCTTGCTGCAAGGGAGGAGGCAGATGAGGTCCCTCTCCCCTGTGGCTGTTGAGCAGAAGTGGGCTGTGTTTGACAGAAGCTGTGAGTCTAACAAAGTGTTTGTAGCCAGCTATAATTTAAACTTTAGCAGATCTCCCCAGCTCCATTCCCAGCTCCAGCTACATCACTGCTGTGGGATGGTAAATCTCTGTTTCTGACTTGCACAGGTACTTGTCTGCTGCCAGGTTGGGTGAACATTATTAGCCTCAGTCTCTGATGCCCCTCATTGCTCTGCCTTGCAACCTCCTGGCATCCTTCTGCTGAGGGAAATTGATTTTTCCTGTTTTTTCAGGAAAATGTGTGCTTTCCTGTTTCCTAGGACACAGGTAATCTGTGCCACATAGTATGTTTTGGGAGGCAGGGGCAAATGGGAATGAGAATCCCATAAACTGCAGCACATGGTAACGACGTTACTTTTAGAAATTACTTGAAAGGATTAAATCTCGTCTTTCAGAAGCACCCTGAGAAGTACAGATTTTCTCTGGAAAAAAAAATTACTTAAAGGGGGCGATCTGTGGCTGGTGTCCTGCATCAATTTTGACAGTAGACAAGCGAAACTGAGTGTTCAGAGGAACTAAAAACTGCTGCCTTGGGGAGAGAGGGTAAAATACCCCAGCCTCAATTCGCCCAGCCCCTCCTCAACTGGTGAGGATGATCTTGGTCAATGCCATCCAAGTTCCCTAGTGGGGTTGTGGTCCACAGCTTCCCCCGGGCAGGCAGGCTCTGCTGCCCTTGCTGTGCAACAGCAGGTAAGTGTCCAAAGGCTGCTGTGGAGTGCAGAGTTTCTCTCCCTTGCTCGCCCTCGTGATGCTGCTGCACCCTGGCACCCTGCCTGCTTCACCCATGCCTACAGCTGGCCACAGGGTGCAGCAAAACAAATGAGCTGATGGCAGTGATAGCATTGCTTTTCCTGCCCCCCATCCTCATAACTCAGCCTGAGGTGCAGGCGGAGGCTGGGCTTGCTGCCTCGTGCTTCGGGAGTGTCTCCTCTCAGAGATTTGCTAACAATCCTGTGGCTGAGCCTTTCATAAAAATACTCAGGTTTCTTTCCCACCAGAAACTGAACTTGACATTACTAAAGGAGTTAATAGAAATTACAGATGTGGAGTGAAACTTCCTGAGCCAAGTGTGTCCCATTGCAGATGAACTTTTGGCCATAATTCAATGTCCCATCTGTTTTTCTTATGAACTAATGAGCTACATTAAAATCAGATCATTCATTTAATGTCTGCTTTAGCAGCTTCTGTGTCCTGAGGTTTCTGAGGCTTTTTTAGAAATGTGCTAGAGAAATCAGCTCTCTTTATTTCTCTCCAAAGCCTGTGTTGCCTGAATGAATCTGAGCCATATATGAAAAAATGATACCTCCTATGAACACATTCAGACTTCTACTCATAGAACCATAAAATGGATTGGACTGGAAGAGGCCTGTAAAGGTCATCTACTTCAATTCCCTGCAATTCAACCTGATCTTGAATATTTCTACAGATGGAGTATCTACCATCCTGCTGGGCAACTTGTCCTAATATTTCACCACCCTCACTGTACAAACTATGTCTTTATATCTAATTTAAATCAAACCTTCTTTATTTTAAGAACTCTTGTCCTGTAACAGCAGACTCTGCTATAAAGTCTGCCTCCATGTTTTTTATAAGCCTCCTTTATGTATTGAAAGGCCACAGGAAGGTTTCAGGAGCCTTCTCTTCTCTGGACTGAACAATCTCAGCCTGTCTTTACAAGATAGGTGCCCCAGCCCTCTGACCATTTTCAGTCTCATCAGACAAGAGACTCCACCTTGTTATCTTCAAATTGACAAATATGCCAAGATGATTCTCAAAACAAAACAAAACAAAACAAAACAAAACAAAAACAAACAAACAAACAAAAAACCCCAACAATTTCTCTTAAATAGAAACTGTAGTAAGTTAGCAAAAAATTAAATTAATACATCTTAGCAGCAATTTATTTGGAACGGAAGACTGATGTCTGTGAGCTTTTACCTGGTAAGGCTTGTAGAAAGAAATGTTTTCTTTCCAGAAAGTATTATTAAAAATTAAAAGCAACACATCTTTCCATAGCATGTTCCTAACAAAGTAAATTGACATAGTTATGCTGTGGTGGCCATAACACAGCCATCACATTGCCTTGCATTATATTGGGAAGGTAATTTTTAAAATGAACCTTCTGGCAGGGGATGATAGCAAAGGCACTAGCTCAGAGTCCACCCATTTCTTACACAAATGTAATACTTTTTACTTATTATTTGGAGTAAAACCTCAGGATGTAAACCTGTTCAAACCTGCACCTTTGCTGGGGTAATTTTCACCTGGAGCTGGTGATGAGGCAGCTGTGCCTCACTGTCCAGTCCCTCTGTTTGGGGGTGTGTGGCTTACACTGTACTAGAGAGGATTCACTGCTTGTGCAAGGTCCTCAGCATCTCACGTGACTTTTAGTTTTATATTACAGAAAGAGAAGCTTTTTAGCTGTCCTATTTGTTTACAAAACTCAGCAGGGGAAGAGCAAGGCAGAGGCTCCTGCTGACCTCAGCAGCAGGGTACAGAGCAATTGTGCTGGATCGGGTGGTATGATCCACCATGTGGATCATGGCACTCAAGTTTGAGAAATATCTAACTCTTGTTAAAAGCAACAGACAAGCAAAGAGAGGTGGAAGCAAAGCATGAGAAATCACCCAATTCAAGAAAGTTCACAGCTTTCCCCACCTATGAAAGCTCAGGAAGAACAAGAACCAGAACTGATCTGTGAAGGATTTATCCAAAATCCTACAACCCCATGGCTGTCTGTGATGGAAACACCACTCTCTGAGGCTGAGCCACTACCAAAAAACTATTGTAACCCACTTTGGGTTTTACAGAGCATTTGTGTTATCATGAAAGTGAAAAGACATGACTCCCAATGTTGCTCGCAGAAAGAATCTGGGGAAATCCTTCAGCATGTGAAGGCCTAAAGGGCAAATACCTTAGGCAGTGTTGTTTTCACCCTTAATTTTTACACTGTCTGCCGAACTGCAGACTTTTTGATTTACTCCATGACAGAACATTTTATTCATCTTGTGAGGTTGTGCTCACAAGAAATTGATTCACATGATGCATCTTCCCCAAGGGCAGTGCACCATGGGCTGGAGACACTGCCTCACTGTGATGCCTTAGGATTTTGCTTTTATATTTTTCAAATCCTCTACTGCTTTGGGGTATAACTCTGAAACTCCACAGCTTGTCAGCTACTGTTCTCCTGTTTTATTCAGACAAAACAACCTCTCTAGGCCTGTAACTCAAGGACTGCCTCAGGCCCTGAAAAGTAATAACAAAAGTGAATTGGGGGGAGCAAAATGAGGGTATATGAATTCATTACCTGAAGCTGTAATTGGAGGACTAACTCCTGATATGCAAATGGACCAAAATTATAATTGGCTAAGAAACCCTGGATCATTGTCCATTTTGAGTGTAGCCCCTCTTGGAGGCTTCTGGCTGCCCAAGGTGTGCATATTGAAGGCCTCTAATAATTACCCACTTCTATCAGTCTTGTCTAGCCTCTGTTCTAGGCAGCCACTCCAAGGCTGTGCCTGTGAGCAGCAGAAGGGGCTTCTCCAGGACTGCAGGACACTCTCCTCACCTGACCAGTGCTGAAATGGCATCACTGCTCTCAGAGAACCCCTCAGCTCCTTGCAGCACCTCTCCCTACCACCCCTCTGTCCTGAAGATGCTGTCCTGATGGATCTGGCAGGCTAAAACATCATACCCTACATACACAGGCAAAAAGAGGTTGCTCAGGTCCTTAATTGGCGGCAAGGATGTGGCAGACTGCTCTTGTGTCTTTGATAAAGGAAAAACTCCAATAATACAGACACTTGAAGAAGCTGGAGAAGCAGCTGTGCCTATGGCACTTCTAGAGAACTGTCCACCCAAACCATTTAGGTCTAGCTTGCTTTTATTTCCACTTCACTCACTCTGAATCAGTCCAGGGGCTGTCATAAAGGCATGAACATTTGGTAACAAATGTGGCATAAAAAATTCGGAGAAACTCCAGAAAGTCTTGAAAGAGCTGTCCCCTCAACCAAAGTCAATGCTGACAGTCTCAAGACCAAAGGCTGGATGTGGTTGGTAACAGGTCTATAAATGGTCTGTAAGTGTCTAGACTTTATAGGAACATCTATCCTTTCCTATGGATGAGTAAGGGATTCCTCAAGTGTACAAAGCCATTGTATAAAATACAATATAAACCCCCCACCATGGTGATATAATATCCTTTCAAAAGTATATATTTTTTTCTTTGCCCTATGAATATTTAGAACCCAAATTAGGGAAACAAGCTTAGCTTTTCCTCGTAGGACATTCATTCTTCTCTGTTATAAATGGTGCTAGTTGGCTGGGCTTTAACCCAGCAAAGGCTGCCAGCCCTCTAAGGGAGTTTTACTTGTCTTCAATCCATGTGGCTCTTTCCCAGTTCTTATTGCAGCATGAAAATATTTTTAGTTCAAGCAGGCAAGCAATGAATGAAAGTGAATGTGCCAGATGTCCCTCTCCATTCTGTCCAGTCTATCCATTTTCTCCCTCTTCTAGGGTAAACAGATGGTTGTGGATGGGGTATTTATCACAAACCTTTTACAAGGAGAATAAACAAAGCAAGAAGCTAGGCCTGCAATACATTGCAGCTGCTGGCTTTATACACCAGGTTGGCTTGGGTTGTTCTGACATGTCCAGCATTTCTCCCAACCTTTTTAAGGCTGGGTTCTCAGCTCCCCTCAAGCTGGCCTGTTTGGGGTACGTATTGTTGGTAGGTGGTGATGGACACGCCTCCTCCTACCACAGTCTGATTTATTTTGTCCCTTTCATGACCCAGGCATGGTGACACAGGTTTTTATTGTTTTGACTGCAGCCTGGACACAGTGTATTCACAAGCAAGGGCTTGGACCTTTTGCCTAATTGTCTCAGCAGAGCTCACCAGAAGGTTGAAATCTGAACCCAGAGTGCTACCACTTTCCTGACAGCCCTGCCCTTAACTAAGAATGTTCCCTGTCCCAATATATGAATAAAACAAAGACTTGAATAATCAGATATATAATCACAACACTCAAGAACTATCCCATTAACAAGATCTTATCACGTTAATGGATTATGGATCTGCCACAGTTCATTTTCATCCTGGGGCCAAGCAGAGGAGGGAGAACTGGGAAAGTTTGACCGTTAATATAAACTCTGTTTTTCACTTGACAGTCTGCTTTCTTGAAGACTTTTATAGATAGCTCATCTTTTATAGATCTTTGGAATCTGAGAAACTCTGTTAGAAATTATTTGTGTGACACTAGGTCACGCAGACTCTGGAATTCTGCTTGCAGTCCCCAGACAAATATTTTACAGTTTATTCTTAACCTCTCCTGGATATGAGAGCACACTGAGAACATTTTGTCTTTGTGTCTTTTACTGTGCAAGGCAGAAGAAATCTGCAGGCCTGAAACTGCTTCTCAGCTTCCCACCCAAAACCAGCATTTCTCACCTGAACGCACCACACCTCCTGCATGTGCAGAGCTTGAGCTGAGGGTGCAGTCAGAACAGGGGGTTCTCACAAGACCTTCATTACTGCTTGTTGGGTGGTTAAAATAACAAGTAGTTGTTTCTGTGGTATTTCAGCTGTGTACAGTTTTGGTCCCAGCCAGGGCAAAGGAACTGCAGAGAGGAGCATATTTCAAGTAATAAATTTAAACATTTTGAAACTTGAGGGGAAAAAAGGGTGAATTAAGAGGAAGCCAAAGATTAGAGTTAGATCTTATTTAATCCAAACTAGGATATCCATCCCTGACAAAAATGTTGACCATGGCTATTCTCTTGGCACTGTGTCTGTTCTCTCCCCACCCTGCTTTCTGGGAAGTCACTGTGCTCTGGCTCTTCAATTAGAAACGGATAACTGATGCATTGCACACTGGAAAAAGCTTATCACGCTGCATTATTTGTTCCATCATTGGAGTCCCATCACCACTGTGAAATCTATTTCTTCAAGTTTGAAAGGGACTTGGATAAACCACCTGGCCATCCTATCTGGGACCATCAAGTGTTGGATCCAGGCAGTTTGTCACAGACCTGTGAAAATGGCATTGATGAAGTGAATGTGTCTCTGGTACATATTTTGGAGCAAGGGTTTCCTCAGATGAGCTGGCAGAGGCTGAGCTGTGTTTTGGAGGATCATGTGAACTGCAGTTCTGTAGCTGGGAGCTCAGACCTGAGATTCTGCCCTTTTAGGGGATCCTTCAGTTTAGGTGTATGGGCAGGGTGAGAAAAATGGTTTTAGGCTGTAAAAATGGAGGGGTGAGGTAGCAGGGGTAGTCCCAGGCTGCTGGAACATATCACCTCAGGGTACTACCCTGGGGAATCCAGGAGGTAATGGAGAGTGGATGGAGACACAGAACCTCAGCCCCAGTTCTCATATTATATTGGAAAGAAAATTCCAGTGTCAAGCAAGGTGAGAGGATTTCCTGACTGATGGAAAAGTCAGTTAGGGAGAATCCACACCTTTCTGGAAAGTCATCTGCACTGGGTGAGGGCAGAAGCCATGTAATGGAGCTGGATTTGCTCTCCTCTCATTCTCCACAGCTAGTGGGATGGCTTCTTATAGCCAGTTTGGGAAACACCTGTAAAACACACTTCTCTGCTATGTTCCCTGGGGAGCTGGTGTGACTGCAAACCCCACACAGCTTGGGTGCCACAAGCCAAATGGCACAAAGCACTCACTGCACCACCACTGTCTGCAGAGCTCAGTGGCTGTGGGTTACAGGAGAACAAAATGTTTAACCATGGAGAAGGTCGTGGGCAGTGACTGTAAGCTCTTTTTGGATGACAACCACCTGGAAAGCCCCATGAATCTGTCTTCCCCTTGGTGGCTCTGTAGGCTCTCCTGGGGAGGAGGGTGATGGGTTTTGCCTGAATCCTTGTTGCTGACCAAAATTGCTACAGAAAAGGGAGCAGATAACGGAAGCTTTTAATTTGTTCCTGTGGGTTTACAGTGGTCAGCACAGACAAGGCAGAAGGCCAGGTGCCAGGCTGGGGTTTTAGGGCTGTGCCCAAGTCTGCTACAGCAGTGAGCCAAAGGGCAGTGCAGTGCTGGATGCTCTTCCTTGGCACCAGAGAGAGGAGACTTCATCCCTGTGCTGCTGCAGGAGTGGTGGAAGTTCCAGCCAGACCAAGAGGGCAGGCAGCCCTATGAGGGCAGGATAAGAAGTGTACCCAGGGAGCAATAAGCCCAGAGAGCTACAGTGGCCTGGGAATTTGGAGTTGGTCAGT
>JANRMJ010000079.1:10636264-10653045 GCA_025584955.1 Alethe diademata | reverse complement strand
CTGTTACAAAATAAATGGCATTACCTATTTGTTTAGTTCAGGTAAATAATTGCTTTGGTTCTGCCCTATTTCTAAGATCCTGAGGTGGGAGCAGGACAGTGACAAACTGGATGGGGTGAAGCAGACGTAGCTGTCAGATAAGTGTGTTTGCCAGACAGTGTTGGATTACCCTGTGCATTGGAAGCACAGATCTGCTGCATTTGCTCTCTAACCACACTCTGTGATCCAGTATGTTTTACCTGCCCTCCTCAGCATGGAGGCTGCTGTTTCTTCTAGATCTGCAGAGCTTTCTGAGCTTGCAGTTAGCTACTGGTTTGCTGTTTGGCATGAAGAAAACAGAGGGGAGAACTGACCATCCTGCGTGTAAAGAGGGTGCAAAAGCTGCTGGGGGTGAAGGTTGCAGGGAGCCAGGCTGAGGTAGCTCTGGCAATATGGGAGTCTCAGAAAAGGCTTTTTTTCCTTGATTCTCACATGGAACTGGCACCATGACCTGAATTCTGTTGTGTTTCCGCCTGTCTGCTGTGCCATGTCCAGTATGCTGCAGCAGGTTCCTGTTTGTCCTGTGTAAACTTGGCTTTTAGGTGAATTAATGAGCAGGTACAGTTTGTAGAATGGGATCATTGGAGAAGTCTTGAGAATGTCAATAGCACATAAAATAGTGAATAAGTACCAAATCTCGTCTTCGCTTCACTAAAAGCCAAGGACACCTGTTTTTCCCATGTGTTTCAGAGCATTTGTAAACCACTGATTACTGTCATGCTTTCTAGCTTTTAAAATCACTCTCAAGTCCTTTTAGTGCACACTACCTATTAACTGTGAAAAAATATTTTTGAGAAAATAAAAGTGAAAAGGAATGTGTTTATACCAATAAGCTAAACAAAATGTTGAAATGCAGCACTGAAATAAAATCTGGCAATTTGTACAGGGACTCTAATGGACCTTCTGTTCAGCTACTTGGATGATTGAAAAAGTTTATTTTGTTTCAAAGTTATGGGTAGTACTGCAAATGCTTTATATTTGGTTTTAGAGTACATTTCTTCCACCTCCTTATCCTTCTGTGTGTTTTGCTAACAAATTGTATGATATATTTTCTTTGATATACCTTAGGTGTTTCTACAGCTAACATAGAGAATACCTTCTGGTAAGTTCTGAAGAAAGCAGGGATCTGTCTTCCATGTTAATAGACTTTAGTTGGAAAAAGGGGAAAGTTTAATTAGACTTTAAATAGTTAGATTTTTTTTTCACATTCTCCTGTCCTTTTGTGTTATAAGTCAGAATTTCAAGGCACCTAACTGACAATTTTTAAGGTATTGATTCTAAGCCCAAGAAATTCTCATTGCCAGTGCTCAGTGAAATAACTACATGTATATTTTACTGGATGCTTTGTTAATTTATGTAAGAAAATGCATCCTCATACATTTTTATTGAAATATTTAGGAGCTGAGGTCAGATTATTTCTTAACCAGTCAATTCTGCAAGTAGAAAGGCAAACTTCTATCTGGAACCATTTTTTAAAGATAAAAATAATTTATCTGCTTTATGCTTAGACTTGAAATTATGTATTTCTATCTAGGGCTTCATAACTGGACTACCATGTTACAACTGTGGAACTCTCTCAAATCTATGTGTTCTAATCTGAATTCTTGACTTATTTTCACATCTGATGGAGTTACAGTAGATAAATCTGACTTCTAGAAATATACCCAATGTTTTTGTAGTGGCAGTTCCAAGAAATAAGGGCATAACAGTGGGGATAGTTTCAACTAGGCTCCCCAATTCCTTTGCATGTGCATGTTCAGTAATTCAGAGCATGCTGTTAACATCTGGAAAGAGATTCTTTGAAATATGTCACAGTCAAAGCACTTCACTTTTTGAAGGCTGAACTAGAAGCTATTATTTCTTTTAAATGTGAGTATATTTGAGTAATTGAATGATAAAATAACAGAAAATACTAATCCAATGCCAGAATGTGTAGCAGAAACCTGACATAGTAAAAATATAGAATAGCAGCAAAATCAGGCAGTTTATATGGTGAGCATGAAGAGATCATCTTTAATAACTTTGCCTGAGGAATTTTTTTTAAATTTTAAGACATGCCTGTGGTATTCTCTACAATATATATTCTGGTTCACCATGTAACTTTTTATAGGTAAGGTAAGTGCTGATCTGACATTTGTTCTCATTGTGAAACCCTGGATATTAATGTTCACCACTGTTTTCACACGATGAGATCATGCTTGTGCTAATCACTGAAATACTCCAGTATTCTTTGGCATGACTGCAAAGTAGCACACAGCACTCTTTGTGCATACATTAGATTTTCTCAGTCTCTTACTCAGAGTGGCCAGATCCTGACTGCTGAGAGGAATGGCTGGGCTGTGCCTCTGCCGTGAACATTCACACTGTCACAGCAGCTCTGACAGGCACAACTGTCTGCTTGCTGGTTTTATCTCTTAGAGCTGTTTGGAGATTCCTGGGGATGAGCTGAACAGCACTTTTCAAGCTGTCTTTTACCCAAATGAGCCTGAGCACTGTGAAGGTGTCAGGGCAGAGAGTGCTGACATCTGAGAGCTGGCCTGAAAATGGTGTGAGGGGTTCAGATGCCTGGACTCCTGAGGGTCACAGCTGAGCTGGAACCTGGCTGAGTATTCAGTGAGGAGAGTTGTTTGGTTTTTTGGGAAAGGAAGAGGTGCAGTTAGGGAAGGAGGTGCAGAAGAATGCTGTAAGATTAGGACAAGGAGCAGTTCAGTAGTGGGATGATGTGGAATGGCTTTAGTTCATCAGCTGTGCCTTTCTTGCGTCGTTTCTAACCAAACAGCTGAGATTCAGCTTTTGTGAGGGTGAAGTTATGAGCTGGAGCAGAGTCTCAGTGTGCAGGGAGGCTGCATCCTCTTCTGGAAAGCAGAAGGAGCACTCAGCAGCCTGGGTAATCACAGGAGTGGTATCATCTCCCAGCTGTGCTGTGCTGCCTGTGTGTGTTTGCCTCTGACTTCCTTCCTATCCCTCCTGGAGAGGAGGCCGGAGCAGCTGGTCCCAGCTGGCTCTGTACTGATCATTTGCAAGCACAGAATGATGCAAGTGGCTGATTCTGCTTTATTAACTTGAAGGGAAATGATGACCTAGTGAGGAGTTCCTGTGGTGCAGAGGTTGGGTCTTGGGGGCCTAGAGGAGGCTCTTAAACCCACTTAGATTTGTGATTCTGCATGGGGGAGCATAAGCAGTGCTGGGCATGTGTTAAGATCTGATTTGTGAGAGGTGCCTTTGCCTGAATTAAGGTGCAAACAAGACCATATGCTGAAGTTAACAATACGGATTTTATTTAACAATGAATGTGAGGTGGAGAAATAGAGAGAAGTAGAAGGGGGAGGATGGAGGAGAGTGCAATCAAGCAGAAGAGAGTCACCAGCTATGGATCAAGCACCATCCCATTCGTCCTTCTTCACTTATTCACTTCCTTCTTCACTTCTTCGTCCTGGGTACCACTTCCATAGAGCCCAAGTTCCAGGGAGCCACGGGTGGTCTCACAGATGGTGTTCCTGTAACTTGGGGTGATACGTGGGTGAGCAGGTGCTTCCTTTTCCACCATTTGGCACAGGAGGAATTTTTGTCCGGATGTGTTAACCAGGATGTGCTAACCAGATCCTGCTGCCAGACCTGGAATAGTGCCTTCTGTTGCAAATTCCTCCCTTCTGTGCTCGACTCAAGTTCTCACTGTGGTGATTTATCCTATGGCAAGTTCCATCTGTGGCCTTTACAGTATTTGAGACAGGCACCTGTACTCCTTAAGCCTTTAATACATACTGGTTTTGTCATGATGAGGATATTACAGGGCGCATTTTGCAAATGGTGTTTGTGTGGAGGAAGACCTTCCTTGGTTGTTTCAAGGCTGCAAAACCAATATGGGCCCCCTGGGTGTATGGAGCAGCAGTCTGTCCTCTCCAGGGAGGTGCAGTGGCATATTGAGGTATTTGCAGAGGGCTATTCTATGATTCTGTGAGCTAAACAAGAAAGCAGGTGGGAGCAGAAGCCTCTTGTTTTTCTGCATGGGGAAATCCAAGTGCTCCCTTTCAGTTCTGCAACAGCTTTTCCCTGGTCACATCACAGGAAACCCTGTCTAAGGATGGACCAGTGTGGAAGAAAGCACATTACAGTCCAGAGGAGAGAATTATGCTGTCATACCTGCCTCCTTTGATGTTTTTCAGCTTCTAGTTCTGTTAGGAAACAGAACAAAATGGTTCCTAATGTTAGGATTTGATAGGTATCAGTACCACATGGGCTTTAGTGTCTGATGAAAGTGGAGCTGGTGATTTCTGAAGTAAAATATTTTCACAAGGAAATGCATGACTTTATTTAGAATCCATAAATCAAATGTGATATTCTCAGTTACTCTTTCATGAGGGGATGATTGCTAATGAATATTATAAGATGCTGAAGTTGCTTTTGTGCAGAATTCTCCCCAGTCCCTGTGGCACAGCACCCAGCCTGCTGCTGCACATGCAAACTTAATAAAGCCAGGTACTGGAGGCCCCTTTGAGCTTCCTCTAGTCCCTTTACAGGCTGTTTGCAATCTTCACAGCTTGAAAACCACATTTACTCTTCTCTAAGCCACCTGCAAATAGCAAATCTCCCATGTAAAGTATTCACAGTGCTTGAATCTTTGGAATTAAAATCCTTAGTAGTCATTCACTGTCCTTTGCTTCTTCCAGTCTTCCAGCATAATTGTTTTGTTCTTTATTTTCTGGAACCTTTCTTTGCATTGGTGCTCTGTCCACCATTACTACGGTCTTGCCAGGTCTTGGAGCTTGGCATTAGGGCAGCCTGCAGTGAGTGCCTTTGTGAAAATCACTTAAGTGACTTTAAAGAACTAATGAGCACTCCAGAGACCTGTGCTGCCAATTTCTGAATCCTGCTGGTTCTTAGCACTCTTCCTGTCCATGAAGCCCCGTAAAACATGTACCCTTTGAACATTTCAGCACTTTTTTTCACTGCTGAGTTCTGTAGTGCCAGCCACAAACTTAGCTGCAGCATGCAGGTAAGGGAATAGAGTCACAGAATCGTTTAGGTTAGAAGAGACCTCTAAGATCATTGAGTCCAGCTGTTATCCCAACACTGCCAAGTCCACCAGTAAAACATCCGTAAGTGCCACATATACATGTCTTTTAAATATCTCTGGGAATTCTGACTCCACCACTGCCCTGAGCAGTGTCTTCCAGTGCTTGGCATGCCTTTTGGAGAACTTGTCCCTAATACCCAACCTGAACCTCTGCTGGCTCAACTTGACACCATTTCCTCTCATCCTGTCCTGAGTTACCTGGGAGAAGAGACCACCTCCCACCTGGCTACACCCTCCTGTCAGGGAGTTGTCAAGAGTGATAAGGTTCCCTTGGGCTTCCTTTTCTCCAGGATAAACACCCCCAGCTCCCCCAGCTGCTCCTCATCAGACTCGTGCTCCAGAGCCTTCCCCTGCCCCATTGTCCTTCTCTGGACACTCTCCAGCACTTCCCTGTCTTTGTTGTAATGAAAAGATATTGTAGACATTTAACCTTGTTCTTGGTCCTGGCTGCAGCTGCTTGGTGACCGCTGATTGCCAGCATATGATCAGTTTGGTTTTTTTTCATTATTATGTGAATTAAATTTAAGGAACATAAATTTTTTGGAACAAAAATATGGAACAGAAATTCTTGGAGTCTTCCAAGAGCTTCTTGATACTATTTGGAAAATCAAACTGAAAATCAGATCAGCTCTGACAATGCAGACTGCTACTTCAAGATGTCACTCTAAGGTTTTTTGCATAAATTTTGTGTGAATGAATTTTCAGAGAGACATAAAAAGAGAAAGGTTATTAATCAAGCCCATGTGTTTTAATTCTTTTTTTCATCATAATGGTACCCCAAAACTGCATTTCTCTTTTATTTTTAGGTTAGCAGTTCTTAAATTATTTGGTAAGAAACATTATTACTTAGACATAATTAATTAGGAAGTTGTAATCTGCAAATTTGTTTCACAATGAGTGTATTCTGTTTTAGATGATACTTGCTTTTCTTTAATTTTTAATAGAATTGTGCTGCAAGTTAAATTGTATTCATATGCTATTTTACCAAGAGCTAGATTAATTCATAGAAATGTCACCTATTCTTCTAATCAATTTCATTAATGTTTTCACCAAAATAAGAGGCACCAGACACTAATGCTGCAAGTGAATGAGCATGGAAAGTTCAAATTATATGGAGTAATATACTCCTAGGAAAGTATCTGTCACAGCTGTAATTTCTAATTGTTCCTTACTGACTTGAGTTTAATTCCTGGGTTAAAAAATAAGAACATTCAGGCAGAAGAACAGTCATTGATGCATATGTCTCCCACAACATTGTTCTCTGTGTATCTCCTGACCCAGCACATCTATCATTCCATCTTTACAGCCTGAGTGGTAATGAACAGCAGACACTCAACAGCAGTATCTGATTAAGTGCATCAGTCAAGGCAGGCCCAATTTTAGCTTCATTCTCCTTCAGAGTGGTGTGACTTCACTGTTTGATATGCCATGTTTTTGACAGAAGGAATGTCAAAGCTAAACAAACCTTGCTGAGTTGTAAGCTTTCTTTCTCTGTGCTTGTTTTCGCTGGGACTTGGGGGCTGTCAGCATGGGCTTGTACGTGATTAAGTAGCTGTAATAGTTTCCTGTGTGAATATTTCTTCACACTCAGAAAGCATTTGTGTGACTTAGCTTGGCCTGTTTTAGAAATGGTTATAAAAAGAATTGGTTTGGTTGTCTGTTCAGTTTTAAATTCACACACTGGCTTTCTTTTCTACAACAGTTTTGTCATTATGGCATGTGACTCCTTACGCTCACATTGTCATAACCCAGACTTAATTTTGTCTGTTTATAAGCAGATCCTGTGTGTACAAAACTACCTTGTTTATTTCAGGAGGGGTGCTTAGAACAGGGGAGGAGGATTGCTTGCTGCATTTGTTTTGTAAACAATCAGTAAGTTCTCGAGTAGATCAGCTATGAAAGTTGCTTACTTTCTTACCAGTGAACGAGAATATTGTTTGTACAGTGACTGTGTTTCAACACAGTTTATTGACTTCTTGAAAAACTCATCCCTAAACTGTATCATTTTGTTCATACTTAAACTAAAGGCATTTTTAGAACAAAGTGAAGGTTTTGGAAGAGTCATAATGTAGCAAGTTATGAACAGCATGGAATTTATTTGTCTAGCATCATTCACACCTGGCTGGACTTGCAGTATTTTGACTGTGAACAGTATAGAGTGGCAAAAATTACAGAGCTCTTGTGCAAAGAGAAGGGAGCTGCGAGTGGAAAGTGAAGACACAAATCAATGCTACTATATTTTGTGTGACAGTTCTCCTCTACAACTCAGTCATTCTCCTCTTCTGGGAACTTGCAGACATTTTCACCTTGCTTCTGCAAAGCCCTGTGTACTTCCAAAGATGTTGAAAGCTGGCTATGTGTAGTTGCACCTTGACCTTCCCTTGTGTTGCACTGCACTCTTCCTTGAGCAACACCAGCAGGAAACAAAAGCAGAGTTGGGGGGGGAAGCCTTTTTCGTGGAAATCTCAGGTAATGCCCTTAAGTGAGGTGAGTCATGTTTGCTCTTTAAGGGAGTTTGGAGTGGTGGAAGGCAAGCAGAAATGAACTGCTTAACAGTCAAGATAATTTTGAATGGATGAGTCGTTCAAAGTGAAGAAGAATATATGTAGGGTTATTTTATAAGTGTGATCAACTGATAGTTAAAGATTAGAAAGCTCTTCTTACAAAGGACTGGCAAAGAACATTGTCACCTGATGAAAAATTAAATTGTTTTGTTAGACAGTAGAGCTTTTCTTTCATATACAGAAACTATGCAGATTTAAACTGTCCTTAAGAAGTTTGTGCAATAATGTTTTTTTCTTATATAGTTGAATGTTACAGATAACTTAAAATCTTTCCTAGTAGCTGAAAGTTAAGTATCTTTTATGTTACTGCTACTCAAGTTGCTTCACAAGTAGGATTTGTAGGGTAGTTTCAAGGGACGTTTTTATTTTCACTAAAAACAGTTTGGAATTTGATCTTAAAACCCAACCATTTTCTGAAGTTTATCAGCCATTTCTATCTAGAAGCTGATGAAAAGTTTTCATCTACACAATTTCTTCTGGTTATGCAGTCGAATGTCTGGATATCACATTTCCATGTTGGGACATGTTACTGTTGGGCTGAATCAGTTTTTCTAATAAAAGGTTCACATTTACAAACTTATCTCTCACAGCAGCTAGAAACTGTTGAGTTTTGCTGCTTGAATTTCGTGCAGTTTGTTACCTGAATCTCTTATCAACCTTTTTTTTGTTTAGTCTTAGACTGTCTTGGCTACAGACTCTCAGCACTACATTCCTTTTCTGTTCCCAAGGATTCCAGCACTATTCCTGTATTATACCTCTTCTTCAGAAATCCATGGAAACCCTCAGGGTAGGAGTACCTCCTTTCTCTCTTCTGTTTCCTATGGAGGGAGCTGTGCTCAGCAGTAATGATGGAAGAGGAGTTTTCCTCAGGCAGCACTGTTCCTAGTCTCAGGCCATTCCTCACTTTTTGGATAGTCCTGGACTGGTGGGCTTCCGTGCCTAGGCAACAGGGTGCCTTTGATTTCTCAGTAAATCTGAAATCACTTGTAACACTTTAGTCATTGAAGATAAAAGCAAGGTAAGGTTATTTAACTTCACAGTTAGATGGTTAAAAGAGACAGTCAAAATTTGGAGAGACATAAAAGCACAAGTGGAACTATACTTTGTAGCTGCTTATTTTAGCAGAGCTCCAAGAGGTTATCCCTCTCTGCTTTGTCTAAAAAAGCTGCCAGGAGACTTCACACTGTGGGGATCCAGTCCTTAAATGTCACCTGTCCAGGCGATGTACCCTGCAGAGGAGCTTGTCCATCACTGAGAGTTTTTCTACAGAATCCTCTGGCTATCTGGCTGTCATTTTCACCTCCTCTCAGATTTTCATACTTTACAGAACCTCATGCTTAACCAGGACTCCAAACTTTTCCCTGAGGGGTTCACCCCTGCAATCTCTGTGACTTTAAACATTTTTTCCTCCAGTGCTATCAGCTGCCCAGACAATTAGCAATACTTTTTGTTAGGTGTAAACAGAAAACCTGACAGCTGGCCTGAAGTTTTATTTGGCCATAAACAAAGCACTTAACCAACAGTCTGAATGGAATTTTTTGTTCAGATAGCTGTGGGAAAGGTTTTTCTCAGCACAAAACCCTTAAAAATGTAGGTAATGAGAACTGTGCTTCATAGAAATAAGAATGCTAAAAACTGTGCAAATGTAGGAGGGAGGTTAATGAATACCAGGGCATAAAGAGCCCCTCATTGAAGAGACGATTGCTGTGACTGAACAAAGATTGAGGGATACAGCTGGAGTGGTGCTGCAGTGTGGGTTAGTGGGGTTGGGTGCAGGCTATAGCAGTGATAGCTCATTGCTGCTGTGCACAGCATACTTGTGCACAATGGCTCAGTTCTAAATGTGGCCCATGTTATTTTGCTTATTAATGTGGCATATTTCAGTTGTACACATAATGTGTTATCAGGATTGAGGCATCTTTCAGGCTGACCTCAGAGAACGCATTTCTGAAAACCTGAATGTACAAACCAAGATATTTACTTTACACCAAGAGATATACGCATCCGGTGGTGCCACATTGTGTTAGGTACACAAGACGCTGTGATTATTCTGTCTGCTCTTGGGTCCAAAGGGCAAACAGCTCGTCCATGACAAAGGTGTAGCTGGTGTGAAGGGAGCCAGCTGCCACGTCTCCATTCTTTGAGGGCACAGTGTCTGGGTAACTGCTCCTCAGCACTGAGTACTGCTGGACATGGAGGTAATGCTGGAGAACTGTCCCCTGCCAGAGAGTTATGGAGGTGATGCTGGAAAGGCTGTAAGCACTTGGAGCTGTCTTTCTGGCCTGTGGATGTTCCCCATCTGGAGTTAGGACATAATCTTTCATGAGTGAGATGGCAAGGGACTACTGCAATACATGTAACAGGAACAAGTGCTCCTGATCGTTTGTAGGACTTGGGAAATCCCACCAATGTAGAAGAACTTCTCAGGGTCATGGACTGGAAAAATGCCAGCAGTTGCTGTCAAGCTGGCATCTCATTTGCTCTTCAGGCCCTGCATTATTTAAGTTGCTGGTATTTCCCTGGTAACATGGGTAGCTGGCATTCAAAGCTGGAGTGGATGAAGAGGCATTAGCCCCACTGAACACAGTGCAAGGTTGCTGGCAACCTTACAGAGCAAAGACTTCTTCCTGAAAAGCATTAGACACACAGATCCCAAAATTAGAGTGGAAGCAGGAACTGTCTGTCCTGTCATCAGGCAGAATGCAGCAGGCGAGGATCCCGTGGCTGCCCTGCTGGTATTTAGATGACACCTGCTGGTCCAGTGTCCCCACTTGTCAAGGATATTCTCCATGCACAGAACAAGGCATTCTTGGATGTGCTACAGCACTGGACGTAATGTGCCTCCTGATGAGAAAATGAGCTGCCTGTGAGGAAAGCATATCCCTTATCTAAAACTATCAGCTGGTGTCATTAGAGAGGTTAGAGGCAAACCACAGGAGATAAACTCCTTGAAAAGGGCATCCCCAATTCAAGTGTTTTTTAGCTTGGCTCTGTCTCATAATGTAATCCCTTGTGTTTGAGTGGGGTGACTTTTTGATGCGTGTTTAATCCATTCAGGAAATTCAGAACTTGACTGGACAGGGCCCTTTGTAGTCTGATGTCACTTTGGAGTTGCCCCTGCAGTGGGTCAGGTGGGTGGCAGCCAGAAGAGTCACTACCAGCTACTATCATCCTTTAAGTGTTACAGCCATACAGTTCAAGCTTGAAAATATGTTCAAGACTGCATTACTTTTTACTCTTCCAGATACCCACAGCTTTTTCAAACAGCAGGAGCATCGGAGAGAGAGATGGGAACAAAATCACGCGGCTGTCAGAAGGGTTTCTCGGCGCTCTGTCAGCAAGGAGCGATGGGTGGAGACGCTTGTGGTTGCAGACAGTAAAATGGTTGAATACCATGGAAGTGATCATGTGGAGTCATATATCCTCACTATAATGAATATGGTATGTACAATATTTTGGGGTTTTTAGATAGACAAATGAAGCAAATCTGAATTTGATTATGCTACTGATCTTCTAACCGGTCTGCAGCATTGCTCGTGGAGAAAAATGTAGTATCATTAATTTATATTAATTGAAACTCTGTATTTTTAAGTATTTTTTACCTTGTATTTTGTATAGACACAATTTTTCTCTGGATTTATGCGAGAGAAGTCTCATAGCTATAAATGCTAGCACTGNNNCTTTCTTTCCACTGAAATTCTCTGTCTCCCTTGGAACCTGTTGCTCACTGGTGATTTCAGATTTTTGGCTATGGCAGAAAGAAATTCTACAGGTTTTAAGCATATGAATTCTTTTACACATTGGTGGATGAGAAAGGCACATAGGGGCCTGCTGGAAGTTGTAGTAACTTTGCAAAAGCTGAAATACGAGCTTGTTACTGTTTTGGTCACAAATCCAAACAGCAATATATGAGCTATTATGAAGCAAGTTAACTGTCCCAGTTGAATCCAATACAACTTTTCTTCCAGATAAGTATCCTTTTTGGACTACAAAGTTCACAATGGAATAAAGAAGAGTTGAACTTCAAATGCTTTCCTGTGTGGCAAGTTTCAGAATATAAGTTGTTCTGGGAAAATCCATAGTATCTGCCCATAGATATGTCTTCTGTTATTAATACCTTTTATCAATATTATGTGTATCATGGTAGATAATGAGCATGGGAGTATATTGAGGGTATATTCTGTGTGGTTATCATGGAAATGTGCAATATATGTAGAGGCAATCAGAGTGTAATTCTACACATGGTGGCTGATCCTGTGAGTTTATACAGTATGTTCCCAGCTGTGCCCCAAGCAGTCTGACTTGGGCTGAGGCAATGAACCTGAGTAAACAGATACAAAGGTTGTTCGAGCACGTGAGGTTTTTTCCACACAGGAAGAAGTGCTTTGAATAAAACCCAGTCATTCTCAGGTTCAGGAACAAACAAGGCTCAACGTTTTCTCTGCAATCTGACCTTAGATATTAGGGTTACTTAAAATGTTTCAATTTTCAGTAGAGCACCCTTAAAAAAAATCCATATCCAAATCAGACCTCTGTAAACACAATTTCTACTTCATTTCAGTATTTTCTCCTTTAGTGGTCTTCTCCATAACGGTTTTGACCTGAAGGCAGTCCATTTTGTTCATTCATATTTCCTGTGATAGATGGCATAGGTCACATATAGATATATGTATAGATAGGCTGTGATTATCTTCTGCTCTGATTCCTTTTCCTCCAGCCTAATTCAACAGTGTGATGGTGTTTATAATAATTGGGTCACGTTTTTGCGAAGTTCAGTTACTGTTTTTTATTTGGAGTATTTTTTGATTGAAGTCGTTATCTTGGCTTTTGTTCTTACCATCCTCTCCTGTAGTCTGAAAACATAAGAGTAGCCATCATTCAACTAATTTTTCTTTGCTTAGTACTGACTTAATTTTGCTTTTTTGTGACAGAGTTCATTTAAAACGGGACGACTTGATATGCTGGTTTATTTACACCTTGAGTGGGCCTCTCCATCAGTGTTGAATGACTAGATGTTGCATTCCTTTCTGCTAGTGTTTTTTATGAACTCAGAAATTTTTGAAAGGGAAATGGACATAATATAATCTTATTTGGGCTTTTGCTGTTTTGCTTAGTAACTTTTGCCAAATGCTTTATCATCATTCATTTGGCAGAGTTACCCTTTGCAGTAGTTGTAATATTTATTGCATTTCAGTAAACTTTCAGAATTTGAGAATTTAAAAAGCAAAACAATCCCCAGATCAACATTATGCTAGAATTAAATGTATTTTCTCTCTGAAGTTGTGTTTTGCTATAGAGGAATCAGTTAATCTCCTATCCCCTGGCTCTGACACAGGTCACAGGGTTGTTCCATGATCCAAGCATTGGCAATGCAATTCACATCGTGCTGGTACGGCTCATCCTCTTTGAGGAGGTGGAGGTAAGGTTTTTATTTACCTCAAAATGTAACTTAGAAAACTTCTGGGTTCAATGCATTGGATTGTAATCGTATTTGATTAAAATAATGTTTTAAATTTACTCTGTTATTAACCTTCAACATGTCTGGTTTTAGAATAAATACTGCCCTGGACAGCAAAGTATTTTAGCTGATGACTTCAGATATTTCTGCATAAAATTGCATAGGAAAATGTAATTAAAATAGGCAGATTGAGAGTGGGGAAATGGAACCTCCCCAGTGTCAGAAGAACATGGGATGCCAAAGAAGACTAGATGAGAAACAGAAGCTACACATCAACATTGAGGATCTAATTACCTAGCATTGCCTGGAATGTATTATGAACTGTAGTGCTATGCTATTTTCAAGTCTCTGAAGAGGTACATCTCTTAATGGGCAGTTCAAGCATGTATTTTTCTTTTTAAATCTCTTTTGAAACAAAGAAAAATGAGGACAAAGTAGATGGTACTAGCTGTATATTTATAGTTTCCAGTGTCTCTGTTTAACAAATATGTTAATATGTGCTTAAATACATGCTGGTTGTCATGATTTTATGGTTATTTTTTAAATGCTGTGCATGAGATAGCTAGTTCTGACCAGAGGAACACCTTAATGGGATTTTCTCAGTGGCTTAAAATTTATAACCATGAGCAAACTGAGGCAAGATAAAGGGAGTGTCCAAGACCAGAAATCAGAAAATTCAACTTGAGATGAATTTATTTTGCATACTTTTTTATTTAAGGTTTTCAGTAATTTGCGTGTAAACTGTATAATAATAAGTTGAGAAAGAAACAATTATGACTGCGTTGTTTATCTTTGGAATTGAAAAATACTGTGAAATAAATACTCTGTTAGAAGCATGTTCTCCGAATATGACAGTGTTCACATAACATTGAGTGACAAATTTGATCACAAGGTCCCACGATAAGTAATCTTCACCTTCTCTTCAGAGGAAGATTTTATTTCAAGAGAATATAAAATGTTTGAAAGTTTCAGTTCAGTATTGGATCTTACTAGGCTCATTTTCAAAATGCATGTAGATTTCTGCGTTCTGTAATTTTTCCTTTAGCTGTACCAATTACAGAAATGTCAGCATTTTAACTTAATAGTCAATGTTAGATAAACAGGTGTCATTGCTCCTAATGATGGCTCTAACTTTAGGCAAAAGCATAATTGATTACATTTAGATTACCCATCTTCACTGCTCACTTCACTGAAGTGTTACTGCAATGCAGTATGGTCTTTACAGTAATATATTCCTTCATTTCCCATTAGCAAGGCTTGAAGATAGTGCACCATGCTGATAAGACATTATCCAGCTTCTGCAAGTGGCAGAAGAGTGTCAATCCCAAGAGTGATGTCAACCCCACACACCATGATGTGGCTGTCCTTCTCACCAGGTATGACAGCAGTGACTGACTGTTGCTCAGTTGCATTTCTTTGATGATACTTCTTTATAGGCTCATGCCATCACTTATTTCAGCCTGGACAGAGCTCAGAAAAGTGTTCGAAATATTTATGACTCTATGTGTGCATAGGGGTTAGAGTTGCATCTTAGTCACAAAATTTGTGAGTCCTGAGAGGTGAGCAATTTCCGCAGCTCAGGTAATTTTCCCCACTTGATGCTATCTCATTTTGTGCTTAGTGACTGCTCTATTCTTGTTTGAGACAATATACCAAAACAAGGTAGCATGTAGATGAACAGCTCCTGAAGAAGTGTGCAGGTGCAGCTCAGAAACAAAGAGTATTGTGCAAACATGGTGCCATTAATTTTTAAGCTTTAAAGCATATGATTTTTGAATATCTCCATATTTAAGGGGACACAAAATATTTTTTAATGTCTGAGCAAAGGAAGAACAGAAACCTTGAAAGTGAGGTTGTCTGAAGTTATGCCGGGAGTTTATGTCATGGCACGAAATGGGACTTCTGCAGGTCTGTAAAAATTGATTCAGTTTGCACAGAGGTGGCAGAAAAGATTGGGTCTATGGTCTAAAAAAACCAGGCCTCCACTAAAGTCTGTCAGGCAAAAAAACCCAACCTAAAACATGCCTCAAGTGGCTCAGTAAAAATGAGTCACAGAATCGTCATGTTGGAAAAGACCTCCAAGATCATCAAGTGCGCCTTTTGACCTTCTCAACGTTTTCTTGGTCAAAAATCTTAAAATAAGAATGTGAAATAAAGTCTCACAATGATGTGAGATTTCACTCTCCAAATATGAAGTGCTCAGACAGTTCATTTGAACGAAGCTGAGCTGTGGTGACTTTAGTAAACCATGCTTCAAAATGCTGTCACGTGGAAGTTCTAAAACTTTGACTTTTGGGAGTTGGCAGTGAGTGTATGTATCTAGGCACTACAGCCACATAAATACTGGCTACAGACTATAGCAATATAGTGGTAGTAGAGCAAGTAGATCAGGTAGAACTTGTAGAGCAAGTGCATGTTGTTCCAAACAATTTATAAAGGACTTGTCACTATGATTTACTTAAAATGCAAATTAGCACATTATAAGGTGGAAGCTTGCTACCCAGTGTCAGTGACACTCCACAGTTGGTTTCAAGCTCTTTAAATGGCGCCTCTCTTTTGTGATTCTAGAAAGGACATTTGTGCTGGCATGAACCGTCCCTGTGAAACCTTGGGCTTGTCTCACCTGTCGGGCATGTGTCAGCCTCACAGGAGCTGCAACATCAATGAGGACTCTGGCCTTCCCTTGGCTTTCACTATTGCCCATGAACTTGGACACAGGTACAGTTGACAGGGAAGGGGGAGCATGTCTCAGTCAAATTTGCATCTTAATACTCAAATTGTGAGACAGAAACAGTACAAAAAGTGACTAATGTCTCTGTTACTAGAATCAAAACTTACTTCAAAGCAAAGAAATAAGAAATAAATTCTTAGGCCTTTGACTTGTGTTTTGCATATACAACTATTCAGTACATCAGAATGAAATAATTAAGCTACAAAAAAGCATCACTCAATCGTGGTAATTTTTCCAAACATGCTAGATCTCTATGCCATTACTTTAGATAATCCCAGGTCAATCCAAAACATTTACAGAAAACGAACCTGTCTCATTATATGAAGGCATTTCAGTAGTTCAGATTAGCTAGAAAATGTTTTTAACTCATATAGAAAAATATATATTAGTCTTATAATATATTATAGTTAATATTCTTTTTTTTATGAACAAGTAAAGTCTTTTTAGGGCATTTCTTATTAAGTGGTATTTTCTGTGTAATAATGCTATTGTGGGTACACTTAGGTCAAGATAAATAAAGTTCCAGGGTTTTTTTTATTTTTTAGTTTTAGACATGGTTAATTTTTTTTTTAATTGGGTATTTTTGTTTTAGCTAAATTTCTCAGAATTTTAGATTTTTGGAAGTGTTTTGGTTGGTTAGATGGTTTATTAACTTACTTGAAAACAAAATTAATTTTTGAAATTGTTTTGACACAGCTGTTTTCCTCAGGGCAGAGTGTTGTCTCATGGATACTCTGGTTTGACTGTAGTGCCTGCACTTTTCAACTGGACTATGTTGCTTGGCTAAGTATCTACAATCACATTAATTTCACTGTGCACCAGCCACCAATCAGGATGGAGTCTCTGTTTCCGGATAGGATATAATGATGATGATGATGATGATGATGATGATGATGATGATGATGATGATGATGA
>JANRMJ010000079.1:10592081-10605935 GCA_025584955.1 Alethe diademata | reverse complement strand
TTTGTAATAGCTATTTCAGAAGGTAGGAAAATTATAATTTATAATGGGGATAGGCAATAGCTCTTAATCAGCAGCATAGGGATGGTTTGGATGGATGTTGCATTATCTTTTCGTATCATCAATGGAATGCCAGTTATGGTAAACCATTTATTCCCACCTGTGTTTGCAGAAGTTCATAGTAAACAGTCTTTGAAAGATTCATGTATACCACTGTTGACATAGAAGTAGAAATTCTGCAAATCTGCTTCTCTGGATTCGTGGCAGACTCCAATATGGGCAGCTTTCATTCTTCTGTTTCACATTTTGAAAGCTTTTGACCAGTAGATTATTAATTAAACAATTAATAAACCTCACTCTCTCTAGCTACTTTTTCAAGAAACTAACCCTGGAATCGAGTATGAATACACTGTACGTAAAGAAGAAAGTAATGAGAATGAGATTGGAGAGCCAGAGTTTTTTTGGCAATATGGAGAGTGGACAGCCTGCAGTGTTACCTGTGGAAGAGGTAATTCCTCACTTCTTTTTCTCTTGCTGCTTGCCTTCGTTACAGATGTAGTCCTCAAAGAGGTAACGTTCTTTAATCTGCATTTGGTTGGAAATCATATCACGTGGTTACAAAAATGATGTGAGGAATAACTTGGTGCACTTTGAGGGTGTCAGAGCCCTGGAACAGGCTGCCCAGAGAGGCTGTGGAGTCTCCTTCTCTGGAGACATTCAAAATCTGCCTGGCTGTGATCCTGTGCAGCTTGCTCCAGGTGACCCTGCTTTGGCAGGGGTGTGGACTGCATGATCTCCAGAGGTCCCTTCCAAACCCAAACAAACTTTGATTCTGTGAATAATGTATTTTGGCTTCTAAATAAAAATTTTTAAAGTTATGTATGTCAAATAGGTGTCTAAAACACCTGTCCTGAAATTCTTAGCTTCTGTTAATCAAAATAAGAACGTACAGTTTTATTTCCTTCATAACTTTTGTCAGTACTGTTAACAATAGCCATTTTTTCCAGCAATATGAATTTATGACCTGCTATTGTTTCCCTGTTAAGTCTTTTCAAAAAGATTTCAAAAAATCTTCATTTCTGTCCTGCCTTGTCAAGCAACAACTCTTTTTTGTGCATTGCTCAATAATTACTTAATTGTTATTTGTTTTGAGAACTTCCATGTCTTTGCCACTTTGGCAATGGCTTGGGTACCACTGCAGTTATATTGTAGTTATGTGCAACACATTAAACCAGACAAGCAAAATGATGATTGTGAAGTAGGATTTAACAACAGGTCTAAAAGCAGGCTTCTGGTAGCTCATACAAAATGCTAGCCGGAGAATTTCCTCTGAAGTAGCTAACATCAATAAGGTAAAGTTAATATTTATAGTAAACCAACAGTAAGGATAAGGAGACCAAATCTTTACATTAGTAATTTTTTAAAACCCATCTGTTGTGGGAATAATTTGGAAAATGTGAGGAAAAGGTTGTATACGAAGGCAAGTCTGAACTTGGGGGAAAGGAATTGAAGCCTTCTGTCTGAATTAGCTCTTAATTTTCACAGGACAGTAAAATAATTCTGGACATGCAGCCATAACCTTATTCTTTGACCATTCTGTACAGTGCAAAAACTGTATAGAGGAGTAGAAGATCAGTAGAAGACCAATAATATGAGAAAAGCCTTTTCTAATACTAGAGTATTGTTAGTGGTTTTTGGTAATTACTGCATTTTTAACTGCTTTGTGGAAGAAAAGTAAAAGAACAAACAAGTGTTATAACAAATCTGGTTGTGAGTCTAAAAGTAGTGATGATTGCAGGGGCAGCATTTTAAAATCTCTCCTGTCAGGGAAGACACTAAAATAATGCATTTTCAGTGTTTTGGATAAAAGGCATTTTCTGACCTAATTTTATAAGATTAAAAGAAGAACTTTTAGAAGCCTGGTGTAAAATATCCCATCCGAATTACATCCACATATTATTTTAAAAATATTTATATATGTATAATCAACGTATTATAGAGATGTATATTCTTTCATATATATGTATGTGATAGATGTGATTTGTTTTTGTTTTCTGGATTTTTTTTTTGAGAAGAGTCTCTCAGTACAAAACTCTATGCTTTCTGGTGGGGCAACACCCACTATTTTCTTCAAATAGGTGCACAAAACATGTGTTTTGCTTGATTGTGTGCCGTAAGTTTTAGTCCTGATACCTGCCTAATTTTAAGTTGTGTTTAATGTAAAAATTGTTGTGATAAAAAGGGAGAGGAGGATAAAGTCTTAGTAGACTGTTTATTATGCTGGTTTGAGGTTATTTTTACCTTAGCTGCAGTTTTCCCAGAACTGTTACTCACTAGCTAAATTGTAGCCCTGAGTACTCTCTTCTGGCTAACAAACTGTGTGAGGTGGCTTTGATTTCTAAACGCCACGCGTTACTTGGAGAACTGTGGATTGTGAGGTTTTTTCAGTTTTTATTTACTAATTGACTACCTCTGTTTACTGCATTTGTGCTTTTAATAGATGCTTTTTGAGCTTATTACCTCTGTGTAAGTAGAAATCATGTTTCAGACAAGGTTAGGGGCTTGGTGGCATCAATTGGAAGGGGAACCAAGAGGTACATCCCAGTTCATGAAGGGCACAGACACCTCACCAGTTCTCTGTATTCCTTCATGGACAGAAGAAAAGAAATGAATAAACCTGTAGCCCTCTTTCCTCTGAGATACAGATATTTAGAAAATAACTGGTGAGGTCTAAAGAAGGTTGTAGTTTGCTAATGCAGTGATGCAGTCAGGGTATTGTCTCATTCCCTGCCCATTAAAACAGAGAAATCCTGGCACAGAGCTCCAATGCATCACTTGGAGCAGGGCAGTCTGATATGCCAATCTGCCTCCAGTTCTCTGCAGGTACACATTTTATTTGGTTATGCTTTGGGCCATCGAGATGTGGACCAGCATCACTGCTCATAGTATTAAGGTTGGAAAACACCTGCAGGATCATGGAGTCCAAGCTTTGACCAAACACGACCTTGTCAACTAAACCATGGCCCCAAGTGCCTCATCCAACTGTTTCTGGAGCACTCCCAGAGATGGTGCACTTCCCAGGGCACCTGTTCCAATGCTTGGCAACTCTTTCAATGAAGAAATTCTCCCTGAAGAAATTCTCCCTGATGCCCAACTGATTTCCACAAAACTGCCTTCTGGCTGTGAACAATGCAATTGATTTTAGGTGAAAGTTTACTCTGTTTACATTCAGAACTTATTGCTGTTGGCAGTAACACACTTGTACCAAATCACTTGCATTTGAAGTGTTCCGAAAAGTTTGCAAGGTTAAAGTGCACTGAAGTAGACAAGATCATCTTCTGCTATGGGTGTGCTGCACAACAAGTCATATTGAAGACAAGCCTACAGAGAGATAAATAAGAAAAGCTGTATTTATTTAGCCTAATATTACTAGTAAATAGCTTTTAAGGATATTGCAATTACCATTTGGTAAACAATAAACAAATACTTTTTAGGACAAAAAAGGAGGACCAAGAAAGATGGACTGTTGAACTAACTTTGACAGCTGCAGCCAGTGGGACAAATTTATCCTTACCTAGACTTCTGTTCTCCTGGCAAACCTGGACTTGCCAAAGATCGGCATAGATCTTAGATCTGGGCCTGCATAGGTCCTTTCATCACCACTGGTCAAAACCACAACAAATCCAAGCTTTTGGTAGCCACAGAAATAGTACAATACAAACAAATGCTTTCTGGAGCCAAGAAAGAAAATTTGCATTAGGGAATAACAAATAACAGACAGGGCAATGGACTGATATAGGAAAGCTTCATCAGTCCTAAGGGAAAAAAATATTATTTTAGCCTTGTGGTGCAGCTCCTTATCCATGGGAAATGTTCCTAGAAAAAGTCTCAGTGATGAATAAAGACTTTGTAGAGTGAAGCTGTCTCTTCCCAGAATGAACACAGGGTAGCTTCCTGGACATATTTTCCCCCAGATTCTTGGCCTCAAGGTAGCACCATGCCATGCCCTGGTACATATCCTTCTCCAGCTACCCACTGCAGGGCTTCCATCTGTTGTAGTGACAAAGAAAGCTCTGGCCAGTCTGCTGTAACACCACTGAATGGGGAAGAAATGCTCTCTGAAAAAGCAATGCTTTCTATGGCAAGTATATGCATGCAGGGAGAAGGAGAACACATTGCAATACCTCATACTCATTTGCAATGTAGAAAATAGATGAGTAATTACATTGCAATCCAGTTCATGGCAAACAAGCACCAAAATGGATCATTTGTAGTAGAAGTCTTAACCTTTTCTCTATTCTCAGTGCAGGACAGGTTGAATCTCTTCCTGCCATTTGCTTTATGGTCAAAGGAATTTCTTTGCAGCCAGAATGTGTGCACACAGGTGTCCTGCAAACTGCTGCTCTCTCTGGACAAGAGCTGTCCCACCAGAGCCTGCTCTCAAGACAGCAGGTAGAGCCTGTAGGCTTTTTTACATGCAGATTAATTTGAATGTGTCACTGAGGTTCTTCTCTAGACCAGCTACTTATTATTCCTTCTTTAAATAATCATTGGAGTGTGTAATGTTGGAATAACGAGTATAAATCCCTTCTCCTTGTCTAAAGCTTTAATCTCGTTTCTTAGAACCAGCTTTGAGTGCATTAAATGTAACAAAAAACATAGCACAGCACAGCTGCAACTAAGGGAGAGTATTAACCAATATCAAGAATTTGTTTCTCCATAGGTAGCACTGGTAGTTGTCAGATTTTAAAAGCTCTGAGAAAGGACTTAAGTCTAAGATTTTTCTGGGAGGGTTCACTATTATGGGCCCTCTAAATCCATAACTTTTACAAAGGCCGCTTTGCAAAATTATCTCCAAGTGTTCCTAAACTTGCAGTGTTGATTTTAGAATACGAAAGTCAAATGTTTCCATTCACTGTTGTGGGTCTGAGTTGTATAGCATTGAGAATATAAAGATTGGCACTTATATTCTGTGCATAACTTGTGCAAGCACAGAATATAATTTGTTTATTTGAATACAAAGTAAACTCCTTACAGAGTATGTAAGAGTATCTAACTCAGACCATTACATGTTTAAAAGCTCTAAAATCAAATATGTCTGTTTCTCTCTTGCTTATGATCCTTCATTTCTGTTGTTTACAGCCCAAACTGAGGGCTCTGCAGCAAAAAGATTTCTAATCTCTCTTTCAAAGGCCTTTCACACCCAGATGACTTTGAACTGGTACCTTTCTTTGCAAAGCAAGTAAGAAATCAAGATCTCTGTGGGTCAGCCTCACATCTAAAGAGTCCTTCATTAGGGATGAAATTTCACAAAGAAGGAGGAATCTGAGCAGATTTAGTGAAATGAAGATTATTCTCTGACCCAAAGATTATCTTTCTTAGTTTCTCCTATCTTTCCCAGAAATACTTGTTTTTTTCACAGAGCTGAAATAGTATACACCAGATGAACTAATCAGCATTGAGGTCAGAGAGAAGTCAAAGTGGTAAAAGAAGGGAAACAGCTACCACTCAGAGCCCTTTAGAAATAACGTTTAGGTTTCAAATATTACTGAGGTTTCAGTATATTTAGAATTTTTAATCTGTGGCCTAAATAAGATATTACCCGCTTAAGTTGTATAACTGTACATACTTGCTAGGGCAGGGTCAGTAGTGACTAATTGTCTACTTCTGCAGTATTTTCTAGTTCAACTTGCTCAAACTGATAAAAACCATTTCATTATGTTGTAACATGTAAACCTACATTTACATGTGTGTATTGATGTATGCATATCAGATTCCTTCCAGCTTTGGAGCTGAACTACCAGAGATTTTGAAACTACAGTGGGAGTTCAAGAAGTTGATTGTTAGAATAAACTATTTCGTTGATGTCAGCTGTTCATTTTATAAGAGTGTACAGCTTCAAAGCAAAACTTTTGCAAGGGTTTATAGGGGCTTTAAAGTGAATTGCAACAGCTGAAATGACACTGAAAATCTATCAAAGCAAAAGACTTCTTGTTTGTGTTTGAAACAGCAACATATGATTTTGAAAGGGACAGAAACACATCAGCAAACTGCTTTGTTTACACCTAGCAGGAAGGTTGCTGAATTTTCTAGTCTCTCCCTGGGAGTCCTGTTGTAAGCCAAAAAGCTTTCTCCAGTTTGAAGTCACCTACAAGTAAGAGATCACCATGTCCAGACTTACTGCAGTCTTGCAGCAATTTGATTGCCCCAGTCCCTTAATCTTCCCTTGCAGGTGACACTAATTACTGTTCCAGGAGATCAGCCTTCATATCTGACTGGAGCAGTGTCAGTCATCAAATCTTGTGCTGTAGACAGTAATTGTTTGATATGTCAGTCAGAAGTCTGAAAGTTATCAAAAAGTGAAAGCATTTCCTCACATACCTGATGTTCTCAGGTGGTAAAAAAAGGGATATAGGTTTCCATGAACTGACCCAAATAGACACGCAAAACTCTCTTCTGTTTTGTTGAGCCAGTGCAGGATTAATGATTGGATTTGTTTATCCTAGAGGGCTTTTCCAACCTTAACATTTTTATGATCCTATGAGTCTGTATGTTGCAGAGGAATGTATTACTATTTCCCAATTATTTTCAATGAATTGCTGTTCTTCCACATAGTTTCCCACACTAGTTATTAGGAGGTCTGAGGAAAGGAGAAGCTTGTTTCCTAAACATACTGCAAAATAGCCTAACACTTATCCCTGATGCCCTGATAAGAGGTCCTGTGCCTGAGAAGGATAAAAGTTCTAGAGATGCTGTGATCTACCATGTGTGTATTAATTGCTGTGAATTAATAGCACAGTTAATGAGAGCTAATAAATGCTTTTTCAGTCTTTTTAGTCCTTAAGATTTGTTTGGACTATTTTAATGCCTCTATATCAGTCTCACTGCAACCTTTCAAACTGTAATATTGCAATACTTTTGTTTACATTGGGGTGCAGCAAGGGATCTGCCTCAAATTGTTGCAGAACTGTGTGGGAAGCAGGCTCCTGGAAACTAGCTTTCTTTAGATTCACGCTAGGTTAATGTAGTATTTTGGTTCATGTTCCTTTCTGTTAAATGAGTGGAATTTGTGTAAATGGAAATGTTAGGAAATAACCCAAATTATTTGTATGGATTGTTTCTGTGCGTCTCTTCCTTACTGTGCTTTGCCTCTTGTGCTGCATGTTGTGTATTACCTACTTAGAAGACTTTTTCGTCATTGATTTCAGTCAAAATGTGTCCCAAAACTTCTTAAAAGTTGAATTCACTTAGAGAGTCACAGTATTATTGTGACTCTGGTTTGTGTTCTGCTTAAACAGCCTTCCCAACGAATAAAGGAAAGGTCAGCAAAACCAGGTTTGCTGTGAATAGCCTGGTGCTGCTGTGTTTCCTTTGTCTGTGGGTAACTCAAGAACCCTTCATAGCCATTTAAATCTGCTTGATGGCCTGCAGGAGCCCTTTCTGAGGCTAACAAATGCCTTAGGGAAAGTGCTTGCTAATATGTCACTTGAGCTCTGATCCAATCCAGAAGAGCTCTGCTTAGCCTTTTAGTCTTGGCTGAAGGCTGCGCATACCTGTGGGTTTGTGCAGCCTGGGGGGATTACTGCTCCTTTTTTTTTTTTTGTGTGTATGTGTGTGTATGTGTGTGTGTGTGTGTGTCTCTGAAGGGGTGCAGAGGCAGATCGCCCACTGCGAGTGGAGGGGCAGCGGAGCCACCAGGAACTCCTTCTGTGACCCGGCCACGCAGCCCCACGGGCGGCAGAAGAAGTGCCACGAGCGGGACTGCCCGCCCAGGTAAGGGTCCTGGGGGGCTCTGGGGGGTAAAGAGCGTCCCTACTCAAAGGAAGGTGCTCCTGATGCCAGGCTGGCGTGGCACCCAAAGCCTGCCATGGTGCCATGGTGAGGGCTGCCACACCTTGCAGAGCAAAGTGCCAGAAGCCCCATAATAAATCAGAAGTGAGCCACCCTGAGAGGTTTATAAAGCAAGTTACTGAGCAATCTGTGCTGGAAATGGCAGAGATTGTTCTCTCATGTATGTAGATACTAGTCTTGTTCAGTTTGGGTCCAGTTATGCCTGAGGATCATATAGGTTCTTATTTAAAAACTGTATTCTTGGCTTAGCTCAAGTGAGCTAAAAATTATTGTGTGTTCCAAAAACAACTAGCAGAGCCTTTAGATGTTATTTCTCAGCATTTTTGATACACCTTTGTTCTTTTTATGAGAGGTAATGAGTAGAAATACCTACCTCTAAAACTAGTTTTTATTCTTTCTTTATAATACAGTATTTTTTTTTTTATTATGTTCCTTTAACTTTGAGTGAAGTTTTCTTCATTCTGTGGTCATGTGGGAGTAAAACTTTCCTTTCTCATAACATTATCTTAATTTATATTAATGTCTGTTTTTTCTGTGCTACCATTTTAACAAGTAGCGTAAGCAAGACTAAACATTCCAGGTGCTTGCAGAGCTGTGGGCTTGTACAGCAGGCACAGATTTGCTGGAAAAGATCAGTATTGGTTTTTATTTCATGCTTTAGATACCTTGTTCTTATCCTCTATTGTCTTTGAAAGTTTTTTATCATGTTGTTCACAAAGGTACACCAGTAATTCTGGTTCTATCAAAATCAAATTGAAGCAATGAGTCCTTGGAGTTCATTGTGTTGCATTTGCCAGCAGTAAATTTCATGAAACTTTGATGTTAAAAGTTATGCATGATTGTTGGGTTTATTAGTTGTTTCCTAGTATTTTCTTAACAGTATATGATGCTTCTGTGGGAGTTACATCTTAGTGCTTGCAGCATAGACTATCAGAGTTCATAATTCTTTGTAGGTTGCCAGGAAATCAATTGACAGTAGACCAAAATTTTTAATTACTTGACTAGTTAAGAGCTGAGGTTACTCATACACATTAAGGTGTTTTACTGATTAACTCCATTTATTTAATTAACTCAATTTATTTAATTAAGTCAATTTATTCAGACCTGTTCTTCAAAAAGCGAGGGAGGGGAATTTGTCACTTTTTGAGCAAATTGCAGAATGTCATACATAAACCAAACTCCTCTGCAGACCGGGCAGAAAAGATCTTGTGTGCTGACAGCCTGTGATGCTTCTTGAGCTTATTCTGTGCTGCAGTGGAAATCACAAGTCATCCTTCTGAGGACAGCAAAATCATGACAAAGTGCAGTGCAGGAAAACCATATGTATTTAATTCTAGAGTCGTGTTGCGTATTTATTTTTCTCTTCTCACACAAAAGTGATTGCAGGAGCTTGACCAAGGGTTTGAGTCGCTGTTCTGGCTCTCAGAATGGCCTACATGCCTAAGGAGGAATAAGTCAAACATAAACCACATTTTTCTGTAATGCTCTTCCAGCTTCCAACTGATTTTAATTCAAGGCATTTCCAGAGGTTTTTATGGCTTGTCTAATCAGTAACCTCCAATGAACCCCACTCCCCTAACCTCCCTCTGCAGCCTTGAAAAAATTCTATTGTATAAAACTTCGTCTGCAAGAAGAGCCATGGCTCTAGTGCCTGTGTGAAGCACCACCACTTTTTAACTGTTTTGAAGCTGGCTCTCACTGTCTTCTGTTGGTGGCCCTGAGTTCTTGTGTCAGAGGAGATGCCAGCAAAGAGCAGATTATTACTCAGTCTTCCCAAGCCCTTCCTTTTGTAAATCTGCTTTCTGTATAGTCCCAGTGTGGGGTTAGTTGGTGTTCACTTTTCCATGGCATATGTGGCACCTCTAATCCAAACAGATGGTTACTAATCTTCCTTTGCAACCCAAGACAACTTAGGGCACTTTGTTGGTTCTAAAAAATCTGAGTGCTGGAGGCAGGTGTGACTGTCCCACGTGGCATTATATGGGATAACTGAGTCCACGTGAAGCTGCTGAGGACAAAGTGTTCTGTAGAGAGGTGGCTAAATTCTGTGCTAGAGGTGAGGGCAGTGCTGTTAAACACAACACTGCGGGAGACCTCTGTTTAGTGCTGAAGCCACAGAACTGAAATCATTGGATGACCTTGTACTTCTCAACAGCAAATCAGGTGCTTTGTAGTACATTCTGTCCAAAAAAATGATGGTTGTTCCCTACTAAATCCCACTGAAGGAAAACATGCTACTAGGCCACTGAATAAAAAATAGGTAATTTATTGAACAGAAGCTACAGACAAAGAATAAAATGGTTGTGGCTGTCACAAACCAGATCTTTCCTCATTAATGCATTTCAGAATGTCAGGTATAAACTGTTTAAATTACAGATTTCTGAGAAGTCTAAGTCTTAACATTCTTGTTTATCAGCCTGATTTGCTCAGTATTTATTTTATGCTTATTATTGCACTTATTACTACACTTTCTCCTAAAATAATTCAGAAAAATTTTTTTAAAACCTTAAAAATAGTGCCATAATTGTGTGCTGTGTTATGATTCAGAGCAAAATAAAAATATGGCTGGACAGCTGAGAGTTAAAATGTCATGCAGTCACTCGAGTACTATTTCAGTGATATTGCTTAGGTGCAGTGCATCGAGGCTGTAGCATAAATGCATGCTTTTTTCCACATTATGCTGTGGAATATGGTTTCCAGTTGAATATTTCTTTGGTAGGCAGGTATTTAGTCCCATAGGTGTCGATGTCAAAATCACTGGATACTACTTGAAAAAGAGTGAGATTTTAACTGTTTATAGTAGTGTGAATAAAGTTTTTCTTTCCCCTGTAAAGAAAATTGTCTGGAGCCTTTTTGACTTGACTACCCACTTAACAGAGGAACCATAAATAGGTTATTTTACAAGTACTTGGAATCTCCTGCTTTTTATCTGTTCTTGTTGTGTTGTCCTGCTTCCAGACTGCCTAGTATACTTCCAACTGTGTAATAAGAGTAGGAAATCTGGTTTCTATTCCGGTGCAGAGAGTGAGATTCTGTGCCCTGTTGGTATTTGCTGTGCCTGATGTTGGACAAATACATAATGAAAGCCAACAGTCTCTCTTTAGCTGTGATATGCCATGATGGGAAGGAGGGAACATTCAGCCCCATAGCCCCAAAATCCCATGCTACTGCTTTTTCAATAGGATTCACACATCATTCACCACACATTTTCTATGAGGACTATGTCGTAGGCTTTTGGGCTCTGTCTAATTTATTACAAGCCTTAGAAACCCAGTTTGTGAGGAGAAGATAAGTCTCATTTAAGGCAGCTGAATGCTACCTGAAAGAATGAGATTTTCTTCCTATCTCTGTCCCAGGCTTAATTGCAGAAGAGCTGAATACTCACACCTGCAGCTCAAAACTACCTGAGGTTTTGTTTTCACCAGGCAGGCTGCTGTCTATTTTGACAGTCTGAGGAAAATTAGTGCTCATGCAAATTAATTACCTAAATTGTGCATTTTGCTTGCTTGTTTGTTTGTTTGCTACCACAATCTTTCCATGCCATGCCTGCCTGTGGAGATAAGACAGTCATTTCACTTTGCAGGAATTTGTTGATGCATTAGTACTTAAGAACCACTCAGTTGCTGTAGAGTAAATGCCAGAGGTAGAATCAGAAGCCAGAGGTAGGAACAAGTATTAGGTGATGACTCCCATGAGGCTTTAGTTTCCACCAGCTTGTCCCAGTCTCTCACCACAGTCTTCAGCTTGCCTGGGAGACCCAGCAGCTTGGTCATTTCATCCCAGAAATTGCATATTTAGAGTTCAGATGGCTGTGTTAATCCTGGATTTGTGCTCTGCAGTCACGTCCACTTTTGGTTATGCCTCTGCAGTGTGAGGGGACAGCAAAAGCTCCAAGATAAGCAGAGTTTGGCAAAGCAGTCACTCAGGTGCTGCTCTCTCCTCTGTGGTCCAGAGCCTGCTCTGGGGCATCTTGTACCAAAACAGACAAATGGGTGTTGGCTGTTTTGCCATCCTTACTTTGCCTTTGTTCCCCTGTGGCTGAGATTCCACAGTTCAGGTCCTCAAGCAGAAACCACAAAGAGACAGGAGAAAAACTGATTCCATGTCTGGTTTCTGACTCTTGGATGTTTAAGGCATATGCATGTACCCTAGGATGAAAATAGGAATACACAACATCAACAATTCCAGTTACTGATTAGAGTAAACTTCCAGAGCAAGTTTTTTTGAACTTACCTGCACTGAGTGAGAAATAAGTCTACAAAAAAAATCACCTGTCTGACTGTTGTTTTATTTTGATCATGAAGACGGAATAGGATAAAATCTCAGTTCTGGGATTTTCTAACTGTGGAGCACCTGACTTTTTTGACTACTTCCACAGCTTTTAAAAAGTGGTTTTTGTGCAACAGTTAATCACACACCATTACTGCTGCTCAAGGTTCTGTGGTAAACTATGATAATTTATTGCTTCAAGTTTGGTATTTCAACATGCCGATTGTTAAACCCTCAGTCAGAGCCATTTGAAAATGCTGTGGGGGAAGAGGTGTCAGTTTAGCATATCTGTACCTTGCAATATGTAATCTGGTCCCATTAAAATTAATAGAGCAATTCACATATTTATGTTCCATCTGTGCCAAAATGTCAGCAATTTACAAGATTATAGAAGAGATAAAATTATAAAGAAAATGCAAGAGATGATTACAACCATGAAATGGCTTGATTCAGTGGTGATAATTTACTCTTTCTTTTTTTATTGCTGTGTTCTGCTGAGATGTACTTATTTTTCTATTTACGTGTTAGAATTCCTTTGCTGTTTGCAGACCTGGAAGAACAAGAAACAATCTGAAGGAAGGAAGGAAGGAGGAGGAGAAAGATATTTTGGGTGTTTTTTTAGTTTAAGTTGGTCCAGAGACCTTACCACTGGGTTGTGGTGGAGGTGGACTGCATTCTGAAGCAAAGCAGTCAGTGCCACAAAGGGCTTTGGCGCAACTTTAAAGGAAATGTTGTCTATATAGATTACTGAACAGGAAGAAGGTGGGTGTAGGTACCACAGAGATGACCAGATGGCTGCACAAATAAGCTGTATTGTAGCTTGATGACTCTGAGTCTTGGTTGTTTGGGTTGTTTTTTTTTTTTTAATTATTAGGAATAGATACCAGTGCCTTCCACATCAGCGGCAGCTCATTTGCAATGGAAGTAAAAATGAATTAAGGAGCACGGAAACTACAGTGGGGAGGGGAGAAGGATTTTCAGCAGAGACAAAGCATAAAAACTGTTATAAATCTGGATGCTGAACTTTGATATGTTTATCAGAATTGGATTATTTTGTCTCTAAGTTCATGGACCTTAAAAGAAAAAATAACAAAACCAACAGGATGCTGCTGATTATAAGCCAAAAGCAATTTTTCTGCCTTTTTTTCCTAGAAAGGTGTTTTTTAAATGTATTTCTGCTTTGTTTTCATTATAAGGCTTTGTTGTGACCTCCTTGAAAACTCTGGAACAAGCAGTCATGTTTAGGAGCTTTTGTGGCTTTGAGTTTAGAGCTGGATGTTTTGTGGAGCATCTTGAAGTTGTGTTCCTGCTTAGGGCGTGTGTAAGTTAAGGAAACAGACTTTTGCTGGTTTGAGTTTTTTTCCTTCTGTTTTTTAACTATAAAGATAAATCTTTAGGTAAATGTCACAGTTGATGCCAATGCTTCTCAAACTGTATAAACCCAGAAATTTTTGCTCCCCTTTCTTATCGTGGAAGGCTGATATGCAGGTACACAATCTGCTCTGGGTCAACATGAGAAAAAATAGTTGAATGATGCTGGAGAAATGCAAAGGTGAAACAAATGTAAAGGGAACAGCTCTTGTTGCTAAGGTGTTTTGCATTGGAAAATACTGTTCTAGAGGAGTTACCCTCAGGTTGGTGGAAAATTGCATACCACTGTATGGAAGACTGACTTTAATCATGACAGAGACACATAAGGGGCTCATTTCTACTTTGTGAAGGAATGAAGTACAGAAA
>JANRMJ010000079.1:10456545-10484463 GCA_025584955.1 Alethe diademata | reverse complement strand
ATTGAGAGACGAACTCGACAGGAGGACTGTAACATGGGGAAGCATCGGCAGTTACGTGAAGACTCCATTAGATCTCATTTTTCTGCTGCATAAAGAAGAAGATGAAAAAGGATCCCATTCTTCCTAGGGAAAAGAAAAAATTAGAGAAAATGACACAACCAAAGACATCAGTGTAAAAAGAAGAGGCTCTTGAAGAACTCACTCTTTTAAGCAGTAATTTTGTCTTAATTTCTTTCAGAAGCTCAGGAATGATTTACTAATCACATTATGCCTCATGGCCTTTCATCTCATGAGTAAAGAAAATTATGCAGTTTGATGTTATAGGATATACTTAATATTTAAAGACAGTATTTCCTAAGGCATATATTAAGGCTAGCAGATCTTGGTTTAGTTGATGGGGAATACCTCGTTTTGTTCCTTTTTTTCTTTTTTTTTAGCTTCTACCACCTCCTTCCATATTTGCATCTCACCCACGGGTATCAAATATGGTTTCAGAGGCACAGGTGCTGGTTGCTGTCAAAAGGAAAAAAGGGATTCATCTGGGGTACGATCCTGCATCACTGAATCACTGACACTGATAACAGGGGATATGAAATTTGGTGTACGGGCCTTAGTTCTGGGAGGGAACTGGCACTTGGTTGTAATTAATTCCACTGAGAAAGTTGGGCAGGTGGAAACATATAGACCATTTTTTCCTTGTTTGTGTGGCATCACACACAAACAAAAACACTGTTTCCCCTTCCTAGCTGATGGGACTTAGGAAAAACTCCAGTGAAGGATGAGGAGTTTCACATGGGAAGTAGTGACAGGGAAGACAATCAGGTCTCTGGAGAGGACTGGTTAATTCCTCAGTCTTATATGTGCTTTGTCACTCTTTTCTTCCCACTGCTATGACTTTACTGAGGGGCAGATGCAGTCCCTGTCAAGCCTGCTCCTTTTCCAGTGAAGTCAATGGCAAGGTCCCATTAACTTCAGTGAGCACAGGCCTACATCCATAACTGTAAATATGAAAGTGTTTGTATAGCTGATGCAATTCAAAAGGGGATTTTTTTGTGTGTGTAAAAACGACATTCCATGCTACCATTTTATTTTTTAGGATATTTTTAATCTTGTATTTTTCTATTAAAGTATCTATTTTTGCTTTGGTAGGATTAAAAATTAAGGAAGAGGATGTTTTGAAGACATATTTTTTATGATAGGAGTAATATGCAGGGAAAGTCAACAGCTGTAAATACATTTTAGAACCAGTATTTAGGGGAGGAGAAATGACTTTGTGGGTGGTGAAAGACTTTTTGCTCCACTTTTTTCTCCAGGCATGCGCAACATTCAAATAGTTACTTAAACAACACAAATGCAGTTATTGAATTGTCTATGTGATGATCACCCTGATGCTGTAAATAATGTGTTTTTCACGTGTTAGAGTCCTGTAGAAGTTGGTGAGATTTAAATATCCATGTGTGTACAATTAAACACCCAAGGAACTACCTTCAGGAGTCGTGTGTTAAAACGCTGTTTGAAGTGGACTTTAATCCTGCTGCCATCAGTATCCTGGAAATTTTGCCATTTATTTTACCAGGAGCAAAACTGAATCTGTGTTGAATTAGCTACTGACAGGTTATTTTATACTAGACAAAGGAGAGCTTTGCACTGTGTAGTCAACAAATGGAAACTAACAGTACTTACTGTAAATGTGGTGAAGAAGACCTATTGAAGTATTGTCTGTGGGGAAACAGAGCTATGACTAGGGTTCTAAGAGTCCATTAAATATTTTGGTTTATTCTATTCCGATTTCATAAGCAGAGCTTTCTGGTCTCAGCAGTTCTAGTCAGACTTGAAAGTTAATTTCAAAACTGGCTCTAAAGCCTGATTACAACAAAACTTTTAGGCCCTGAAATGCCAGACTACCTATTCTGAGAAACCACTTTGGGATACCTGGGAGTGAAGAGCAAAAACTCGCTGTTTCTGCCTTCTGCTGCCTTTTATTTGTTGTTGGACGTGCTTTTTTCCTTATATTTAACTTTATTCTTAGCATATGGAGGATTCATCACCTGCCCTTGTGATATACTGCCCTATGTCCCAGGCAGCCAGAGGGCAAAGCTGCCTGACTGCCAGGGCAGCTCCTGTACAGGAGTAAATTTCCAGCATCCCATTGCCCAGTCTGGGCCCATGTGACTTCTACAAAGGTGCTTTAGCCAAAGCAGCCCTGATCAGTGGACAGTTTTCTGAAGCATTCTCCTTATTTCATGGGCATCAGAGAAGAATGGTATTCTCTTTATATCATGGACATCAAAAGTAGGCTTGAGCAGCATTCATACTGCTATGGACTTGGGGAGGAAAAAAGACTTCCTGATTAGTTTCTGGATTATTTTTTTCCCCAAGCAGTTGAGTTTGTCTAGCCCCTGGGCATGCTTAAGGTTTGGGGTTCTTTCAGATACCCCAAAGTGGTTTTGATCTACTTCTGGTTTTGCAAATAGACCTTTCATATTTTGACTTTCTTTTACCCATTTGACTACTCTGCAACAGAATAAAAGGCAATGAAAATTTTTAAAAATGTACCAAAAAGAGGGTATGATTTGAAGCATAAACTTTTTTTGAAAATAATTTTTGTTGTGACTTGCTTTGCAGTATGAACTAGTACTCAAAAAGTGGCTAGTTTGGAACCAAGACAGTTGTGTAGATGTGCATTTTTCCTGTGCCATGCACAGCTGAGTCACACCAGAAGACAGGAGATCTGGCTGGGACAATAAATTCTCATGACAGTTTATTTATTATGTCATTTTATGATACCTATTAAAAATATATAGTGAAAGGTCACTTTTTAATTAAAAAAATATTAATTCTGATCCTTTTAAAAAACCCTATGTAGGGTTTTAAATCATGACCTCAGGAAGTGTTTCTGTGAGGTGTCTCTTGGTGGTTGCTGACCTAGGCTTAGCCAAAACTGTTCATCCCAGCACCTCCCAAGAAAGGTGAACCTTCTTTGCACCTTAGAGCATTTTAGATCAATGGTCTTTAATGTTTGCAAATCGATGCACACAAATGTGTGCGTTTTTCCCATGAAAGTGTGAAGATCATTTAAGACATTTCACATAAGTAGATTCCTTCATAGCATAAATAAACTTGCTCTTCTTAGCTGCCTTTCACAGGCCTCTTGCTAATAGTTCCCAAGTCTTCCATGGACCACAGATCAGAAGCTGCCTTGAGTTTAGATTATTCAGCAGAGAGATTCTTTACTGGCTAATGCACTTTTCCTTTCTGGTTCATCTGCATTAGCTCAATGCCACAATGTTTAGGCTCTGAACTCTGTAAGGGAATGTCTAATCAAAATAATAATAATTGATTCTCAAAAGAGGTTTCAAAACCTACATTTTTGGCTTCAACAAATTGCCCATATTACAAACATACATCTGTATTACAGAGAAACACAAGGAGACCCTTGACTCGCTCAGCACTTCAGAACACATTTAAAATATGCTCAACTTCAGCTTCTAAGTGCTTTTCTCACTTGGGACCAAAGGGTATGATCCGGGCCATGGCTGAACCAAAGGGAGATTTGCCATGTGCTTGAATTTAAGAAAGGCTAACTGTGTAGGCCATATTTATTGCTAAATCTTACAGTTGTGCCTGTTAAATTGAAAATGAACTAGTGGCTTCATACTCTGTTTGTCAAAGTATGACAAATTCTGCTAATTTAGTGTTTATTAAAATTACTAAACAATGATTAGCTTAATATCTGATTAACCCCAGAATCCTGTTCCTGAGGTTTCTATGGACAGTTTTCCTGCCTTTTTACCCTCATAACTTCAACACCCAGGCTTCTGCAAGTGACAAAGATGAAGCAGAATTTTCAAAAGTGTCTGTGATTTAATTTCCTGAAACCCACAGCTTCAGAGTAAGCTGTCTAGGTGCTTTGCCCCGGGCCACTGGTAGTTCTGAAACTTTTGTTTATGGACACTTTATGTGTTCTGAGTTGTCTGTGACTACCACCATCACCAGTTACTTACCAGTTCCTGCCCTAATGAAGAACACAGGTGAAGCAGTTCCTGCTTCATTGAAGACCACACCCAGGCGGGCTCTGAAAACATTCAGTCTTTGTTAAAACTTGTGATTGAGAGCACTTTGGAAGATTGTGGCTAGAATTCAGTTTATTAAAGAGTTGTATTAATTAATTTCTGAAAATAAACTATATTGAGCTAATTTCAGTTTGTTCTTAAGCCATGTACCATTGCATTCTTGGAAGTATTTTCTTGGGGTTTTTCAGTGGAGAGTTATTAAGGTGTAACGCTTTGAAAACATTTGTGCTGGACAAAATAAAGAGTGTTCTCCCTGACAACATGTTTTACTGGGAGGTTGATCTCTGATTCATTTTTTGGCTTAGAAATGCAATCACACATTAAACTGACAAAAAAAATCCTCTTACTGATTCAGTGGAAGTAAATTCGGGTCCTCAATGAGTGTCTTCAGGCATGAAGCAGTTCAGAGTGAGTTTCTCAGTTTTGCAGTACAACAGGCTGCATCAGCCTTAGCTGACCTTGGCTTCAGTGATGTTTTCACCTCATGAATGCCATAATGCTCCTGGAAAGCCAAGAATAGACATCAAAGACAGGAAGCTAATAGTCCTGGTCATAAATTTCTTTGGCAATTCCGTCCACCTTTTCCGGAACTCAAGACAGTTCCACATCCTTCACTGCCCTCCTCTGTGCTTCAGAGGGTAGCCATGTGAGCATTCTGGTTCTTTCAGTGAAGCAGTTAAGGTTATTTTTCCTCATTTTCTCCAAGAGAAGAGTGAATAGTCTTTAATTACCTGGGGTTTTTTTCACGGTCTTTTGTCTAGGTTCAGAAGTACTTTGGAAAGAAGACAGCCATTTTCTGTCCTTTAGTCAGAAATGTCCTTCTTCACTGAGAGTGTTGGCTTTTATGTAATTTCAGACATGGTTCATTGCTGAACACTGCTCAGCTCTCAACACACCTCGTCTTGGCCCATGGCCATGCCAGCCACTATCAGAGTTCTAGACCTGGAATTACCTGTTGGGGTTTTTTTATCCTTGTTGTTGTTGCTATAAAAGGATGCCAAGTCTAGTGACCACCTTCCCCAAGGCAGGGCACATGGGGACAGAAATACCATTTTCTAATGGCACATTACCTTTTCTGTTGGTTAGCCCATGCCCTAATGACTCACCTAGCACAGTAAGCTGTAAAGGGACGAATTTCAAAGTGCATGTTTTGTAGGAGTCAGTTTTAGCTCTTTTTAGAAACAAACACAGGCGTTGCTCTTGGAATGAATGTTTAAGGACATGCTGGGAAAAGTTTTGCTTTCAGATATGTTGTGTGTGTGTCACCTCTCCTCCCCCCCTTTCCTTCTGTTGAAAGCACAAAAAGATTTGTGTGTGTGTGAAACCTTTCAAGTGGAAGAATGGAAGAGTTTGCACTGTGCATATCCCTGCTTAGAGGCAGAAATTGATTCAGATGGCTTGAGGGCTGAATTGTTTTCCGTTCTCAGATACCTTTTAACATCTGAGCTCTGAGACTGATGAAAAAAGATGGTTGAAATTAAAACAAATAGCTGTTTGTGAGAGACCTCAGACCTGGCTGTCTGCAGGGTCAGCAAGCAGTGCAGCAGACATTGAGAGTGTCTGTTCTCTTCTAAAGAATAACAACAGCCTGAGCACTGTGGTTTGCCCCAGTGAAGCCTTAAGTCTGTCATAAAGGCAGCTCCCCCTTTATCTCATGCATAGAGGAATAAAGGAAAAAGGTTAATGGTGGATTTTTTATGGAGTTACTGCTGGTTTTGATCAAGAAGATAAGGCTGCCATAGTTTTGAGGCTTTCTTGGGTTAGTATTTAATTGTGTCCAGTGTATCACTATATAGACTTTTATTATGCCATTACTTTTCCCAGAATTTACCTTTTAGAAGGTCCTAATTGACATAAAACAAATTTACAGCACAAAAAAATAGCAAAAAGGAGAGGCTTACAGTTCCCTGAAAATCTCTCACTAACCACTAAATTAATATTCTGCATCAAAGACAAATTACTCTGAATAACGTGACAGTGTTACAGTTTGTATGTTAAGCTGTCCAGAAATGTTAGGTGGATTCATTAGATGAAAAGTCTTTGAAAGGTTAAAATTCACTCTGTGTGAACTGTTCCTTCGTGTTTCTGTCATAGGAATGTTTCTAGAGGACACTTGAGCAAGCAACAAAAAATGTACCAAAATCGGTATTTAAAAAAAAAATAAAGTCTTATTTTAGAGTTGCCTTTTGTAATGCCAGCACAGGGAACACAGGATCCTGCCCCAGCTACGAACAGAGGTTTTGCTGATGTTGTGCATTAGCAGCAGGCACAAGGACTCAGCTGCCTTTCTTTCTACCTGGGGATAGTCTGGACTTCCCTTTCTCTTAGAGAGTCATCATCATGCAGGTCTGAAAGTGCTGAGAAAACTTGGAGAGGCAAGATGAAGGCACTGGGTAGGATTTGCTGTGTTTCTTGTGCATGGGGTGTAACAATCAAAAACTAACAGGACTCAGGATAGACACTGTGGACAGGAACTTTGTCCCCTTTTTTATGACGATGCTGCTCCCCATTAATGGAAAAATACTGGACAACAGAGAAAACCAGTGCCAGATGAGCAGAAAACAAATGGAAAGCTGCACAGTATATTGTACTGATGTAAGTAGAACTATCTGCATATAATGTGATTTTATTTATTGTTGTTTTTGTGTAGAGGAGAGTGTGTATTCATGACTGTGGATGTAACCTTTGTTCATTTGTGTAATGTATTTTATGTCTTCTGTGACTTGGTCATTTAAAATATCTGCATTCACTGGTGTCCTCTGACTTTTTATTCTGTGCAATTTTTTTTTCACACTTTTTAAAAATGCAAGAATATCACATAACCTAAATTGTAACAAAATATTTCCATTAAAGACATAGGAATATGTTATCACCTGTTTCTATGGTGTCTTTTTTCATCTATTTACTACATCCTTAGTCTGTTCCATGTAAGAGGCTACTTTCACATGGTACAGAGTTATTAAATGGAGGGTTATTCTTGGTCTAGGAAACTGTATGAACCACTGATTTTAATAATGCTTAGCAACTGATTAAATCAGGAATCAGTCTAACCTTTCCTTGAGAAGAAAGCTTCATGTTGTATTTTAAGATCTGGGCAAGGTTTTAATCAGTGAACTCCAAATGAACTTTGAATATTTTTGTATTTATTCTCAACTGCCTAGAAATGCAAGTAATTACGAACCAAACTACTGAAATATACTGAAACCTTAACTAGCAAGCATTAATTTTTATAGCCTGCAGAGGGGCAAAACTTACATGTTTCACTAAGCTACAAATTCATTTCTTAGCAGCAATCTTATCAAATTTGGGGAATTTGATTCTGTTTCTTTCCTGCATTATTAAATACAGTCTTCACATCATCCTGTTTTGTCTAGCGTTCTGCTTTCTGTGTGTTTGTGTCTGTTGGAGCAATGTTCCCAGATTTAAGATCTGTGCTTGAGACTATGCCAGGCCTTTATAATCTGAAATAACTGGAGATGAGTGTGAGGAAGAAATATCTCATCACACTTTTATCAAAATTTCCAGTATTAAGAATTCACTGGAGAGTTGATGGAGAGATAAAAACATCCTCTGGGTTAAGTATGAACCTTTCTACAGCCCAGGAAAATTAAAAAAGGAGTAAAAATACAGATTTGGAGAGGCACATTCAGTTAGGGGAGGATTGAACTAATATCCTAGCAGCAGTGCCTTTCACCGGCAAATCTCTAAATATGTCACTACTTTTAATTAACTCAATACTGAAAAGAAATTTTTTTGAAAATATCAGTTTGTACACCACATTAAAAGTTCAAAGATAATAATCTTCTGAAATTGTAGAAGATACTCCCAATATTTGTTACAATCAAGCTTATTTTAAATCTGCCTCCTTATAGGTACTCTTATACGCATGTTTTGCAAATAAAAATTACTATTTCTCCTGCTTTTGCTTAGTGGTTATGCTTTCATGTCTTCATCCCATTACAGACAGGAATCCTCTGGAAGGACCTAGAAATCTTCCAGTGTTTCTGTATAAAGCATCGTAAAAAACTTGTACAAATAGCCTTTTGTGTTCTAGATGACTGCAGTAACCATTAAAGGTGTTTTGGGAGCAAAAGTGGATGTTCATGACACATCTCCAGTCTCTTCTAGCAATCTAAGATTCAGGTCAATGTAAGCTAAAGATTAGTTCACTAATATTTGCTCATTTTCTAAATTTTCTGGAACTGAGAGTAGTAACGGTTAATGCTTTAACCCACTATATCACAGGAACACATCTTCAGGGAAGTCAGATTTTTGACATCTTGCCTTCATTGACAGCAACTGTAAAAAAGTCTCATCAGCTCTTCTGAAATGAAGTTTTCACTCAGGCTTGGGAATATTTTCACTCAGGCATGAGAGATCAGTGACTGAATTTGTGTTCACTGTATGACCCTCAGGCCAACATTTCACTACCTTCACTGTGACAGGACTGTCTTCCACTGCCACTAGATTGATAATTTTTTTTTTAGTAGCTTATCCTTCAAAACAAATGCTTGAGATGGGTGTGGTGAATTGTGTATAGGTATACATACATCAAAGTTTATGAAACTGTTCATCCAGATGTGTCAGGGATCACTTTGTCAGAGAGGACATGAGCCAGTCTGACAGGTAAAAATGTCATTTGCTGAAATTACTTAAGGCAATTGGTCTTCAGTGGTAGCAAATTTGGATATCATTTTAGATATCCTGAAACCTAGCTGGACACATTTTTGTGGCTTCCTTAGGAAACTATTTCTTGAGGAACATTCATCACATTTCTGAAAAATTGTGGTGGTGTTTGAGCCAAAACTTGGTCTTGAACCTCAGCCAATGTTTTCTTGAGTTGAAAGACCACTGCCAATAAAAAGTAATTGTACAACTGACAGAACCTCTTTTCTTTCCTCCTAGGAATAGCCATAATTTACAGCCTGTAAAGCCTGTATGAGCCGAAAAGGGTCTCCCTACATACATATGCTACTCTTGGTAAGTCTTCCTGTGTCATTTTAGTGTTGGTTTGATGGTCTTTAGTCCTCTGCCTCAGAAGAAAAAATCGTCCCCTTTCTATAAGTAAGTACGCTGCTCAGTTAAATGTTCTGGCAGCATGGCAGTTTATTTTCAGCCTCAGTTACTTCTTGACACTGCCATTTAATTTAGAAAATAAATCCCTGCTTTCAGGTTTTTTATACCTGTGTATATAATTCAAAAAGAAGCTTGTGACAAGAATTATAACCATGTATTTATAATTGTCCAGGACAGGGGGCATAGGAAGCTTATGTCTGTGTAAGCTCTGGTTTTCTCCCACCTGTATTTCTGTGCTATGAAAACAGACCACATCCCCAGCTGCTCACTACATGCACACCTCCAAAGGCCAACAACCACCCCTGTGCTGCCTGTAAGCCAGCAAGCTTCCCCTTTTGGGGTCTAGCAGGCTAAAAGCACGCTTAAACCATGTAAAGCACATAGGAGAAGTGTTGCTTGTGCCTCTTCCTCCTGTCTTGCCTGGTGTTAGAGCAGGAGTGGCGTGACTGGAGGAAAACCAGCATCCTGCATTTGGATGAGGTGTAGAACTGCAGTCTTCCTGCCTTCTTAGAGAAAAAAACATGCTATTTGTGGAACAGTGTGTACTCAATTTCCTGTTGCATAAAAAAAATAGAATGCCTCAGATAAAGGCATTTAAAAATAATTTTCCTGTAATCTGAATGCCTAGACTACCAGACTACAGCAGATATTTCTCACTTTTTATTTCTCTTGCTGCAGCAGAACAATTTTTTATTGTTACTTAACCTTCAAAGGGGAAGAGTGAGAAGACAAACTTCACTGTAGCACAGGGGCCATTTTGACAGCAACATGGATTTAAATCCTTCTTCCACCCTCACAGGAGAAAGGTATGATCTGGCACTTGCTACAGCCCTGGTAACTAGTATTTGTTAAAATGACAGTATTAGGAGCAGTCCCTCTGACTGTGACTTAATGTGTCCTGGCAAAGTTAGATGCCTGAATCAAGGGCTGGAATAATGTCTCTGACATCTAAAGAGGGAGGAGCCTGCTCCTATAATGAAGAATATCAGGTAGTGAGAAAGTCCCTGGCAGCACTGTCTCTGGCATTGCACACATTATCATATGCCCCTCCTAAACAGGATTAACCAGTAACCATTAAGTTGGAATTTTGCTTGGGCATGCTTAAAGCGTGGAGTACCCTGAGACCCCTCTGCAGTATTTGGCTCCATGTGCAGGATGGAGGGTCCAGAGGAAGAATTCACAGTCCCTGACTAAATCCTGCTGTGCAAGATTTCTGCAGAACAAATGAAGGGATCCTGCTTGCTCCTGTTTGATTACTGCAGAGTTTTGTGGGATATCAACTGAAATAACTGCTTAAAAAATACCTTTCTTTCTTCTAAAGAAGTATCTCTTGTGCTCAGACATCAGAGGAAGCAGTGAATAAAAACAGATTGATAAACCCTCAATTAGGAAGGGGAGTACGAAAAGCACAGCAACAGCCTGATGATTACAGGAAATTAAACTGGAGGACTTAGGCTACTGGGTAATGATGAGAAAAAGGCATATTGTAGATTGAGGAGATGAGGGTGTTAGTCTCTGTTCTCAGGATATTTTTACCAGAGCAGGGGACTGGCCAATATCCAACATTTTACCCTTCTGGGATAGAGAGAAATGGGGCTTTCTACTGGGTCCTGGGTAGTTTCAGGGAAGAAATAACAGGAAGGCACCAAAAGGTTTAAAGAATGTGGAGAAGTCTCTGGCTTTTTGCATGCCTTCTTAAACAGAAATAAACCTCAGAACCACCTGGGATTCACCCAGCACCAGTTATAAATATGAATAACAGAGTAAAGACATCAAACAAAGGAAAGCGCAGGCTATGTATCAGGAAAACTTGCGTAAGAGTGAGATCTGTGAGCCCTCATGCACTCCTCCCAAAGGGGGTGGAGGTAGAATTTGTGTTGCTCAAAGCATTAAAACCCCAGGCCCTGGGGAGTGTGCTGCAGGAACAATCCCACACTGACTGGAGGGATGAGGTGATTTAATGGGTGGTCATTTCCACCTTCAAATCTCTTTTATGTACATGCCAAAGTGCCTTTAGTGACAAGCTGCTGTTCAACGCCAGAGCTGAACGCAGCCTAGACGTAGCTCGAGAGAGTGATTCAGAAGAAACAGACAGGAAAGAAGGTATAGAAAGAAGGGTGGGGGTGTTAATTTAACTGAGACAAGCCAAAGTGCATAAAAATTTTTCCAGTTCAATTTGGGATGGGAACTGAGGCTGAAATGAAGAAAGAGTGGTTAAGTGAGCCCATCATTCCTTAAATATTTATAGACACATATCACATGCCCATGGCAAGTATTTTAAAAACTCATTAATACTGTTTTCCTTAGTCAAAGCCTGACAAATTAATACAGATATTAAGGGTTTCTGCCTTGGACACAGATACCACTGCTCTATAACCCCTCACCTGGGTCTGACTAGGGGAAATTCTTTCTCTGCCTGAGCTGCAGCTGAAACAAAGTTTTCCATCAGCACCAGCACCAAACACTTAATTTCCTCCTCCCTACAGCTCGCCCTTCTCTGCCAAGGAAATAAAAATGAAAGAGAAATAACCTTTCCTAATCGTGGATGTCTGCTTAAGAGATTATGTTTTGTTTCACCCCTTTACATTGTCAGTTGTTTCTATAGTCACTCCTTTCATTACTTGTTTTCACTTTGTTATTTTTTCCCTTTGTTTCCTCCATCACCCTCTCCAATCCCTCTACTCCACACCTAACCTATATCCCTTCTTCTGCCTGCCAGTTTTTCTAAGTGCTTTCTTTTGCTTTCTTTAATGCCATTTAAAAACTTTTTTGTTGACTCACTGTAAAGAGCCCCCCACAGACTGTATACTCCTAGAGGAAAAGTGCCAACCAAGCTGGAAGCCTGACACAACAAATGTCAGTGCCAGGGGTCTTTCCACTCTGTCCTCAGGCTGTGCTGAGGGGTGCTGCATCCTGCTCCTTTGTCACTGGTCTGCTCTGAGTGTTGCTCTACCCCCTAACTGCAGCGGGGGCTGATACTGAGGGACCCTACTTTTATGGGGCTCTGATTTTATTTCTGGCCCACAGCAGAAATAAAACTAACTACAAATAACTCCATTCCTTCAGGGGACATTGCTTCTGTCACCTGTCCATTAATGGATATCAGACAGTGTCAGGATTTTTTTCTTTTTCATAACAAACAACACAATTTTCCTTAGGATATTTTGATTTCATTTATTTTTTACCAGATATTGGTGGCTTTGCTCTGGTTTCTCATATTGTAAGGATGAGCAAAATCCAATTGCAATATGGATTAGCTGCAACAGCAGCCTTCCCCATACAGACCACCTGTTGGAAATCAAGCTTGTTGTTTGTCAGACAAACAACAACCATTAGGAGGCCGTGTCCTGCTAGAACATGATGTACCTAATTTGGCAGACTAATGTTAACAGGATAGTGCCATCACAGAGGGTGGAGGCAAAGACACACCCCTACATAGCCCATGGTGCCAGCACAATCCTTCCTATCCCTCCAGGCCTATAAAATTTGAAGCTGACTTTGTTATCTGTAGACCTACAGCCCTTTGTTTGGGCAGTGGGGAGAGCTGTGCTGCAGGAGAAGCTCTTCAGACCCTGGCAGTAACCGTGCCTTACACAAGGCTTCACAAGGTCAGGAGAGTCTATGGAAACATCAACCAGCACACACCACACGGCCTTGACAATCTGCAGTGCTGCCTCCCAAAGAATGTTTTAATCCTCTGGCTGAATGCCAGCGTGGTTTTCCTCGTGGAATAAATTCTTCAGCTGAAACTCTGCATTAGTTGATCTGGCCGGTGGCAGATCAGGCATCTGATGCAGCCCTTGCATTTCTGTTGTTGATTTGGCTAAATATTGAAACTGACTGTGGGGCAAAGGCCACAATTTACATAATATCAGATTAGGGTGGTTGGGTTAAAATGCTTCCAAATGTAGCAGCCAAGGCTTTGAGAAAGAACTGGTGGTTTTAAATCTCTCTGTTCAGAGCATGCCTGATTTGAGATACTTTGATGTAACTTGACTTTGTCAAAGCCTGAGAAAATCACATCTACTTTAGATGGCTCAAGCAGGCCCACATATAAACAATGCATCCAAAATCACCTAATCATTTAGAAAACACAAGTATTGGAAAAAAAAAAAAAAAAAAAAGAAGTCAGTTCTCACATCTTCTGAAATCCCCAAATCCTTACTACAAAAGAAGTTATTATGACCTTTTTTGGTAACGTGTTTCTTCTCAGTAGTAGTTTCATTAATGTGCATATGGGACAAAACACTGGAATAGCAAGAAAAGTGTATAGGAAAATTCACAACATTGAAAAATAAAGAAGAACCACTAGCCCTGTGGATGTAACAAACCCCAAGTCACTGCTTGAACTAACACCTGCATTAGAAATGCAATCTGAAGCAAGGCTTTCGATCAAAACCATCACCTTTCAGGTCTGCAGCTCTGGTTACTTTAAATGCCCACATATGTACATTAAATTTTCACTACTGCAGTGCTCTGTGTTTCGTGTGTTGCTTAGGCTCCCTTGTGGCTGCAAGGGTAACTGGATTACTTCATGATTTTCAAGAAGGTTAGTATCCTAGGTAGGAGGTAGGAAGCTGGGCAAAAAAATTTGCAAAAAAATTGTTTCCTATTATAGTTTCAGCTTAAAAATTAAGGTGGTCATGTTATACTACACTGCTAGTAAAAACTACGGTTTTTAACTAGAACTTATTGAATATAGGCAAATTATATTGATGCATTCTCATGCACAACACATTGTCTTCTGTCTGATCATGCCACATAAATATTAGAAACATTACAAGCATGCATTAAGTACATAGTGGAAATGGAGCTAGGTTGTGTAGCTATGTGGTTTTTTCAAAATATCAAGCCTAAATGCTTTATGTGCCATAAAAGTCATTCTTCCTCCATATATACATAGATCTCTCTCCAATAGTTGGGGAGAAAACTAATACTTGAGAAACAACAGTTTTTAATGGAAATGAGAGCTCTTTTCTCTTCTTGGAGCATCCTTCTTTGCACAACTCTCTTCAGAGTTTGAAGTGTTCAGAAAAGGAAAACACAACTTTTAAGATTAAAAGACAAGCTTTAGAAATTGTTCAAGGCATGAGCTACCAAAATACATAAATTCTGAATGAATTATTTCCACTATCCCATCCTTAAGACATGTGTGCAAGATTTCTCAGAAATACTTGTGTGTAATTCTGTCAAATCAAAATACATTCAGGGATGAAAAACTTTTCAATGCCTATTTCTACTTATGAAACTTCTTGTTGTATTTTCTATTTATTGCCATTCTTACTCATGATTTGGTGATCACATCTGAAAAGCTTTATATGTGAGCTTGCCTGAAAAATGTGCGTACACTCAGTGAAAAAAGGAAACACTACTGAGTCCTGCTTATAATACTCTTTCCTTCAAAATCTTGGAAAGGCTGTTACTTCTTGAACAACAACAACAAAAAAATTCTGTTAGCCCATTAAAAAAAAAATCAGTATTTTCTGCAAGAGAAAGGATCCTTTCACTTTTCCCTTTAAATAGCTCTGCTTTGGAGCATGGAATGCATAGGAGTTACTAAAAGGTAAGGTATACCTTCAACATTATTCGCTGAAAAAGAATCAAACGTTCAGGCAAGAGTTTTGTGGCAAAGGTTTTCTGTAGTTTAAGGGCATCACTTGCTTTCTTCTGTGCCTACCTGGTTTACTGAAGGAATGGGGTTATGCACTCCAATAGTTTGTACATCAATAGGAAGTTTTGAAATAGTTGTTTCATTTCAAGTGTGTTTGATAGAGGGGTGGTTGATTCTTAAAGATACTTGGGGTTCAGAGATTTCATGCAAATGCTAAGTACAGGGAGGTGATAAGAGAGGCAGAGAGAAACAGTTAAAGGTCTCTATTAATGGAAGGAATCAAAACTGGGTTCAGCATTTATTATCTCTGTTGTCCTGGTGCTAGCCAGGTCAAATCCAAGCACTGAGCTGGTGGTCAAGCAGACATCCCAGGCTCATTTCACAACAACAGTTTTGAATGGTAGTGTAAGTTGGAGTAATTATTTTTCATTTGGCATAGAAATAAATAGAGGAAAAAGACAAGGAAAGGGAAGGATAAACATTTTTACATAAGACATCTGAAACACTAATGAACATTAAATCATTTCTACAGGAGTTTGCAAATCAAAGGAAACAAGGAATAAACCCTCCTAAGTTTGTTAGATTGGGAACAACTGCTCTTATTTTTGTTTTTCTGCTACTATCTGGAATTTCCCTTCCTAACTTTATCATTTTTTACCTTAGGTTTAAGCCTATGCAAAGTGTGATTTAATGCAGGAGACATGTGGAAAGTTGTCAGCTCCCAAATGTTGTCTACACTGCATAGATCTGTGTACTTTGGCAGGTTTATAGCCCAGAATCTAGCTCCCTGGAGACTTGCTGCAACTTGTAAATGCATAAGGAACTTTTCAGGCCAGTTCTAAACCTAATTATGAGACCAGCTTAATTACAATATTTTATATAGGGATTTTCAAAACATTGTTTTTCTTTGTCGTTCTTGCAGTTTGAAACGTGGAAAAAGATGATTAAAATTAGAGGATTAAAATTAAAAATTAGGTTTCTGAACCAGACCTGGATATCAAGGTGGAATTCCTTAAAATTTCGGGTTGTTATCTCGGGTACAGAAAAACAGACAGGACAAAAAAATATTGCAGCATTTGTTCTTGGCTTTTTACTTGGATTTATTTCTAAGTGCACTTCTTGCTCTCTAGGTCAAATGCCTCTATCAGCTGTGCAGCTGGACAAAACACTACTAGTTGTAAAGGGCAAAAAAGTGAGCAAAGTATCATCAGAAGAAACACTTTATATTATGTTTAGCAATAGACTTCAAAAAACCTGAAATATTTTGGTGCTTTTATTTGTTCTCTGCTGAAAAAACAACTTGGTTTCATTTAATTCTGGTCTGAATATGTTTCTCTGTCTGCAGATATTTTCAGATCACTTAATTTATCTCTAATGAAGAAAAAGCATGAACTGGGCTGTATATTAAGAGATCAATTAATCCTACTCTTTCACTAAACATTAAAATATTCCAGATTTTTTAGAGGAAAAAGGAACAGCTTCTTTTTTGACTAGAGATTGTGCATGAAGATCCAGTAGTACAAAAACTTAGCTCAGTAAATTACTTTACACTTTGTCCTAGGATTATAGCTTCTTCGTATGCTTGGATTGCTTGGCTGGATCTTTTTTCTGTTCTTCACATCAGTAGCTTCCAGTCTTCCTCTCTTATTCTTTAATGTTTTTTTTCTCTCTCCATCCTGTGGGACCTTTTCTTTGTACTATTAAAGCCACAGATGCAAATTGTTTTTTGAAAGTCTTGATTGATTCCTGAATACCAGAAGTAAATTGCAAATTATATCCCCCACCATTCCAGCAGGTTCCCTCAGCACAGAGATTGGGCTTGCATTCAGTGTAAGATGTATTTCATGGCAGGAAGAGGACACTTTGGAAATGTTTAGGAACATGGTTAGTGTACAAGTTTGCTGCACTCTAGCAATCCTGTGGGCTTGCTAGAAAGAAAAACCCTGCAGTGCACCTCTGTCCCTGCCCAAGATGAGAGGAGATGGTGGTTTACTGATGCAGCTGATCCTTTTTCTGCCTTACAGAGCTCCAGCACACCTGGAGCTCTGTCTCACTGGGACCACGAGGAACTGTGGAATTAGCCTCTGGAGAACTGGCTGCCAAATGGTTCAAACAGCATTGTATGAAGCTGATTTCTGATAAAGTATTTACATACTAGTTTAAAGTGCTTTCATGTAACCCATACTTCCTCCTATTCAGTTCTGGTTAATTTACCATGTCCACGGTGAGTAAGAGTGTCCAGAGCCAGTGTGATTACATCTGTTTTATCAATATGCGCCATTCTGTGGAAATGGGAGCAGCAATTAAAATTAAATTATGCTGCTTTTCCCCTTTGAAATCATTGATGAAAAAATAATCTACAAATATTATCTTAACCTTTTGCTAATATCACTGTGAACTCTTGGTTTAAGGTCTCTTTATTTAACTGTTTAAAAGAGGAAATGATAACAAATGTTTCAAGGAACATTGTTCCCAAAGACATAGGAACTCTGTCTCCAAGCAAAATACTTCACCACTTCTTGTTTACAAGAGGTATTTTCTGATCTTCTTTTCTGGTCTGAAAAGTTTCAAAACCTATGTTAAAGTAAAGGAGAAGCAGAGAAGCACCTTTGTGGAACTCACAAATAAAATCCTTCACTTTCATTGTAGCTGGGCTGATACAGTCATGCATGAGAAGATTTGAGAAGTACCCAACAGGGAATTTTCCATAGAACTACACTCTGGAGTATATAAGCACAAGGGAAGTTAGTAACACCTAGCCAAGTTAAATTGTAGTTAAGCAATAAGTTAGAGCCTTCTTTTCTTGAGAAATACTAGCTGATGTTTCTAATAGAGATTTTTGAAATTGAATTGAAATAAGTAATTTAATGGTGCAAAATGTTTGGGATATTGTTAACTAAATTAACTTCTGTAATTAGGGGGAAAATCCCTACACATATTACAAATTGATTTTTGCACTGTGCTGGGCGTTATTTTTATCCACATGCTCTCCATGAAATGGATGGAGCTGAGTGGGAGTAACATGGCATGTGAGAGGAATCATCACTTCAATTTGATTTACTTATCAAGGCATATCTAGGAACCTGGAGATTTGAGAGATTTTGATCACCAGTCTTTTGTTTCAGAAATAGTACTCCTGCAGTCACAGGAGAAGCAAGTGCCCCATGGGCTTCCCTGTCCTACAGAGTGCATGCTAAAAGAACTCAGCAGTTCTAGAAGGGATAGAGCTTTTGAAACCTCTAAGTATTACCAGTTGAAACAATTTTTAGGATTTATGTTCTGATGTGGAGAACGTAACCTGGCCTGCAAAATTAAGTTCCTTCTTCAGTTTTCTGCAGCTGTCCTGGACAGTTGCTGAATCTGATCTCTTATGGGATTTCTCCATTGAATGATTTCTGACCATTGGACAGAAAGAGTCTTGTTGTTTTCTTCTTTGCAATGGTAAGAGAATTCACTCTAGCAGCTAGTTTGAGGAAATCTTGAGATGGAGGCAGGAGGAAAACTTTTAAAGAGGGTGATATTAGCATTTTTAAAGGTAAAGAAAACATGCCAAACTTCTGTCCACTCATAGTTGGCATTAAAGACAAAACTAAGGAATGTAAATTTTTGGGGGGTTTCAGTTATTCCCTTTTAAAAGACTGTAGAGTAACTAAGTGAAGTTGATAAGGTCACTCAATTGACTTGAAACAAGTTTTCATTTTTAAGCCTGGATGTGGATATTGGATTAATATACGAGAAGTTCAATTGCTGTAGCTGGAAAAAGAAACCAGGGAGGCTGATTCTTCCTGGCTAGTCTTCTTGTCTTCCTGATGAGGGACATTATGACTTTTTTGATAGTGAAAAATGTATGCATTACTCAGGAGAATAATAGTAATAATGAGAAAGAACTCAGATTTTCCAAGGGATCTTTAATTTCATTGCATTTATCCCATGTTCTGCAGTGGTTAGATGGTTTAAAAAAGGATGAGAAAAATCTCATCATATAAAATCTTCCCAGAGGAGGAATTTCTCCCAGTCTGTATAAATTAGTGATTATTTTTTGTCCTGAAGCGAAAGATTCATACATTAACATAAGCTACAATTCCTATTTGAATTCTTGCAGTTATCTGTCTGTGAAAAGACAGCATTTTCTGTGATGGGTTTCCAGAATATTTCTGTCAGATATTCCTGTGCCTTGGGTATTTTTGAAAAGCAAATTAAACCCCATTTTGTAATGAATCTGTGAAAATGGGATGTGACACAATTAAAAAACGGGCTCTCTGTGCATTTTTTCTATGCTAAAACACCACAGTGTGTCTAGGTGAAAGTTGCATGGTACAGCGCACACCTCACAAGAAGAGTAACTAAAGGAAAGTTGCAGTTGATACAAACCTTTTACAGCTTTCCTGAGAGAGGCACTTGAACAATGCAACAACCACAGCAAGAAGCCTCAACAGTAACTCTGTCCCAGGGCAGGCCTTCAGCCAGATTTGGAGCTTTCACAAGAGCACATGGACATGAGGAAATGCGTGTTGATTTTTGCCAGCGCCTTGTGTTGTAAAAAAAAAATCTGTCTAGCCATTCCAGGAGGAATTTTGGAGGTGATTATTTCTCACATAATTTTACAGTTTTTAAATATTTCTCACTTTCATGCAAGCAGAAGGAAAATTATAGTCAAGACAGCAAGCCATGCAACAGAAAGCTCAGCCTGATGGTGCTGCCCTTAATCAGGCTGAAGTGCAAATCATTTCTCATAGAAATTATTTCCTGTCTGCTGGATGTATTCCCACAGCACTAATAGAGAGCTGGTATATTGCTGTAATTGAAAAACCTTATGTTGTCTAGAAGGCTGGCTTTGTATAAGTGCAACACAGAACATTTACTATCAAATAGCAGAAAATACAGAAGTTAATCCAAACATGTCTGTGTTGCTTTCAGCTTAAAAAAAAAAAAAATTCATAAATGGAAAAACTAACACATGCTGATTATCCTGTGCATTACGCTATGCTACCCCTTTAATAACCCTGACTCCCCGACCCTTTCACAAAATCACTCTTTGCTCTCTCATGTTTACCTTAAAACATTTTGTCATTCATTCTAATCTCACATCATTTATTCTCCCCAGTATTTCCCCTTTCTCATCTTCTCTAATTTCTACTATTACAAAGTTTAATGCAAGTTTAGCTCCACATATAAATATCCAAGTCTATGTCATATGCATGGAGTACATATGAGTTGCTTTCGTATTTAGTGGAACTATACACAAATCATTCAGGCACCAGTTATGGTTCACAGACTTCAATATATAACTGCCTGTCAGACCTGCTGTGTATTCATCCAGGAATACTTAAAATGCAATCTATAGCAATTAAGCAGACCTGTTTGTCTGTAGGTGCACTAATCTAAACCAACCCTAAACCAAGTTATTGAAAAAAGTCCTACTTCCTTCTCATGCAAGGATTTACTGAGTACTGATCAAAAGCTATTACCCTATTATGAACCAAAAACTCCTTGTCTCAGGTAATGCAAACCTGACAGCACATTTGCATATTTGCAAGAAACCTTCTTAGTTTAAAAATCTGAAGAAAAAAATTGTAGGGATTTATGCTGTGTCAAAAGGGGACTTCTGCAAAATGTCTGTGCTCAAGAAAATCATCAAGCCACCACTTTTGCACATTTCGGACGTTGCTGAAAATAGTAAAATGCTTATTCTGTTCTTCCCTCTGATTTTGGTGCTTAATAATACAATTCTGAGAGCTGGAAGACCGTGGTCCCTGAGTTTAGACATTGTGATTAGTAGAGTAGCCACAGGCTCCCCTGTGCCTGAGCATAGCCTTTCACTGAGTTCCATTTCATGGACAATCTGACTTAGAGTTCATGTATTCACGGATGCGCTATGGTGGAAGCAGACACAGGCCTTGAAAAAGATCCAAATCTATTAATCTTTACTCCTGGTAGCACAAGTGATCTCCAAACCCAGTCACACAATAAGCTGTCTGTATATATTTGCCTGTTTCAGTTTCCTCATGCTTAAGCGGTCTTTTGGATTAAGTTTCTCTTCTAAGGAGTTCAGCATTTTCTTCTTCCTACTGTATTTTGACTTTTCCTTCAAAGCATAGAGTTGAAACAAGCTCTTCCCTAAACTTTTCCAAAATGTCCACAAGTGAAAAAGAGGGGTTTTTAAAGACTTACTTTACCATGACATGATAATTAACTTTAATTTCTCTGTCTTGAGGCTTTGAGACATGAAGAAGTAGTTTGTCCTGAGCAATAGTTCTCTGCAATGCTATTTGAATGCAAAATAAGCAAAAACTTTAACAGATTATCACTATCTTTTATTATTATCCCTGTAATGAGTGCAGAATTCTTCCTTGTTATTACTGCTGAGGTTTAATCTAGTAGGGAGGCAAAGGACAGCAGCGAAAGAAGTCAAGCTCCACCTCTAAAATAGATGTTGCAAACTGACCAAGTCATGTGCATATGAAAATCTCATTTCACATTGACATTTTCAGTGACCTTTCTTGCTACCCTATTGCAGAAGTGATATTCTGCAATAACTGTGTCCACATGGCCAGCTGTTTCCTACTTAATTTCTGTAACAATGGCATAAAGACAGCAGGGGCCTATTCTGGGCAGGAATCCTGTGCTGTTTTTTCCAGATGGTGAGCTAGCTGTTTGTGTTCTGGATCCTCTCTTGCAATGTGTTGTGACTGCACTGCAGAGCCAGCTGGAATCAGCCAGAACTGCAGGACTTGTGGTCAAACTACACATTTGCAGTGATTCATCTTCTTTTGGTGAACCAAAGTATTTTCTATTTGCCATCAGGGAACTAACTCTTCATTCTGCAATGGCCCTAGCAGCCTCTCAAACAAAAGCATTGAGATCTCCATACTGAATGGATTTGTGTATGGAAAACACACAGGATTCTGACAAGTCATTTAGCAGCTCAGATAAAGTGGTGGCACCAGCAGGAAGATGGGAATACTAAGCAGGAACAAACAGTTCCTGAAACAAATTCATTTTCTGGGCACAGGTAAAAGATTGAACATGCTGGGGAAGTGCACTGTACTGTAGATACTGTAATGCTTAGTGGAGACAATAACAATGCAAGACCTGTGATGATTTCTGTTCTTGGGATCCCTGCCATGCCAATCTTACATAAATGGCAACAGCATAGCAGGATGGACCATAAAACATAAAAGGCATGGGAGATTCCTGGTGGTGCTACTGCGTGTTCCCATGTGATTTTAATGTCTTGATAGCACCCATGTGCCTGTACTTTGCCTGCTGCACCAAGATGAAACATTCTAAAGATATGTGGTTAAACAGAAGTTTCTCTGTAGGTTTTGATGGCCTGCTTGCTCACTACGGTGGGTTCTCCAACACCACAGTCAAAAACCCATGTATCCATTGAACAGAAAAGAGACATTGCTCCAAAATCCTCAGGCGATACTCACAGTGTTTAAATTGTTGCTACTGTTTTGGAAAAAGAGACCTACCATTCCCCTTGTCCTTAAGCAAGAGTCCTGCCCAGAAAGAAGTATTCGTTTTTCCTGGGAAACTACAGATTGACAGTAGAGATGGTGGATTTAAGGGTTGGAGCACGAAAAGAGAGTGCTTAAGTGGCTGACTGTGAAGACTACCTCCCTTGTAATTGCCTGCTTGCTTGCTCCAGATTGATGAGTAAAAAGACCGTATCTCATGCAGTCAAAGAACAAGAGGTGTTCCCAGATGGCCACTGGCAATAACAACAAATTCAGAAAGCATTTGAGTTCCTACGTGGAGCATCAAAATAGTGTGACTTAATTCACCATATACATCATATACATAGGAATTATAGAAATATGGAATTATGGAAAATATAATGACTTTTCACAGAACAGCATAGATTAAATATATTGCTTTGGCAGTGGAGACCACTGTACTTCACAATACTTTCCTTTTCTGATGTGTGTGAGGATCAATGGTTTTATCAGCCACTCACTGTGCATGCAGCCTCAGGTGCTTCGCCTTACAAGAATCAGATCAGATGTTAACAATGTATCAATTAAACATTGCAAGTGGACATATAAACTCTATAACCACTGAAAAAGAGTAAAAATCTGGGGAAGGTCCAACTTTCTACCTGTTTCTTAATAAGTTCAGCAACATACTGAAAACTTAACTTTCAAGCAGGTCATGTACAATCCCCAGAAGCTCTATCTGCCATTAAGGGAGCTGGAGATACACAGAGGAAGGTGCTGCATAGAAAATCTCTCCTCTAGAAGGCAGCATTCTCAAAAACTCATGTTTATGACTGGATCGCTTCATTGCCTGAGTCTGCTGTGGTCTCTGAGAAGCCAGCAGTAATAACTGCACTTGTGCAAAATCATTTGCCTCTTCTTCAGCTTCAAGAGATTCCTCTACTTGCCTCTGCCCTGTGGGCACTATTGTAGTGCAGGTAAATGCTCTCATATAAGAGTTCTCCTCCCAAAGCTGCCACATAGATCCTTAACTTTCTTTCCTCCTGAATAAGATATCATCTGATTTCACTTTCTTCTGTGATGTTGGTAGATTTCTGGCCTATCATCTTTTTTCCATCTCACTACTCCAGTAGTTAGCAGATTATAATAAAGCTCACCTTGGGTGTCTTGGCAGTGTGTTTGTATTGGTTGTCAAAAATGGGTAAAAGAAGGAAAAGCCCTGTCTCTGAGTGTTCACATTTCCTTGCTTAGGCTGCATTTTCTCAGGCCGAATTATGAATCTTTCTTCAGTGAACCAAATACTGTTACTGGTTGTGTGAAATAATTGTCTGTACTAATGGGCAACAGCATCTGGCTTTACAGGGTGAAGTGGGACATATTTAGCATTCAACATGAAGCAGCCTTGAGTGTAAGGCAAGGGGAGAGTGGATTGGGTGGGGACAGGTCTTTAATTACACCGGTATTGGATTACAACACTGCATGTCTGCAGGCGGCCTTACGGTTTTGGGTATTAATATTTGGATTTAATATTATTAGAACAGACTCTTCGCAATACAAGGAAGATTGAAGAAACGTGCAAGAATGATGAACCAAGTAAACTCCTCCAAAATCGTGGAAGGGAAATCCCTGTTTATGTGTCCTTGCTGTACAGTTCTGTCATGCTGTCTGTCTTGTGCACTGAAAGCCAGCACCCCTCTGGTTCTTCAGAAGGCTAACAATACATCCTCCTCAGATTTATACACAGATGTCCTAAACATTTAGGGGAGTCACAGTGTCAACAAGAAGTCCTGGTTTTCAAGAAGAGTTGCTTATAATTAATAACTAGGCCATATACCTTGTTAGTCTCTTTATCATTGTCCTCCACAATCCTGGATGATGGAACAGCCACACATAGAAGAGTAGAAGAATCATTGGGATGCACATAGTACCAACCAGGAAGACAACAGAGAATGGAAAAGCTCTGGAAGACAGATAAACACATGCAAAGATTAGTCAGCAAATAATTGTCAGCAAAACGCAAGGACCTGGAAACTTTCTCAACGTCGTCAGGAAAGGTCACGCCAACTGGCAAGCAAATTCTCAAATTAAAACTGCAGAAAGAGTAAACGTGGAAAATAGTCTGACGCAGGCACGCCCATGGATACTGGTGGAAATTTCCCACTGCCAAACCGTGAAGAAGGCAAAAATTTCTCTCAGAATTTAATATGAAGTTACTTGTTATGTATGTAAACACTGCACAAACTGGAGCTCAGGTTCATAGGCTTTTAAAAATGCATGCAATTATGCTCACCAATCAGGTTTGAAGAATTCAATTCTAGATATTTGCATATAGCCTGGTGTAAGTAATTGATTTTTCAATTGGTTAGGCCAGGCTTTCTGTTCGATTTCACTTGAGTGCCCAGAGGAGACACAGACTCCTCATTAACATGGAAAGAAGAATTATTTCTGTGGCTTTGTGCTTCAAAGACTCCTATAAATAACACAGACTATACCTTGATACAGTTATAGTAGGAGGTAAGTTTTAGTTAATCATCTAAGATTCTGTTTCTCCCTATTTTTAGATTTACAAATATGCTTTTAATTTTTGAAAACTATTGTATTGTTGATGTTCAATGTGAGTTATCTGTGTAGAGATGTAACACACAGCAAACCTGTGTAGTCTTAGCTTTGGTATGTCCTGATGAGGTTCATTTTCTAAGAAAAATTTTCAAAAAACAGCTGATTCATATCTAGGTTAATATGTCCACATCATTTTCTTCAAGGGCAAAAACAGAGATAAAATGAGCTATACTGGCTCATAAAGAGTTTCATGATCCATCACATCACTCATGTCTCTTGCAATAATAACCCACAACCTCTGTTATGGAGATTTGTTACAACACAATGAAAGTGTGACAAGGCCCCAAAAGTCACACTTTTATGTTTATTAAAACCACACTGCTCAGGCTGGCAAATGTAAATGTCCAGATGTGCATCAGGAAAGAAAGTGAAAAAGTATGCACTGTTCATCTCTAGCTATGAGGAAAACATTTTCATGCATAAGGTGGCAACAATTTCCAGACATGATCTCAGTATCAAGGTCATGCTGGCTTTTGAGAAAAGGATCGTGCTCAACTTCAGAGTAAGTAAGTCTTTGTGGTTTGGTAAAATATTTTGCATCACCATTTCTTCCATTTTCAGTTTGCCTCTATACAAAATAAAGCATTTCACAGAAGGGTTTTGAATTCAGGCTTGCAGGTAGTTGACACGGGTGCTAATTTTGCAGCCTGAAATTTCCTTAGGAGTCAGGTTGAGCAGACTTTTGGGAGTGCACCATGGGAATCCAAGGCTCATGCTGAATGCAAGGCAGAGGGGATTAAGTGCTTTCCAGTCTCAGCACTGCGCCCATGGCTCAGCTCAGCTGCAGTTTCTAGGGTATGTCTGGGCATGGAGCTCACATACACATCAAAACTCTGTTGTATCTAGTGATTTTACCTGAGACTGAGTCAAATCCACGTTTGCATGACATTTAAATATAACAAATTATGACTCGAATTTTAGATTCACAGATGCCAAGAAAAGGATTCCTGTGAGCCTCAACTCTGACACCTGGATAACAGAGGATAGTAAGGTTATGATCATCTGATTTATAGGAGCATTAAGACAAAAGTACCACTGGGTTCAGTGAGCTGATATACTTTCAGCAACTACAATAAAAAGTTTATTGCTTTTTATTGCAAAATTTTCATTGAAAACACGCTCATTGGTGAAGACAGCTTGATTTTCAAGTATAATTTACTGAATTTTGGGACAGCCCTAGCATCAATCAAGGCAGTGGTGTGAACAAATGACCATAACCCCACAGTTTATCTTTCCATGCTGTAGGAACCTTTAAACATCCCTGCTGCCAGAGGTGAGTGCCAGAGCTCGTGGACAGCAGCTGTAGCTGGGGGAACAACTGCACCTCTAAGCAATGACAGCTATCTGTACCCCCTCCTCTTCATGTCAAGAGCCTCAAACCTTCTGCCTTCTTCCTTCTTCCACAGTGTGAGCAGCCTCATCCAAGTCAGGAACATGTCACTCACCCCTTATGCAGAAAAAAGCAATACTATGCTGCTAAGAAACTTCCACTTAGCCCCAAGTCAGGAATATTACTCTTGGATCCTTGAAATTAATAAAGTATGCCTTTAGAGTGTTGTCAGGACTCCTGGACCTTGTATTATTTTTATTTATTAATCCCAAACTAAAATCTGTAGGAACAAAAATTCCTTTTGGAAGTAATTCTAGGCAGTCAGATTTCCAGTGTATTTGGGGTTTTTGTTTCATGTTGCCCTCAGGTGAAGCAGGAAAGGACTAGGATCTCTCATGCCACCAACCAAAGGACCCAGAGGACTTGTTACCTCATTTTTACTGCACTCAGTAAAGCAGAGATTTATAATGCTGTATGTATGAGGCCTTTGAATTTATAGTGTGCTGAAAGCAAATTCAGACATTAATTTAAATACATGAAGATTCAACTGTGCAACTTGATGAGATATGTGCCTCCTGGACAGATATCTATCTGTTGAAAAACAAGTGAAGCCTTGGATTTTTTGGTTGGCTTCATTCCATATTGGGGTTTTCTCCAAAGTGGCCTGTGGGTCTTGGTGCCTGCTATTTCTGTGTTTTCTTTTGAATGAATGTATGTTCTGATGCATATAGCAAAAAAAGCCAAATTTTCACCCAAGACATGTGTTTCTAGTCATAGTTTGGGGTTTGGAAATACTTTGGGCTGCATGCTGGAAGGGAGGCTGTTCCATGGCATGCTGCCACATCTCTTTTGATTAGGAAGCTCAGAGCTGGATAACTTCTGAAAACAGGAAGGTATGACAGCAAAACTTTATTTCAATTAAATAGATGCTATGTAAACACAGGAATTCCACTGTCATCCCCACTCTTTATCCTCAGCAGGTTCTGCAAGGACAGACTGGCTGGGTGACAGGTCCGGTGGCCCTGTGCTGGTCACAGGTCACTGACAGCAGGTTTCTGACTTAGCTCAACTGGCAGCTGAAAGAAATTCTCTGAAAAGACACAACACAGCCAGCGTTAGCAGAATTTACTATTCCTCTGCCAATCAAGTGATTTTTCAAAATTTTCACGGAGACCAAGAGGAAAGCTTTCAACACCTGAATCGTCTTAGACACAAAATGTCTGCCACCTCCCAGTACTGCCAGTGGCTTGGGAGACAACAAAATGACTGCCCTGTCTCCCCACAGTGTGTGAGAAGAACAAGTGGAGTGAAGCACAGGAGAACAAGGGAGGAGACAGCAAGGAGTCTGGCAGTGAGACACTGGGGCAGTGTGGAGAGGAAGGCCTCCCCTTTGGGACCTGTGTGTGTGGCTGTTCAAGACTAAATTTTAACCTTACAAGCCAGTGGGCACTTTGGAAGTACCATCCCCGTTAAGCTCACCTGAACAGCCTAAAAGTAGATTACTTTAGTGTATCAACAGCGATTTTTGGTGTGTGCTTCTGTTTGTCGGGGGCCTGGCTGAGGCCCTGTTGAGGGCCAATATGGCCCTGGGCGGTGCCATTTTAAATGTTGGCAGCTGCTGACTAGTGAAGTGTGATTCTTCTGAATTACTTTTGGTGTATCTCAAACATTATGGAAAAAAAATTCAAGGATGTCTTTGGAACAGAAAAGAGGAATGTTCTTTCCTAGTCTCTGGTGAAAGAAATCGCCTGAATCTCAGATGCATTT
>JANRMJ010000079.1:10438124-10450304 GCA_025584955.1 Alethe diademata | reverse complement strand
ATTACTATTTAAGGAATATTATTTGACTCCTTTCTGCTTCTTCATGCATCTTAACATCTTCTTTCTTCTGAAATCCACTCAGGCCCGACATTTTTCATTGCACAATTTCAGCCAGAGTTGCTATAATTTCAGTAAACTCAGTGTATTAGACACTAATGTCTTCTGCTCAAGACCTGACCTTTAAAGATGCAAACCACCTGAAGAGCAGGGAGGTGAAGATGATATTACTGCATCTCAAATTTGGGCTTTGAGGGGATTGAGGGACAAGCTGTGTGCAGTCACAAATCATGGCAATGCGCTCATGGATGGCTTAAGGCTGATGTGAAGGATGATTTGCAAATAGTTGTGAGAGCAGCAAGAGTGTCTTGTATTTGCCCTGACATTGACATTCAGATGAGCTTCAGGTGAGTAGTGAAAAAGCATGACAAGGATAACATTGCTTACAAGTTTTCAGAGATGGACTTACAAGCTGACACTAAAGAGAGCTGCAAATGCATAGAGGTTATAGTAGTGCTGATACCAGCTGCTGGAAGTAACTTGCATTGGTTTTGGAAACCATCCTTAGCATGCACTTGAGATACTCAGAATCACCACTTGGTAATCTTCTTTACAGGCATTCTGCCTCATTTCTTACATTTAAGACATACCTATATAGGTGTGTTTATAAATTTTGTACATATACATCTGCATTTTCTGTGTTGAGGTAAAAATTTATTTTCCTTTATCACCGAATTCACTAGTCACTACCAATAAAGCCTCTGAACCATTTAATCATAAACTTCTTCAAGGAACAGCTGGTGCCTCATGGTGTTTCTGAACACATCATCAGGCTGTGGAGAGCAGACCTGCCAGCTTTCACCTGTAAGAATACAGTCTTGATCTTCCTCCACAGGGAAAGGCTGTAGATCTAGAGTAATTCCTTGGTTCAAGTTAACACCAAAGATGATAGATCCCTGCAAGCAATATTTTGTTAATTGGTGGGATCCTTTTGTAAAGGAAAGGGCTGGACCACAGGAAACTCATTCTATTTTCCTCTCTAATATTTTTGCTTTTGCTCTGTGTCCATTTTTGCCTAATCTCCCTGTTTTTATCAGATGAAATCTAAAAGCAATTGAAGGAAGAGAAAGGATAAATATATTTCTTGAAACCATTGGTGTGAATGAGGATGGATTTAGGACTGTCCAGCACCAAAGTAAAGAAAGGAGACTGTCAGTGAATGAACCTAATGGAAGAATCTTTTAACTCCTACATTATGGAGAACCCTGACTTCTAGAAGTGCTGAATCAGCTGCCAGATAAAACCATGATAACCCTGAACAGATGCCTCAGTTAGTATCTGTTGATTTTGCATTCAATGTCATCTTGGTGCTCACTAGCTTAGAAAAAAAAAAAGAAGTTATTTTTCTAAACTCATTCTCAGAGGTCACTTCAGGCTTTAGGAAATATTGAACTTCTAAGTACTTGCATTGTTTCTGCAAAGGGGTAGGAAATGATTTATAAAATATCATTCTTCCTCACAGAATTTGTGCCTGGAATTGGAACAGGAAGAAAGCTGCAATTCTTCCAGCATTTCTATCATTGTTTTATCAGTTCTGATAGCTCAAAGAAACCCAGGAACAGATCTTTTTTATACCTATCTATATGGCATTCTAGATCTTATTCCCTGGATGCATGTTTGGTGTTTAAAACATTTTCTGCACAGCTTTACAGATTGGCATGTGGAAATTAATTTATTAGAAAAATAGTATATCTAAAATAGAGCAAAATACTATTTTAAAAATTAAGGACCATACATGTTTGCTTAAAGACTTGCACAGTTTCTTCATGAACTACCTTTTATGCTTTACCACTGAAGATGTTCTAAAGTGTTTGATCACTGGCGTGCTGCCAGCTGTCTCATACAGGCCACCCACCCTTCACAATGACGTCAAGGAAGTCCCCAAGTTTGCATTATTCAATGGCAAGGAAGCCTTTGCTATCTTTGACTACACAGATGGTGAGCAAAGGGATGGGAACCTTTGGTTTGGACTGCATCCCTTGACTGATTTGTCAACAGAGCCCCTCTGCAACAAAGAAATCTTCTGTTTCATATACTTGCAATAAGAAAAAAATGTGCTCCTATCGACAGCAGGTGCTTCTCAAAGTGCGTCACACCGCTAGGAAAAAACACAGCTGAAAAATGTGTGGAACTTTAAAAAGCCTTTTCATGAGTCCTGCTGTGTGATCCCCAGGAATGTGCTTTACTCAGCTGAGCTCACTGGAAAGCTGTTTGCTTTCACCTTTTTACCCTGCTTCTCTTTCCTGGTGTTGCAGTAGTGCCCCAATCTGTGCTCATGCAAACTGATTCACAGGGGCGTAGAATCACAGAACAGATTGGGTTGGAAGGGACCTACAGGGTCATCTGGTCCAGCCTTTCTGCAACAAGAAGCGGCATCTTTAGCTGGATCAGATTACTGAGAACCCTGTCCAGTCTGACCCTGAATGTTACCATCTCTAGCGTGCACCAGAATTCCGATTTCCTTCTTTGTACTCCGCATCCTCTGCCATCTGCTCTTGGACTCTTCCTGATGTTTTTATGTTGCAAAACTCTTAGAGACAGGATGTTTTCCTTTTTATTTGTTAAGGACCTAGTGTAGAGTAATGGTAAACAGGAATCTGAGGCTATGATGGATATCAACTTTCTGTATTTTCCTGGCATTGTGGAATGTGTCAGTTACTCAGGTGTGTGGGACTGATGCAGACAAAAAGGAGAGAGCCAAACATCAGCTAATAATTAAGAGTGAGAATGATACTAAAACTACTTATGTTCTATGATTTGCATCCAGATGTTCCCCTATTTTCAATTAATAAAAGTCAAGGTCTGTACATTTGGATTAATGGACTCCTGGAAAATGAAATATTTTGAATATTTATGTAGAGGAGAACCAAAGGGTGGAAAGAGTTTGGTTTCCATCTATTAAGCCAAGGTGAAAGACTGTGGTTTCAGTCAAAGTATCAAAATTTGCCTTCATTCAAACTTGGTAAGCACTTAAATATGTACTCCTGCCTTCGTCTTCCTCCCCACCTCAAATTCAGAATATGTGGGAGGACATATTGTCAGGAATAGGTCAGGCCAAATTATCAGGGTCAGTTACAAAACTCATCTAAGCTAGGCAGGCACTACTCCCCTCCAAGGGTTAGAAAGGTTTTATGGTAAAATAGAACTTTGCCTGGTATCATATTTCAGCTTTCTATTTAGAGAAGAATCCCCTTGTGTTTGGAGAGCTGCTTGGTGACTATATAGCCCTGTTCACAGAGCTGCAGATTAGATTTGCAAAACCACAAGCAGTTAGTGCTCAGTGCAAAAGGCATAGCCCAATAAGAAGAAAAAGACAAATTTTACCTTAAAATCAGCTGAAATACCAAGATAGAGTTGTGAAAATACTGGGGACAGAACAGGTGGGGACCTAAGACAAAGCTTAGGTCCTCAGAAACCAGAATGAGGTGGTATGTTTGAAGGAATATAGTAAAGCTTAAGGTCTCCATGGACCAACTTGCAATGACATCTTTTTCTTGGCCTCTTTCTATGAAAATTGTAAAAGCTTGATTTATAGAACTCACCTTTACAAGTCTAACAAATTTTGAAGTAATTTGCTTCAGATAACAGAAATTTTATGAGACACTAGGGAGCAGAATGGAAGAATCATGATTTGCTTTTTATGTTCCACCCACTAACACATGCTTTATTGTCCTGGACCAAATAGGAAGAGTTATTTAACATGTTACTTAAATTACGTATGCATTCAGAAAAAAGGCTATTAAGCAGACATAATCCACTTCAAAATTTCTTTTACAGCTTTTTTTTTTGGTAATAAATATTTGTTGGAACAAGTAATATGGATTATAATGGGAACCTTATATTTACATATGTACCTTGGACAGATCTAAGTTTCAATAGATTGAAATTTAGTTACTCGAGGAAATACGATTTACATGTATAAGTTTTGCTTATAAAACATGTACAAATTTTGAGCATCCTGTTGAAAATGTGCTTTTTCAGTTTAAGTGTCATTGCCTGAAGGAGCACTGAGAAAATGAAAAGCTTTGCTTGAATAAATTGGCAGTGAAACATAAGCCTGGCAGTACTAAAACATGTATCTCTACCAAATTTAGTTTCAAACAGGAGCTGTATACAGAAAAAAAGTGTGGGGGAGATAGGTTCAGTGGTAAAACAAAACTCTGTAGGCCTGGATTGATTCCACTTAACTGTAAGTGCTTATTTGTGTGGCCCACTACTAAGATACCTTCTTCCTCGGTCTGTTTTCTGATCAATGGAGGGAAAGGCACTGTAAATTAGTCAGCCACCTTTAAGCCAAAACCACCTTTGAAAATTTCCAGTCATCCACCTGTCTATTAAATATAGACAGAATCTGGAGCAAATGAGCTGGTAACTCACACACCCTATGGGTACTCCAGAAGTCAGAGGAATGAACCAGAACCTACATGGATGTCATAACAAACTTAGAGAAGAAATTTGCTTTTCCTTTTCTAGATACAGTAGCAAATAGAAAGCACCAAAATGGTTGATAAGCACCTTCTAAAAATCTTCAAACTGCCCTTTCTAAGCCTCAACTCTTTGTTCGTCTATGTAATATGCAATTTTTCATTACAATTTGTGATGACACAAGTCAGAGTCATGTTAGGCACTTCCCTTTTACCTTGATTTCTAGTCAAATACCTGCTAATTAAACAAAAAGGTCTGAGAAAGAGCCAAGTGAGAGAAAAACTCTGAAAAATGTTGAAAGTATATTTCTACACTCTTCATAAAAGGTGTTTCAAGTTCTGGTGAAACTGAGATATTTCCATTAACATTAAATTATTTTTCTACAAAAAAAATCCCATCTTTCAAGGAGTCTCTATTTTGGAGTCATTTTATTAATAAAATGTGTGTAAGGAGATCTAATACTGATATTTTGGAATTGATTTATTTCCGCTGGATTGAACTAAAAATCAGATATGACTTACATCATATGCTTCTTCCAAAGAATTAGCCATTTCTTCCAAACTGAGAACTAAACCAATTATTGTGCCTCCCTTAGAAAACAGGAAGAAATATTTCTGAATCCTGTCTGAACAGTACTTTCTGTCACTTTAAACAATAGATCAGCTCGTCCATTGAGTTACTTTCAAGCAACCATTTCAGTTCTTAAAGCTCAGCAGCTGCATTTCAATTCTTGTCCTGTTTCTATCCTCTCACCTTCATGCCTGCAGTAGCAGTGCTCTCACCTTCTTGATAGGCAATAACAAGTTTCTTTCTCTGCACCTGCCTGCCAGGTAAATTCAGCATAGGGCACGTGAGCTGGCAGTAGTTCAGCAGTTTTTCTTGATATATCCACATCAACCATTTTGGTCTAAAACCATCATTGATTCCAGATTGCCTAATTTCCAATGAGCATGTGAAAGTGTAATTGCTGCTTAGAGGCAAATGAAGTGTGGGAGCTGGTATATCTAGCTGAAAGAATTCCTCAGGCCCTGTCCAGGCCGTTTTTGCTTCTTTCTCTTGATCCTTTGTATTTTTGTCTTGGGGCCACAGAGAGCAGAGGCCCAGCGTGTGGAAGGGTACAATCCAGTGTTTGTCCCAGTTGCTCTTTCAGAGCAGAACCTGTTTCCCAGTTAAAGGAATTCCATGACCAGTGAATAGACATCAAGGCTGCTCTTCAGCTCCAACAGAAGAGTAGATCTCAAGAAACTGGAACTTGAATTTCCAATTTTAAGAGCCATGTCAGTGATTGCTGTAGCAAAGAAAGGAAATGCGTAATGTAGCAAGATGTCCCTTTTACAGCTACTGTTTTCACATGGAAAACAGCCCTCAGCTGCTACAAAACAGCGAGCAAATTACATTCCTTTTTGTTTTGGAATTCCAAAACAGCCAGAGATATCCTCTTGCTCCAAAATGTGTTACCGGTTCATTTCTTCTTGAGTCATCTCTTGTATCTGTGCCGGCTAAGGATAAACTGCTGCTGTTCTGATTTGGTTGAAATTACATTTAGACTGCCAGAGGCTGTAGCAAACCAAATGGATCAGGTTTGTATTTCACTTATCCCCAGGCAACCCTAGGGGGCTCAGCAGGTTCACAGGAAAGTGATTAAAAATCAAATTCAGTCTGTGTGTTTTTTACAGGGTTATGTTCAATCTGTCACACATGCTTCTCTATTTTCACACTGTTACTCTTTGTATTACACTTCTGCATCACATTCATTTCAGTTTAGCCACAAACATCAGCTGAGAAGGAGAATTCTCTAAGGAGTTTGTTGCTCCCTCTCTCCTGATATAATCTATACCATGCTCAGGTTGAATGTTTCTTTAGATATGTCCTGCTTGCCTTTAAGAAGTATAAATAAGTTTTTATTCAGATAATCATGAAACTGTTTAAGAGAAAAGCCTGTAAACCAGCTGCCCCGGGTTGCATTTAATAATGCATTTAATAATTCTTTAAAAATGCTTGTATTTCTTTTCCAGCCATTGCCTTGTTGGTCTATCGGGGAGTTTATCAGCTTTGTTTTCAAAAGACATAAATTTGGGCCATACAGCTTGGAGAGATGTTTTCTTTACCTTAAATAAGAGGAGAGCATAAGTCAGAAGAGTCAGAACCTCAGATGGCAAAAACAGATGAATTTGATAAGAATGATTTATTATAACCAAGGATTTGGCACAGTATCAGAGCAGACAGTGTAGCACCATTTGATGCAAAGGATTGGTAGGTAACACACGAAGCAAGAAAATTTCCGTTATTCTTCTCTGAGGAGTCGGCATGTGGAGTTTCTTTCAAATCAAACAATCCCTGGTCTGAAAAATTAAGGCTTGACCTTGAGGCAAGCCTGACAGCCTTGTTTGTTGAACCCTCAGTTTTGAAAATGTTCTCCTCCTATATGATGGATTTGATTCTTCACTGGAAAATCTTTTGCCAGGAAGATTCCTTGGGATTCCATGGGAGTTCATCTGAAACACATCCAAGATGGAGTTCAGAGTCCGTGCACACACAGTGAACTGAGCTGTGCTACCTAGGAAGAACTTAAAGGGCAGAATGAGCAGGCACCTTCCATCCTGAAGGTGATTGTGCCAAATCCTTCATGTGCCATTTTCTGTGTGTGAAGACAGGAGTGCCAGATGGCTTAGGGGAAAATGCTGCTTGGAGAAATGGTGCATGGCACAAGCATATTTGAAAGGGTTTTGAGGAAAAATATTCTTCTAAGAACAATTCAAGGTGGTTGGAATTCTCACTTATAATCTAACAGACACAAGCAGGTGGAATGAGTTGCTGTGAGATCTAAATCCATATCTTCTCCATCTTCCAGGGATTCCATGATATTTTCACAGGATATCACAGGATATTCTGAGGTGGAAGGGACCCAAAAGGATCATCGAATCCAACTCTTAAGTGGATGGCCCATATGTAGATAGAATCCACAACTTTGGTATTTATTAGCACCATGCTCTTAAAAAACTGAGCTAATATCCTATATCTACAAATAAATTACTGGGAATAAATTGCCTTTAATCTGAACAAATTAATCTTCAGAAAACAAACATAAGTAGCATTCAGTTTTTCTAGCTGTTTATTTAATAAACTTTCTGTAACTGTGATCCAGGGAAAATACCTTTTATATAACATCAAGTGATACATGCACAGATTTTTGCCCATGCCAATGTTCCGACTACACGGAGAGCATCCTGAAAGTGGCCTGTTTATTTAGATATTTTTAATATTTGTCATAAGATATGCTTGAATAAATACTACTATGAAATGACAATTACCAGATAATAAATGAAGGGCTGCAAATTACCTGTTTTCAAAGTTGTCCCTGCAGATGTCCTTTCTAGGCAAGACATACATCTCTGCTCCATCATATTCTTAATTTTAAAATGTTATTCCTAAATTGTCATGTGATCCTAATACAAATGAGGATATACATTGATTGTAACTCAGTGTGTGAAAAGCAGTGGACATTCTTCACTGCAACAGCATGCAAGGGGCAGTTAACCTAAGTATTGTGCTAAATTTATAATATGTAAGATTTAGTTTATTTAAAGGGGATTTTAAGTGACAGAGTTAGATGCCTAAGTGACAAACTGCAGAATTCTAGTACAGCATGTGGAAGATTACGAAGTCTGTAGGAAGTTCAGACTTTCAGAAGAAATTTCTGGAATTACCTTTGTCCTCTTGTGCAAAAGCTCCTGTTTAACTTATGACTTCAACTTGCTGGGATTTACCAGCGAGGTGCTCTTCAATGTCCTTACTGGAAAACCAGTCTGAGGTGTTCTGTGCGTGATTCTGTCAAGATTAGTCTCATCCAATATCTATCCAAAAAAGCTAATTTTCCCCAAAATATACATGAAGGTGATGATTCCCCAACCCAATTATTACCTAAGCTTAGTGGATGGACTGCTTGAGGGTATGAGATACCTGTTGAGAGCCCTTAACCTGATGGCCTAGGCTTAAACCTTTTTCTTCCTACTTTACAGGAAAAGACTCCTGTGTCTGAGGCGCAGACTAGCAGTCATGAGTGCAGCAGGGTGGTCTGAGGTGGCTGCCAGTGAGGAGCTGCCTTACACTGCACACACACTCCAATTTCCCCTTATCTCTCCCTTCCTAGGCCAAACACCAACCCCAGCCAGAAAGGCAACAAAACCTTCTACCTTCCCTTTAGATTCATAAGGACCTGTTTCTCAGTGTAGATTCCTTCACAGTCCCCATCACAAACAACTCCCAGAGTCACAAGTGAAGTTTCAGATAAATGCTAAATATTTTCTGCAATACTAATGATGCGTGTGGCCATTCTTGCCAAACTTCTTTTGCTAAATATCCTATTGTAAACTTCCAAATTTGCATCTGATTTGGTACCCATTTATATGTTTCTCACAGCTTCCCTTTGAGGCTTAATGAGGCTCTTCAGTGAATAGTCAAGAATATTTTTCAGCATTGTGTTCAATGCATTTGCATAAAACAACAAATTGTCTTTGATGCTCTGGGAGCAACATAGTAATTTACTATAAATATAATTTAGACAATATCTCTCCAATACTATAATAATACCAGATAAATATTGACTATAAGTTTAGACCCATCTCCCAGAAGAAAATATTGATTAATGAATAATTTCAATATTTTTTGCCTATCTCATCTGACCATCTGACCTTTCTTTTAACTGAGTATTCCAAAGCAATGGAAATGCTATTCATAAATATATAATGAAAACTGTTGTACATACACAGATTTAAAATTAAATTTTATTAACAAAAATACAGATGTTAATAGCATTAATAAATGCTGAGATAGTTCTTATAAGCTGTTATAAACAGAAGCAAAATATTATCTAGTTCTTATCTTTCATTCTATAGAAATTGTATTACCAGGTGGAATCTGTTTCATCCCAGAAGCCTAGAGTCATAAGAAGACTATTCAAGAGAAATATCCTTCACCATGAATTGGGCTCAGTGCAGTAAAAACACACTGAAAATACAGAAGAGGTCACAATGAACCTTTAGACAAACTCCAGCAGGTTAGAGAGATAAATATTTTACAACAACAGTACACTAGGGGGACAAGTTTTACTTCAATCCTGGACATTTGTCACAGTCAAAGAAGATAGTGCAGCATCAAGGAATAAGTACTGTTGGAACTGCTAGTAGTAGATCCTGCATGTAGCAGGCCAAATATCAATACTCTTTGTCTTCTAAAATCAGAAAGTAACTTAATACCTCAAAGTTATCTGGCATATAATTGTTTCCTTCCAGCTCAGACTGATGTTTCTCTGACAGAGAACTGCAATTGTTAAATACAAATGTGACAGGAAAGAAGAAATGAATGCTCATAATACTGAAATGGATAATTTCAGGTATCATTAAGCAGAACATCATGAACACTTTTCTGCTAGCATAGATCTGCAGCATTTTCACCACATAAAATGGACTTTCTTCAGAACAAGTGCTATTCAGCCCCCAGCTTATTTTATATGGTACAACTAGGAAAATTAAGTTTCATGCAACAGAGCATATTTAAATTCTAGTTTAAAAGGAACTTTATTACTTTGTTAAATAAACTTCCCTTCCTTGGATAGGTGAATAGAATTAAGTACTGGAGTGAATTAAACTTTTTCTCACTTAGATATTTTGTGCAGAGAATTAGAAAGAGTAAAGTGAGAACTGCTGACTTGTCTGGTGCTGCCTCTTGTCTCTTTCAAAAATTCTTAGACATAGAAAGTCTCACCTTAATCTCCCCTCACACTTTTGTTTAATCTTTAGTGTGCTGGCAGTTCTAAAGGCCAATGTATCCTTAGGGTGCTCTGGAGGGGCTTTACTACACAGGTGAGATTTTTCAATAATCCAGCACCTGAATGTTCCTCTTTAATTGTAAACAGAATGAGTAAAAAATTGGATCTGGATTTTTTCATTGAGCTGTCATTCTTAATAGGATCTGTGCTATGGTGGATATGTCTCTTACGTAAGAGTTTTTAAATTTGCTTCAAATTTTAACCTCCTTTGTGTCACTAATAAAATTATAGAGAAAGAATTATAAAGAAAGAAAGATTATATTAAAAGGTGATGATTGTCTAGTATTCTACTTTCACCAGGCTGTGTTCTTCATAAAGTATTTCTCCAGAGTTAATGGAAATCTTCCATGATCTTGTCTCAAAAAACTTATTTTGGAGTCTAAGCCTATTTGAGTTAAGAATTTCTTACTACTGCCTAACCTAAACTTTCCCTTCCTTAGTTCCAGGCCATTGTTCCATTGAAATTGTAAATATTTCCCTTCCTTTGCTTAAGATAAACTTTTAAGGAAAACATCAAGCAAACACACACACAAAAAAAAAAAAAAAAAAAAAAGAAGGAAGAAAAAAAAAGGAAAAATTATAAGTTATCTTCTCTCCTTCTTTAAAAGCAGTGAACTCCCTCAGTGTATTTCAAATTTCAAATATGTGCAGCTTTTAATATTTGTGCAAGAAAGCAGTCCATGTGGAAAGTCATACCTGGAGAATCATTGTATATATCATTGTAAAGACTTCTGAGTAACTGAAAAATTCTCAGGGACAAAATTCTATTCTAATCAGGTTTTCAAAGAAAGTTCACACTGGTAGTTTGTGGAGAGACAGTTCTGTCACATATATAGCCCCAACTCTAACATTTACATACGACCACTAAATTAATATGAGTGCATTGCAGTTCAGGGTTTTTAAAACATTTCGTCTAGTACCTACTGGTATTTTGATTAAGAAAAGAAAAAAATTAAAATACCAATATAGCACATACTAAATAAAATAACAGAAAATATTACTTCTTGAAATAGGGATGCAAATTGAGAATTATCAATGATCTGCTGTTTAGTGATACTCCAAAAGCCCTTTTCTGGTGCTGAGATAATTACCAAATTTTATAGATGGTCTGAAAAAAAATGAAATCTCTGCTAACCAATTTTGCAGATGCCACAAGGAATATGTAAGTAATGTAATGAATGAACTGCTTAGTATAATTGAATAATTTCACAAGGAAGTCACAAACAAATCCATGGAATCACTGGATCAATATATCTAAATGGGCAGTCTTATACCTAGAAATGTTCTTGTAGCATGTGGATGACCTACCTGGAGAAGAGTAAATTGGCTCATGGCAGATAGCTAACTTGGATACGAACTGCCATCATGATGTCCAATTAAAATAAAATTCCAAATGGTAACCCTTGGATAAATATAAAGGGAAAAATTCACTGTAGATAGAAAAGACACACATTCACTCTGTATTTGGTGCTACAACTATGAAAATTCTGTCCAGCTCTCTTGCTCAAGACTGGACAGTTGCTCTTGTAACCTGGACAGTTGGTTTTATAATCTGTGTGTTGATAAATTAAAGAAATCTCAGAGCATGGTTGCAAAAGCAATTGGAACAGGAAAAACATAATACAGTAATAAATTAATGAAGCTCAGTCTATTTCAAAGGGTTATGTGATGACAGCCTCTGCCAGGCAGTATCAAGACAAGAGATCAGAGTTAAAAGAGAGTATGCTAAAGCTAGTCAAATAAAGGCTAAAAATGAGTCTTTGGGGAAAAATACCAACCAAACTAAAACCAATAACAAAAACATCATTGGTGGCAACTGGTTACAGAAAGAGGTGTGGATTCATAGTGGATTCTCAATTCCTAGAATTTTT
>JANRMJ010000079.1:10413805-10424995 GCA_025584955.1 Alethe diademata | reverse complement strand
TAACATGAAGCCAAGGGGAAGAGGGGAAGAGTTTTGAAGAAAGTGAGGTGTTAACAACATTCTTCCATAGTACACCCTGTCTGCTGGCATTCTGCAAATGGACTTTCTGAGCCAGGATTTGCATTTGAACCAGCAAATTCATCCAATGTCTGACTGGCTGGAAGAACTAGTATTGTATTTCCTTTGTATTTTGTACATTAGGATAGTATCACCATGTAAATAAGAAGGGTTGAAAAGTAATTAATTTAGGTGATTGTTAGAACCAGGTTCTCCTTCATAGCAGAACTGCAAAAGAGAGAGAGAATTGTAATCCAAACCTTGAGAGAAGCACACCTGTAGAAGAGGAAGCAGTAATTTATAGGTGCAAGTACGGTTCTGTTAGACACTGATTAATGAGTGTTGACATATTTGGGAATATTTTCTTTTTTCATGCTTTCCTTCATACAAAACCAAAATATATGGAGTTTGAAAGCTGGACTCTCTTAAAAATGTTTATATACATATATATAGTCTGTGTATATACATTTATGTATTTATTGCACATTTGATTGATTTAATAAAATATCAGTGCAAGTAAGCAAAGGATAAAAATGCTTACCAGGAAAACGTGTAGTGTTCAATTATTTTTCCCTAGTGTTTTCAGGGTGACTGTTTGTTATCAGTATGATTGCACAGGCTATCCCAGGTTTTCTTGTCCTTTCTTTGCTCCCTATGGAGACTTGGATGGATTCACTCCACCCAAAACAAATTTGTTCCTCCACCCATCAGAGATAACTTTTGTAGAGTTACCAACATCAGAGTGTAAATCCTGTTCTGATAAATCTGAAATGTCAATTCTGTGAATGAGGCTTCACAATATGTTCTTTTGAGCAGTTATAAACAAGATAGGAATATTGTGTCTGACATAACAAAATCTGTACCTCATTCACAGCTTTCACAAGGAAAATAAAACCTTCACATCATTACACAGGGGACTTCTTGGAATTGCAGTTGGAGATGATGATTATGCGGAAACTGAGACTTATAAATGCTTTATTGTTTTGATGGAAATCAGCCAAGAAGGCAGATAAAACACTTAAGAAGAGCTAGCTAGGAAACAAATCAGAGACCTAAATGACCCTACTGGAAAAATAAATTCTAGAACTTAACATCTGGTTCTTGCAGTTGTCAAGTCACTCAGCAAATGGTCAGACTGATTAGCTGCTTGCATGCAGAATATGGGGACTGGAGCAAAGACCACATCCTATCAACAGTAGCAGGCAGTGCCAAGTGAGTGCTCATAATCTGCAGTGATACTGACATAGGTAGCAGATAGCAGTGGCCAGATAAATAAAGTTTGTGTTCGTGCTTTAGTACGTCTTCACCGGTACAACCACGCAAACAATAAATAGTGATAAGTTGGTTGTTAAGGAAGAGGATATGGAATACTAAGCCTCACACAAAACATTTGGTAGCACATTACCTTGGGCTTCATCGCAAACTTCTAACTGAGGTCAGGTTTACTCAGGTCAGGAATTGTACTTCCAAAAGTTTCAAGTCAGTTTGGACTGGTTTACAGTCAGTGACTTACTGACTTAACTCAAAACAGCATTTTGATGCAAAACCACAATCAAGTCAATGAGCTTGTAGAAGATTTTCCTTGAAAAAATACTTAAAAATTAAGGATGTGAGAAGCTCTCTTGGAGCAGAAATGCCTTCTGCTAGAATGCAGCATTCTACCTAGGCTCTACTTACACCACACAACAAAAAGGAAGTTTAGGAAATTACTGTGTATTTGGAGCTTGAGACAAAAAACCCACTCAGTGCAGCTTAATACAGTGCAAATCCAGGCATTTCAATCAGCTTGGTTCTTGTCAATCCTTGCAAGGTGTGAAGCAGGTGTGGTGCCAGGGCCACACTCTTTGCCTGCTTCCACATGCCAGCTGTCCTTCCCCCAGATCAGTGTAGGTTTCTGTCCTGGCCCTGATGATTATGGGGGCTGGAGGCACAAAGCTTCCCTCTGAGTCATGAGTTACATGTGCCAATAGTAGTGGTGACCCAGCAACGGTATTTTACTTTTACTCAGCATTGGTCTTTTACTTAATACTAGTCAAACAGAACACAAAAACATTTTCTTTATTATTTAAGGGAGAGTAAGTGGAGTGCAAATGTGTTTGCTTTGCTACATAAAGTACAGCAATGTGTTTGAAGCTTGTTTCTGTGTTCCCTCTAGTCTGGCCTTTGTCCAGGATGGCAAATCCAACAGCAAATATTGGGAGATACCATTCCCCAAAGTCTGATGGAATCACAGTCTTTTTTCATTAGTTATTCTCACATTTAAGCATTCCAGCATATTTTACTTGCAGATAAGTGCTATTGCAGTGTAGAAACAGGGGATCTTTCATAACTCTCTAATTATGGAAATCAGTCTTCTTTCCTAAATAGTCAGCAGCAAATAAAGGACCACTTTTTGGTGATGCAGTGATTAATGTGAACAGAGACAGGATGCTGAACACAAAATCTCACCCTTTGCCCCACTCCTCAACCCCCCAGAAAACACAGAAATTTGACTGTTGTTCTGCCAAGCTTCTTGATAGTGAACCATCTTGAAAGGCTACTGGTGTACAGACAGCCTGCATTATAGCCTGGGGATCCAAGACTAGAAAAAGCTTTCCTTAGGACAGAAGTAATAGAGGTCTCTCTTTTTCTGCCCTGTTTGCTTCCTGTGAGCCATGCTGAGTGCCACTCAGGTGTTCCCATTGGAGCTGCACTTATTTCCAGAAGATCTGTATATGGTGGTAGACTTACAGAGCTCATTTGTTTGCAACATTCCATTTTGCAAACACACATATATTTAATTACTTTTATTTTTAAATTTCCAACCATGTGTGTCTGCGATAGTTCCATCAGCTCAAGGTGCCTCAATACAAAGTAGACTGAAGTCTATAGGCTAAATCTTGATTTATACAATCCAGTAGAATTTTATAGTCCAACTAGGGTGGAATATGGCTCCAAATTTTTTAGAAGCTCAGAGATTAATGATCATTTAACTTCCTACAATCTCTAAAATAAAACTCTTTTCCTCAATAGAAAAATCTGCTGCTGCGTATTTTAGCTATCAGGGTGACTGGACCATGCTCAGAAACCCAACATCTATAGATTTTAGGTTAAAGAAGTAGCAGTTAAAGTTGAGGAAGAATTTTTGACTAGAATTTAGGTGTCTTGCATTTTTAAGGCCAGCACAGAGCCCGCTAAAGAGCAATTCAGGATATTCAAGCTTGAATATCAAGTTTTCAAATACAACTCTACTTAGCTCTGGTGAGGCTGCATCCTGTGTCCACTTTTGGGCTCCTCACTATAAGAAAGGCATTGAGGTGCTGGAGTGTGTCCAGAGAAGGACAATGAAGCTGGGGAAGGCTCTGAAGGACAAGTCTGATGAGGAGTGACTGAGGGAGCTGCGGGAGAAGAGGAGGCTCAGGGAGGATCTGATCACCCTCTACAACGACCTGAGAGGAGGGTGTAGCCAGGTGGGTGTCGGTCTCTCAAGCAACAAGTGACAGGACAAGAGAAACAGCCTCAGACTGTGCCAGGAGAGGTTAGGCTGGATATTTGGAAAAATTTATTCACTGAAAGGGTGGTCAGACATTGAAACCAGCTGCCCATGGAAGTCACCATCCCTGGAGGTTTTAAAAGACATGTGCATGTGGCAATCAGGGATATGGTTTAGTGATGGGCTTGGCACTCCTGGGTTGGTGGTTGGACTCAGTGAACCAAAAGGTCTTTGCCAACCTTTCTATGATACTATAACTTCATGTTCAGTCATTGTGATTACTGAATTGATAAATCTTTGGTTTGGATGGAACACATGAAACCTTGGCATTTTCTCAGTCTATGTCACAGCTTGAGATGGGCAGTGGAAATGAAAAAAAAGTTGATTTAATGAAACACAGTCATGTTTCAGGGTCTTGCACTCTCCCGATTAAAATTCTTTTGTAAAACAAAAGCATGCAATTTCATTTAAAAAACTAACTGCATAGGCTACTCCATGTGTTATTTTCTTTCAAGGTTGATGCATGTAAAAAATCTGTATTGCATTAAATAGGAAGTGAGTGTAAATATGACATATGGAAATCTTCCAGAAGACTGAACTGTAAAAAATGATTTAATGCTGCAAAATATTTATCTTCTCTCTTAGCTAGCAGTATGCATTTCTTTATAGACAATACAAAACTTTTTATGTGCTTATTTTAAAGAAATTTAACCAGCACTTTTAGCAGAAAAAAAAAAAACTCATTACTGTATTGCTGTATTGGGATTTTTACTAAAGTCAAAAGAAAAACAACGATCTTAACATGATGACTTTAATATGAAGGTCATTCAATCAGTGCATATCAAAATCAGCTTAGTTGAAGTAAGTGAAATTCAGTGGTACAGAAGTTACGAGGTTGGGGTCTGTTCCACTGACTGCAGTACAGTTACCTCTGACCTGCCCCAGTGTGAGATCAGATTCAGTCCAACACGGATCAACTTGCACATTCCATTTAACTCCAGGAACAGGCTTGAGACACACAGTTTAAATCCACATCCCCACTTCCCTGAAGACAGGGTGTCGAATACATTCATTTGGGGTTTGACAGCGTGAAATACAGGAGCAAGTTCAGAATACTTGGATTTTAAAATCAAATGTCTGCAAATCAACACCCTTCCTTATATTGTCAGAACCTAGCTACATGTCTCTGAATTTCTACTGTAGGAAAAACTAATATTTAAAATAGGGAATATACTTGAAGTGTGAGCAAAATTATCTGCTGTTGCAGAAGAAATCCAGAACTCTGGACTCAGTTCTTGGCAGATAAATACATTTTGATTCATCTAAACCTAATACTGACATTAAAAAAAAGGACAAGATGAATAAAACTTGGTTTTCTAACTCTTCTGAGTGTTCTGCATGAAGTAAGATAACACAGCTGGCTAAAGTGGTGAAAGAATTTTATATACAGAGGTTTGAACTGGATGGTAACATGCAGAGATGTTTTTGTATTTACTATAATCCTTGAACTTTCCCCATTCCTACAACTACCTCCAAAGTGCATTATTTTTTGAAGTTTAAAGCTATTTCAATACGTCTTTTCCACTTTTGGTTTCTAGTTGCATCTAAAGTGCCAAATGTCCCAAAGAAGGCTGCTCTCTCAATTTATTCAAGATGTTTGAATACATTTTAAATCCATATGGAAAACCCAAGCTAAGTATAAAGCCTTTGGATATGTCACCTCATTACACTCCTGCAGGTTCCAAAAAACCAGTGCCAACCCACCTACCAAAGTTGTGAACACCTCTACCTCACATTGCACACTTGTTATGCTTAACCAGGCAGCAAGCTGTTAATAAAGATTAACTGTCAGTTGAGCATAATAGACACCTACTTAAGAGTAGGTATTCTTTTGTTCTGTTCCTTATTTTAAAAGCATATCAGCAAAATCAGGAGGGAGCCAAGATTTCCTCACAGTGTTGGCATCAAGGAGTCTTGCTAGGATCCCACGGAAAGAAAAGAACTAAACATAGAACTTGTGCCTTTTTAAACTGACCCAGGAATAGCCAGACACTGAAGTGAATTCAGACCTTTTCTCTCGTCTCACCGTCCATATGGAGTGAATTTCCAAACTGAGGAAATGAAGAACAAAGTGGAGGTTAGGTGATGGTCTGGTCATAACCACATAATCATAGTAAGACAGGATAGGGAAGTCTACAAGAAGTAGTACAGCACAACACAAACACAGCATTTTCCCTGGAGACACTTCCTTAATGTGTTGGAATGGCAGGAAAGTTCTGAAATCCATTAAGACTTAGTCTGGAGAGTGTTTAAATTCCTGGAAATCCATATAGTTTGAGGGATTAAAGATCTAAATCCAGACAAAAAAGCTGCCTACAGGATAGGAGTTGAGTGATAAACCAGCAATCTATCCTTTAAAAAAAATAGTAATATGATAAGGCTGCTGTTTTGACAAACAGCATGATAAATACAGATGGTAGAGTTTTGTTCATAGTCTTTATGGGATATTTGATGATTCAAAAATCTGTAAGAGCGTATACAGAAATCATATACTTTGCTTGGTGTGTTTTTGTAAGTTTGCTTACTTTTGTATTGTAGCAGAAGGATGTATAATTTGAAATAAAATGAAAGGTGATTAAGATGTTGTATCAGCTTTACTTGGTTGTTGGTTGATCTTTTTCTTTTTTAAAGATTCCATATGAAAGATTTATGGATAGAACAAATTTCAAAGAGAAAATATTATTCCAACTGAGTTCTTCGGTGAATGTAGATTGTTTGCATCTGTTGTGCTACCTAATACTTCACAGAATGGCAGATCACTGAGAAGATCAAGAGGCAGCAACTGATCCCAACAGGAACTCCAGAACTGAAATAGAAGGGCCCTCTGAGACCATCCCACCCTGGTGCAATTATCTCCTGTTACTAGACAAATGCCAAAGTGCATTCAAGTTGCTATCAAAACAAAATGTCAAGAAAAAGCTGAGATGTTTATTTTCAAAGCTGGAGACTCTGCCCCAGGAAAGCAACCCTCTGCATGACCCTGTTCTTCCTGGCTGCATCAAATGACAGATGTAGGTGTAGGGTCATGTCATCTGATAGGCACCAGAGCAAGAGAGTGACTATCCTCCACCATGAAATAGGAGTCACAGAAGTGAACTATTTAAAAAACAATTTCCATTTTAAAAAACTATTTTAAAAAATATTTCCTGGCATTCTGATTATACTTATGATTTTAAAAAGATTCCTGGGAGTTGAAGATGTCCACTGAATGTGAAACCAAGTTAGTGAGAGGGCCTCCAAAGAGCCCCATTGCTCATAAGACAGAACCACATCAGCACGGTCAATCCATATGGGACAGAACAGACTTTGCAAAGATGGAAGTCAGAAGTTAGGAGACCATCCCTTCACATCCCTGTACCTCCCTGCACAGCCCCGCATGTCCTGCTGGCATCTGTCAGCAGCCTGCATCTCAGGAGGGCTTTCCCTCACCTTGGCCTTTGCTGGGTCTGCTTCTCTTCAGGATCTGCAGGGACAGAGCCGATTCTCTCTCTGGTCACATGGGTCAGGGACAGGTAACTTCTATTTTTTATCTCTTTTGCTTTGTACTATCAGAATTAGGGCAACACAACACTGAGAAATGGGTTGTGGGTTCATTTTTTTTTTTTTTAATAGTTTTATTTTAATGAAATTTAACTGAATTGCAAAGTTTTGTATTATGAACTACCCAAATTCAGCATAAAACTGAAGAGTCCTTAAAAGTTTAAATTATTTTTTTGCTTATTGGAACTTCTCAGTAGATTGTCCAGGAGATTATGTTCCAACAGTATTAAAATAGAGGAGAGTAAACAAACAGTGTTAGGATGTAGAGAGTGTGGGGGGAACAGTCTGAGTGTGTAACCTGCAAATGCACCAAGGAGAGGAGCTCAGGATCCAGACATGCATTTATGATCCATTCAGCCTAGGCAGCTGCTGATCCATAGAAATCTATGAAATTTTCAGAGCAAGCATACAGAATTGAGAAGCTGGTTAAAAAATTCTAATGTCAGACTTTGGTTTAACTCTTTCAAAGCTTTCAGTTTAAATTGAAAGGAAAAAGCATCTCCATATTTTCTTGTTTTTCCATTGTGTTTTATAATTTCTCAGTAAAACAGCTGGAGAAAACTTCTTTTCCTGGGATGATGGAATTAGTATTGAGAAACATAACTGTTTGGCTTTAGGTCACTGACTTGAACTGGAAGGGACAAAGCCTGCCAAAATTTAGTGACTGTTCCAGGCTGCATATAGAACTAATTAGTAACTTCAATTTTATTCTCTGTTGCACAAAGATAAAAAATACCACTACTATGATTTAAGCCTTTTATTAGTAATCCCAACAGAACAAGATAGGTCAAGCTTGAAAGCAAATGAGTGGGGTGGGGTGGGACGGGGGAAATTCCCTCTCAATCCTACAGGTGCACTATCTAAGCCAATGTTACAGCACGTGGAGGAGGCAATAACAGCAATTTGTGCTGCCAGAACACCAGGTGGATCTCCTCTGAGCTTAACCAAAAGACAGAAATTCATGTTGGAATGGCCCAAAACGTCTTCATTTAAAGATAAGAGACCTCCAGCATCTGACACCAGAACTCTTGAGTCTTCCCAGGCCTCCAGTGGGTCCCAGGAAGTTAAAATAGAACAAACGGTCAATGGAGTAATCCTATCCAGCCCCAGGGTGAAGCAGAGCACGAGGCACAGTGCACCTTCATTGCATTTGACAAAAGGAACACTTTCAGCACATTTTTATCAGTGTCTGGTTTTTATTTCCTCATTTGTAAGGTTCCTGATACTAAGTTCATCTTAAGGCAAACATTCACTGTGCACTGATAACAAACTGGAGACACTTTGCTTTTGATAGTGATAAGGTAACCTCTTTCTTCCATAAAGTACAAAAACATATTTATTTAGCTAAGTTTGCCTAGGAATTAATCCTATTTGTCTTACAGTCTACAAGGAACAAACCCCTTCATTAAGGTACAGTACAGAAAATTCTGTATAAAATTTTGTGTGTGACACTGGGAAATCTCTGAATCCTTTCCAACACTGCTATCAAGACAGAAAGGCAAATGTTGAATGTTTTTCATGTAAAAGGTCTACAACTTTTTACACCTTAATAAATTGCTGTGTCATTTTAAAACAAGTGCCATTTGATACTTAGAGTAGAATGTTTGAATTTTGATTATTAGAATGATGGAGAGAGAATTGCAGTGACCAAATCACTAGCTGAATTTTATTATTTTATTTTCTATTTTACAGTTTGTTGTTCACAGACTGCTATTTCCAGGAATGCACCCATTGAAAATCATTCCAAAATTGTGAAACTATTCTAATTCAAAAAGTTTTTGAACGAGGGCAATTTTTCAATGAGGATAGTACAGTAAGTATTTAATACTAGTGTCAAAGTGATCAAATGCCTTGTTTTTATATAATCATAATAAATTTTTATATATACATTAAATCTGAATTTGCTTATACATAAATGGAACTAGAAAATAACAGTTATGATCCAACTCTTCATTCAGCATATACAGAAATTATTTTTCTTTTTTTTTTTTTTAATTTGCTCTAGGTGATCTTAGTCATTACTCCTTAAAATATGATTCCTTGAGAAAAAAGTCAGAAGAAACAAAATAAATGTATGATTGTTTAATTAGTTCACAATTAAAAGAAAATGCTAAATTTTTTAGGAACAAAAAAAGAGATATTTTTACCTAATTCTTATTGAAAAGGTCTCTTAGTTATGTGTTTTATCTAATCCTACTTATTTAAGAAAATAAAGGTGCTTTATGGCAGGTCTATTTCCAGCTCTATGGCACGAGTGCTTGCCAAGTTTTTCTTGGCTAATATTATGGATAATTACTTTTCAACTGTGTGCATTTTAGCACTTGAACCACAATATTTACCTACAAAACAACTAAGGAGAGAGTAAAAGTTTCCTCAAATCAGTGTGGCTGAGTCATTTTTGTGATCAAAAGCCATAATGGTAAGAAACCAATATAAATGATAGCTATTTCAAATGTACAGATAGCCAGATCTGCTGGAAGCACAGTTATTCTTCCATGTAATTCACACTGGTGCTACCAAGCTCAGAACCCAGCACAGAACATTTCTTTGATTCTTGATGTTTCAACAAGCTGCCATTAAATCTGATAATTAGTGCTATTAGTAATCTCTGTGCTACAGCATAGTTTGGTTTTGTGCTCTAGAAAAGGTTGATCAGTTCTTCACAGTCCCCTGCATGGCTGTGTGCAGTGCTCTTTGCCTAATACAAGCTATACCAGCAGCTTGAAGAGCCTTTCCCTTTCCATACCTTAATCCTGAAGGATGAAGAAGAGGACTGCCCCTAATCACTTTATTTGCCTGCTGGATCCAGGCTATATATGATTTTCCCATGGTATCTAGACATGAAGAGGGAGTGATGAATATCCAGGTTTTTAAGAAAGAGGCACTGGCTACTTCCCAGCAGCTCTCAAGTACTTAGACTAAGTAGTCTCCCATAGGGCACAAGACTCTTATTTAATGTTGGCATCAGCTGTTGTAGTTGAAAACCACTGACTCATCTTTTCTATGTCCTAGGAATATGTTCAGTTGTATTTCAAACACTGGGGCTATTGCAATAGAGAGGTGTGCATGTGTTCCATATTTGTTACCATCAGTTGCACTGTGGCTTGTGTACAGAAATTGCCAAGATACCAGTTAGTGTGACCCACCAGAAACAGATGCTCATTCCTTTTGAATGTACCCATTATTTTTCAAAGTATAAACAAGGGCTTTGCTAAACGATTTCTAGAGTATTCTCTATAGATCTTTCTTTTTAGTTTTCCATTTGGTTGTCTGAATCTCGTGTGGGGAAACAGGAAGGAAATTTAGCCTGAAAAGAGGGGCAGTGCATGGTTTCACTACTGTGGCCAGACATCAGTTTGCCTACCTCTGACAGGCAAGTGTTCCTTGTCCAGTCAGCACCTAAAACTTCTCTCCTTACACAGACCCTTTTCAGTTTTGAATCCCAGTGAATTCCAATTCAGTGCTCTGGAACCCAGGCAGACTTGGGTGGCCCAATTATTGCCCATGGTAGATTACAGGAAATACAGAACAGGAATATTTTGCACTGAGTATTCTTGTTCCCAAACATGAAGAAAAACCTGGGAAGACAAGAGATCAGATTTCTGCCATCATTAATCATTTTGTGTTAGAATCCACAACTCCTCTATGATTTATTTGCACTTTCAAAAAGAGAGGAAAGTTGTCCAAATAATCATGATCATGATCCAATAATGTTGTAATTCCGTACAAGTAACTCTGCAAACTGAACATAGATTTTTTTATATGTAGGGATTCACATAATTATATAATTTCATTAGCCAGCTAGTTCTCTCTTTATGAAGCAGGGTGAACAAAACATTAAAAAACCCCAACTTCTATTGCTCTGTTTGCTTTTTGATGTGTTGGCAGCTCTGGACATTTTTACATCACAAATAAACACTCCCTAGAGACAGATCTCAAAATGAACCAGCCTACAAAAAAGACTAGGGTAAAGGTTCAGGTTCTGATAGTTGTTTGTTGGTGCTTCTCTTTTGCAATATTTGAGAAAGGCAAAATCACAACAGAGCAGTAGAAATCTGTTT
>JANRMJ010000079.1:10289774-10302946 GCA_025584955.1 Alethe diademata | reverse complement strand
ACAAAGTAAACATAAGCGTGTTTATTAGAGACGTTGACGCCTGTCAGTCTGTCAAATCAGTGGCTATGTCAAGACCTCCTACATCTCATTTCTTTGTCCCTCGACCAGGGCTAGATCATGAAAGAACTAGTCAAGGGCAAGGAAAAGATCTTTAAGTAGCCATTGCCCTCTACAGAGGAGATCAACAAGGCCATGAGCTTACCCAGCATCCACCAGCAAAATGTTTTGGTAAGAAGTCAAGCCATAACCACATGCCAGGCTGTCTCTATCCCCAACCACCTCTCTCCCAGAGGGACAGCAGCCTCCAAGAGTGCTTTCCTGGCAGGGTCAGCTCTGAGTCATCCTCCAGCCTCCAGGTCCCTATGACAGCCTTGGTTTCGGGCGCAAGGATAATAGTGGCCAAAGAGAGAAGTTTACACTGGCCATACCTGGGTACTGGGTGCCCTGTGCACCCTTCTGAGCTCTGGTCTGGTCCCAGGGACCAAATGCCCACTTGTGCCCTCTAGCTCTCCTGAGGTACTTCCATCCTTGTAGCATCAAAAAGAGAACTCAGTTCATACACCCTGACACTGCTCCACAATGCAAAACAAACCCTGGGAAGTGGGAACAGGACATTGTCTTCAAAAGCACTCTGCCGATCCACACATCATGCCTGAAGGTCAGAGTCAACCTCTTCCAACAAGTCCACCCATTACCCTGCTGGGGCAGACATTCCTGGAAGGCTCTCTCACCTTCTAATTTCTTTTCTAATCCACAAAAATACCAGTAATTAGCAGGGGGAGACTGACTTGACCCCATGGCACCTCATGAATTTCTTTCTGTTGCTCAAGGACTTTGCTTCACTCATCCCACTAGAAGATCAAGGTCCAGATAAGCAGAAAAAACATTTCCAATCCATTTTTCATTATGCATCTGGGAGAGTTGGGGATCAGAATTAGACAGGTAGTTTATTTACTACATATTGGTTTATCCCTTCCATCCAATGGAAAAATTTTCTGTGTGAAGGAAAGCAGCACTTCTCTTTGGTTTTGAAGCCAGAATCTTCCAGCAAGCAGCAGATGATCTCAGTACATCTCTTTTGGAATTCTCTATGTAAAAAATAAATTATTGGCAATTACTTACACCACTTTCACATTTCTGTCTTTCACTTTAGTTATTGCATTAGGTATTGGTATTGCAAACTCTTGGTGACCACAGGCACAGTGGAATGAGAACAAGACCTCACGGTGCCACAGCAGGTCCAGAGGGGAAGGAAGGGTCACAAACTCCAGCATTACACAGTTGTACCTTTCTTATCCACGGTGCTCAAGATACGTCATTCTTTAAAAGAGAATTACTTTATATGGGGAGGGTAAACAAAGGTATGGTCTTTAAAGGAAAACAATTTGCTTCATAAACATTTTGGAGCCTTAAAAGAAGACTGGCAGCAGTCTGGCAGCAGTCTGACTGGCTACTGTAAGCCAACAAAACAGCCAAAATGCATTTCACTGAAAGTAAACAAAACCACAAACCTAAGCATTCAAAATAAATTTTGGGAGCAGAAAATAAACTTTTGCCAACAATACGGTGTCTATTTCAATGAAAGTCTTGGGCTGCTTTATTATTTTAAGGAGCAAGTTTTCATGATGTACAGTGATATAATCCAAATACTGCAGTGAGCTTTGCTTCAATTAGAACTCTGAAATTCTTCCTCCTGAAGGGAAAAACAAAGGTCACTTTATGCTTCAGCAGAGGTGAGGAGCAGAGGAAGACTTTCTGTCCCAGGGAATTTGCTCTTTTTTGTTCTGGAATGTACAGCCTGTGTGACTAATCTTCCTTTGATTCTGAAATACCTCAGTGACTTGAATGGAAAAGCCCTTCTTTCCTCCATGGACCATCCTGATTACCATTTCCTTATGTATGGTGTTTGACATTTCCATGCAATTCCTAGAAGTCTCCCAGAAATCTGCCTGCAATATGCTTCTCCTTGAGGAGCGTCTCCTCTCCAGGTGCAACCCATCTGCCTTAACCATCCAGCCTGAAAACATTAAACTCCCTCGTCCACACTTACGTCTCCTTTCCCTGTTTTCCTCCTCCTGCAGCCACAGCTGCAGTGCAGCCTGCCCAGAGCTGCATTGATGTACCCCAACAGACTGACCCTCTGCAGATGGCATGAAAAGAGTTCCACTGTGAAAATGGAGGCCAACTTTAATTCTTTAAAAGGGGAAGTGTAAATTCCCTGTAACTCCTGTTCCTCTGGCGTTAAATCCGGTAGTATCAATGGCTCTGGAGCAGATGACTGAAGTCAAGAGCAGTCTCTGCACTCAGTGGACATGGAACTATAGGCAATATCCTACCATATTCCCATTCTTTTCCCAACCTGTTCAGCCCTCAGGTTAGCCTAAGAAATGTGTTTACCTATTCCTCTTCTTCCTCTTCAATCACAGGAAAACCGAGTGCAGCAGTGATTACTTCCAAACAAACTTTCAGGTTTAAAATGAGGAAAAGTACAACAGAAAAGCAGATTACACAACAGATTCATCTTGGAAACAATTGCTTACAAATGTTACGAAATGCTTTTGTTTAACCTGCATTTATGTTAGAAATTAAAAATTAAAAATAATAATAAAAAAACAGTGGTGTCCCCTTCTCCACAAGTCCTTATTCACTACTCTTGAATCAGGCCAACATCTCTTCTGCAGATTTACAAAATTCTTGTTGGTTTCAGTCTATCCATTTTCCTCCATTGCCCCACAGCAAGATTTTCTTGCTTTTCTGAAGAAAACTATGAAATACCCATTTGTGTAATAGATGCAGAAAGTAAAAACATAATAATAATAAAAAAACCCCGACCCACAGGAGGCCCCACAGCAAGGTTTCACTGATGACTTTTCCACAGAAAAATGCTGGCCAGTCATTGTGTATCTTGTGGTTCCATCCAGGGGTGCTGACACCTCCAAAGTCAGTTCTGGAATTTTAGTGCCCATACCCAGCCGTGCTTGAATGTTTCTTCATTACAGCTCCATCCTCTGTGGAGCTGATCACCTCACCACCATCAAACCACAACTCCTACACCTCATAGGGCCTGGGACAAGCAGAGCAGATTCATAATCATTTTCCCTCCATGCTCTTTCATTTGGCTCTTTGGTGAGGATTAAGGAGGTGAAGGGAAAGGTAAGCACCTCAGTGAATGTGATGGATTACTACTCAAATGAGAGGACTTTTTGTTTTGTTAAGTTTTTAAAACATGATCAGCACTGGTGGCATCTGGGAAAGGACTGAGAGGCAAAATGTCATCTGAGCAAACAAAAAATGGTTTATTTACAAAAACCCAACAAACAAAACCAAACCAAAACAAGCAAACAACTAAAACCAAACAAAAACCTAACCTAAACAAAACAAAAAAGCCCCACAAAACATTTAATAGAATTGTCAGAATGGCACAGTGAGGCAGAACTAATGTAAGTTACACATTTATGGGTTCTTCCTCAGGCTGGTCACAGTTGAATGCAATAGACATGGTTTAGTCAATACCACAAACAAATTCAGGGTTTTGTTGCCATGGTTTCAGTATGGTGTAATTTCTGTACAGGATGATTGGACAAAGAGAGTCATTGCCTTTCTTCCCAATCAATATGAAAAGTAAGAAAATCATAGTGAGAGGCAAAGATTTATAACTAATAAAGTATATGCGCACATTTATCCCTTTTCTTCTCTGAGGGACATCATAGTGATTTTATGATGCTGCAAAGGAGAACCTTTGGCTTGGATTGATTTGGAAACACAAATTCTTTGCATATCATAGTCATTCAATAGCCTAGTTTAGAATTACACAATGTTAACCCTGACCTACATGTACTGGAAACAATTATCCCTTGATATTAAGAGATATTTCATTCAATAACGAAAGAAAGCCATTTTTCACCCTAGACTCACGCTTTAAATAAAAAAAAAAATTAAAAAAAAATCAAAAACAAAAACAAAACAAAACAACAACAAAAAACCCACATATTTTCCAAGCCAGCCCAAATGTTAAATGCAAAAATTAACATTTACACTAGAAGCAATTTGTCTAAACTGATGCAACATAATTTCTTATATTAAATTTGGAGCTATTTCAACAATTGCTGGAGAAAAACAGCAAGCCTTGGAGCTCAGAGCACTTCAGGGCTGCTGTGGCAAGTTTCACCATCCCACTGCTGTGCGTGGAGAGTGTTGTGTCATCAGAGTGAGGCACAGCTGCAATGTTGGAGGGCTGAGTACGTAGATTTGGGTTTGGCTACAGTCCTTGCTGCCCCCAGCACGGCACAGATGTGCACCCTTTTCCCCTTGTAGTAAATGCTTGAGCCACTGCCAGCTGCAGGGAGTTCCCCTTCTCGAGGGGAATTTGTTCAGTGTCTCTCTGGCCTAGTTAACAGAATGACCACGGAGTCCAGGGTTTAAGTATTTCTGAAAAGATATTTTCACTACAAGAGCTTGTTTGCAGAAACAGAAGCTTCAAACAAGCAATTTTAAGTAACGAGTCAAGGTGTTGGATGAGGAAAGAGCTGCTACTTGTGTTGTTCCAAAAATTGCTTATTCACATCCTCATGCAGAACTGCCCATACCACATCTCATGGGAAATTTAAAATGAATGGGTTTTTTTGCCCATCAACCTACAGTGATAAAAGTTTCCTACGATTTCAGTATGTAATGGGAGCATGACACACAGGGTTTCTGGTAAGAAGCCGTGTTCTGGTCTCCAGCCCAAACCACAGGATATCGTTCTGGGCTAAAGACGTCACTGCATGGCAGGTGTCACCCACTGGGGCTGGTAGGACAAGAGCCTGAGGGGTCAGTCCTGGCTGGGGCTGCAGCCGTGGGCAGGGATACAGAAACCCTGCAGGATGGCCTGCTGAGCCAAGGGTTTGAGTTTGTATACAGCCAGGAGCAAGAAAGGATTTTAGCCTAGATTAGAGCATGTTTTTTAGCCTGTACAGGAGAGTTTCTTGTCCTTCTGTAAAGAATGGTTGAGTTGGAGGACAGACACAGAGCAGGAAAATGAGCTGTGGTAAACTGCAGAGACACTGAGGGAAAAGTTTCTGAGACAGAAAGGAAATGAGTTGTGTAGAGAGGGAAGAGTCAAAGTGAAAGAGTAAATTGGTAAACTGGTCACATGTACAGCAAGAGTCAGAGCAACAACACTGCCTGCTCTTTGGATTTCACACCATAGCTTGCACAGCTCCCTCCAAATGTGAGGTAGCCACAGCAAGTAAAACATCAGGAGTAAAAGATCCCACTGCAGAGATATTTTACCATCTCCATGTGAGATTAACTTCTTGATATGTTTTTTTCTTTTAAAATGACATTGTTTTCTGGCTCACAACTCATCAGTTTTGCCTGGAAGCTGCAGGGAAAAGCAAGAGAGACTTGGCAAGGAATGTCACAGTTGGAAAGCTTGTCCAAGATTCCTGAGCAGAACTGTGCTCCTCTGCATTCGCTGCTCCCGTGCTGCTTCTTCAGCCCACAGCCGATGAATTTGGGTTTGTTCAGAGGGGGTTTGGGGCCATTTACAAGATCTCCCACAGAAGACAAAAAAGTCCTCCACAAATTTGAGTTACAATGTGACTCCTTCCCACAGGCTGCTGGTCTCCATGAACTGCTCATCCTGGGTCCCGTCTGCAGGGTACAGTCCTTCAGGAGCAGGGTGCTCTAGTTTGGGTCCCCTCTGCAGGGTGCAGTCCTTCAGGAGCAGGGTGCTCCAGTCTAAGCCCCAGAGTCATAAGTTCCATCAGCAAACCTGCTCCAGCAGGGGCTGCTCTCTCCAGAGCCCACAAGTCCTGCTAGGAGGGCTTCCCGTGGGGTCACAGCCTCCTCTGGGCACCCACCTGCTCTGTGTGGGCTCCTCCAGGGCTGCAGGTGGATCTCTGCTCCCCCCAGACCTCCCTGGGCTGTGGGGGCACAGCTCCTCACCAGGGGCTGCACCAGGGGCTGCAGGGGAATCTCTGCTCTGGCAGCTGGAGCAGCTCCTGCCCCTCCTCCTTCACTGGCCTGCTGTCTGCAGAGCTGTTCCTCTCTGTGTCCAGGTTTCTTCCCCCTTCTTCAATCGGATATCCCAGAGGTGTTGTCAGTGTCGCCGGCTGGCTCGGCCTTGGCAGCAGCGGGTCCATCTTGGATCCATCTGGCACTGGCTGTTGGACACAGGGGAAGCTGCTGGCAGCCTCTCACAGAAGCCACCCCTGTTAGCAAAACCTCACCCTGCAAGCACAATGCAATAAGAAATCATTATTTGTGTGGTATTGGACCAGATTTCATCCAGATTCTTCCTCTGTTGGAGCTCAGTTGTATTTCATTCCACTTGCGTAACAGCCCTGGGCCTATCTTGGAGGGCTGGGTTTGCATTTTGGATTATTGCCTGATAACTGGCAGAACAGGACCCCTCCTGCAGAGCAGGTAGTGATACCACAGGGACTGTTTCAAGGGCATGGAGTTGTGGGAGAGGGAGAATGTTACATTTTTTTCACAATGCTTAAGACACAGTGACTCAGAGACCATTGGGGTCGCATTTTGGCTTCATTCAGCCCATAGTTAACTTTTTGCCCCTTTCTTTAAAAGTCAAGGGTGAGTGACACATCAGTTGGCTCTGCAAGTCATGCTGTGGCTGGAATTTGTCAAGTTAGAATTGAACAGAATGAGTCCCAAAAGCAAAGCTGGTTTAGGGGTTTGTGGGTTGGTTTGGTGGTTGATGGTTTGTTTGGGGAACTTTAGGAGGTTTGGTTTTTGTGGGGGTTTGCCCCCTTTTATTCATGTGGGTATTTGGCTGCTGCTCAGATCTGTAGGCAGCAGGTGACACTTTAAAGCAGCTGGCAAGGCCCTGAGGGCAGCAGAAAACCTTACTGACCCTGATCAACGTCCCACAGGGCTTTCCTGACACACAAAGCACCCTGAGACAAGTCAGGGGATGGGTGAAGACAGGGATGGGACCATTCCTCTGACATCATCCTGCTTAGCTCACTGCCAAAAATGCATGCAGGGGATGAGTGAGAACCAGGGGGAAAGTAACCAGAAGAAATTGCTGAAGAGATTTGTAGGGAATGTAAAAGCACAGCAAACTGTGCTTTTCTGATTATTGTGAATGCAACATGCAACACAAATCCTCAATTTTCTTCTCATTTCAGCAGAATTTACTTGATAAACTGTCATGTCACAGACAGGGTCAGGACATGACCTGGGAAAGCTCCCAGGTCTCAGGTCTGTAGCTCATAGGGATTAAAAGGGTGCCTGGGTGGAAAGCAGCATTAAAATGTTCACCAGCAACAAACTGCAGGCAGTTGTGAGGACTGTGACTGTCCCCACCTCAGTGGGCCAAGGCAGGAATTTAATGGCCAGAAGGGTCACCTGGTACTATTACACTGCTGATAGCAGTGCTGAACATCCTGTAGGCCAAATGACAAAAACAAATGTTTGGCTTTATATATAGCAGCACAGGGGAAAGAAAAGACATTTTTCACAATGGTGCTATCTCTTTTTTAAACGTCTTAGCTCTTCCAGAAAAACACGTGTAGTTCAGAGACCACTACTCCGCAAAGCCTGGAAACACAGACCTGTTGCTGAGCTCTCAGGTATCACCGGGTCATCGGGGATTTTATTCCTGATGAACCTTCTGAGCAGAATTTACCTGGTTGGTTTTCCAGTCCTCTGCAGCGTTCCCAGCAGCAGCTCCCATTCCGCAGCCGGCGGTGCCCTCTGCTGCCGGGGATACTCCTGATCCCAGGCTGCTCCGAAACAGCGTCTGGCTGGTACCCCTTCCTCACAAAACACCTTTGTTTCCACTCGAGGCATAAGAAAAAAGGCCGGTGTTTCTGCACAAGTTGATCCCGTTCATGTTTTATTCATCCTACTTCTCACCTTTCTTCTGATTTCAATCAGTTCTGATTTTAATCAGATGCTGCTGTGATTGACTTTAAACATCTTTCTACAAGTGCTAGAAATATTCCCCCCCTCCTCCACCTGCAAACTGTCATCAGTCCCTTTCTGACGTCCCAGCAAGCTGACAATAAAGGAGATGTTATCTATTCAGATTTTTATATTTCTCTACCACCATTCAGGAAAAAGCAAGCAAGCAAGCAAACAAACAAACCAAAAAACCATATGGGCAACAAGAAAACCTTTTTATGCAGATAAGGACTGTTACTCATGGAAGCGTCAGCAGTTCTAAAGAAGTGTCTTGGAGTGATTTTGCTTGGGTGTTGTCTGTACCTGTGCATTCATTACTGCACAGCATGACAAGGCAGAGGTGGTGTGAGAAAAGAAGGAAATGGATGGCTGAGTTAAGGATAGACCAAGTCAAGCGTGCTGGAAACCAGGACTATGTGGATTAGCTGGTGCTAACGCATTTGTCATAAAACTGAAAACCTCATTTATATGAAGCCTATGAATGAATGTAGACAAGTTCTGCACACTTGCAGAACTCAGAAAGGGCGTCTGTAACCCCTGCCGTCCGAAGATCCTCTATGCTAGAAATTCCTGTGTATTACCAAATATTTATCCTATCCAGTTTTTTCGTATCAATCCCAGTAATTTCCTTCTCTACAGGATGGAAAGCCACCCCCCATGTGCATCCCTGCTCTGTTTGCAGTGTAGGTGATGAAGCAAAATGTTGGGCTGTGACTGCAGGTAGGACCAGTGGCTCAGCCTTTCACACTACAATGAAAGCTTGATCCTTTGGACTGTAAGAGCCTATTTTCAAGCACTTACAACATTGCCAAACTATAACCATTTGGAATGAAATTTTCCATGCCAGGTATCTGCCTCAGGCTGACGTTTTTGGAAAATGTCCACAAACTTAGCTGTTTCCAATAATGAGGGTAAGGAAAAATTCAGTGTTTTGTCCAAGTTAAAAAGCAATTGTGACCTTTCCTTTGAAAAGCTCTGGCATCTCTCTACTTGGAGAGGGTTTTCTTTCATCGGAGATATCCCCTTGGCCCTCCTGAAAACCTGCCCAAATCTGGCTATATTATATGCCTTTAGGAAGCTGAATTTGGACATGCTCACAGGATAACTACGAGATTCTTTTCATTTTAGCAATTGGACTCCTGAAGTTTTCATCCTCCCTGAGCAGGCTTCAACCACAGTTCAAGTAGGACTTCCCTTGCAGTTTCAGCTGCAGATTTTCCCAGCCCATGGCAAGGCCAACCACCTGAAGAAGGAGAGCCAGGAGTCTGTCTCTTGCACTTTTAGTGATGTTCATTGGGGTGAGACAACGTGGAGGAGAAAAAAAATCCTGGATTCAAATGCAGAAAGGAAGAACGAGAGCCAGACATGTGGGTAGTGATGGGGGAGGGAAGACTCAGGAATCCTCCCAACAAGATCAGCAGAAGGACAAGGCTGGGGATGGCACATGGATGTGACCAGCACTGTGGGGTGCAGGGCAGGACAGTGGTGGGAGGCAGAAGGATGTGTTAGCTGTGGAGAATGGAGGAAAGTAAGCCAGAGGGCAGAGGAGCCCAGATAAGTCTTTTCTCACCTGGGATCTTGGTTCCCTGGAACAAACCGCAGAGCCTGGAGTCAGAATTTTTGCCTGCCAGATCTAATATGTAAAATGCACAGTCTCAGCCCAGACACCAAAATTAGTATGTGTTCTCTCCGTTCTCTCCATTAATCTTCACAGCTAGTGAGTGAAAAGGGACTCATTTCCTTCACATTTGAATGATGCTGTGGAAGTTAGTAATTTCTGTGGGCTTGACTATAAAGGCAGAATATCATGGGAAGAAAAATACATTAGAAATCAGTAACTATTTAGGGGAAAGCATGAATAGCAAGACATAACGATAACATGTTTTACAGCAGAAGACAGAGTTGAAATTCTGCAGCTAACTTTAATTCCAGTGTTTCCTTAGCTGTTTGCTTTGAGATATCAAAGTCATGTGATATGCTTGCAATGTTGCCTTCCGTTTACTGTCTAATTTTATTGTCAGTGCTGCCATTGTCCACAGGTACTGGCTGCCAGCTTCTTCTTCAAAATGTGGAGCAACAATGAGCATAGATAGCAACGCAAGCTGGGATCTGGCATTAGGATGGGTTATTCAGAAACAAAAAATCTGTGGCATGAGATGTCCAGAAAGGCAGCAAGACTGGATCATATCTTCTGGAAGGCTGATTTGGACTGAAGAAAAGAGATGATTTTTTCAGAGGAGGAAGTGACCCTGGGAAACTCTCCTTCTCTATATTGCATTTTCTTCTAACTTTTTTTTCAAAGATAGTTAGAAAGATAAGTGAAAGATGCACATCTACATCATATTATTAGATTTAAATTCACTTCATAGGAGTTTTCATTTCTACTAGAAAATGTCCAGACTCCTGCAAATTAAAAATACTTTGAAAACTCCAACTAACAATTTTGGAAAAAAACTTTTGACAGATCCACAGTTTTGTGCTGACAAACAGAAGTATTACAGCCCTCAGCATGTTTGCCTGAAGTTCTTTGTACTACATTCAATGAATGGTTATATGCTCTGCCATAGGCACCCATTCTATTTCCTAAAACAGGGATTGGGGATGCTAAGGACAAGCACGTGATCCAAACTTGTGGAGATTGGGCTAATGGCAAGAACTTGTTAACATTGAAGTGCTGATAGCACAGTAAGTGTTTGGTACTAAAGGATTGATTTTATAACAAAGGTGAAACCTGGGCTTTCACTGTTACTGAAGTGATGTGAAACAGACTTCCTCACTGCATGACTGCCCGAAGGCTTGTGTGTCCTACTCAACCACAGGATATAGAACTCCTGTCTCTGGAGTGACCTCCATCAAGCCCTGCTACCTCCATCATCTTCCCATGCAGCAATAACACTCTCAGCTCCTTGCTGCTGTGATGGGAAGTGCATAAGCACTGAGGTTGAATGGGATACATTTTTTCTTGTGGGAGATATGTCTTGTTTATGCAGTAGTGGCAGTAATTATTAGGTATTTTTTACCTTAAACCTTCACCACCAAAGCAGCCTCTATAACTATTGTTTCCCAAGGGATCTCTTGACCGGGGAAGCTTTCACAGTCGCTTATTTGCATGCCACTCAGGAGAGGGCATTTACCATGCTGAATTTATCCATCCTTCAGCCTTTGGGCAACAAAATGTGCTTCTCTTTATCCAATATACTAACTATAAAGGGGCAACATGTTGTTCACTTGTTTTTTTTCCTCACTGTTCTCATGCTTCTACAATCAGTAAAATTTTTTCAAAGCATCAGAAGCTCAGAAATGCAGGAAACTATTCACACCACTGTCTGGAGTGTGGGTTCAGCTTGAGTGAATATTCAAATGCTTCTCCAAAGCTTATCTGGCCTAGCCAAAACCTCCTGAATTTACAAAATTGGGCTGGGCATTTTATGAGAACAGGACACCTTACAAGATTTTCAGAATTTCCTCTGCCAACAGAAAATACTGTGAGATCAGCTTGGAAACCAGAATAATTTATTTTGATTCAAAGTGAACCGTAATGTCTCCAGATCCTAAAAAATTCAAAGTGAATTGGCTTGTAGAAATGAATTGAGAGAAGAGGAGAATTACTCCTTTTATTTTGCCTTCCTTAATCCAATTTACTCTTCTCCAAAGGCATCCAAAATAACTCCACTCTTGGCAGATGTGTTTCCCATTTCAAACCCAGCCTTCCCCTTGCTCCAACATCGCCTTGCTGCTGGAGCACCTTCTCTAGAAACAAATTATTAACTTTAAATTCTAAGCCAGCAGTTAATTCTCTTAAAGGTCAGGCAGATCAAATGACTTCCACATCAGCTCAAAGCTCCTCCATCAAAAATGACATGAAAGCACCGGTGTTCCTGATCCTCATTCCAGTCCTACATCCCAGGTTTCAAAGGCTGCCCTTTGGTTTGGAGGCTGAGGATGGGCAGAGGGATATCTGGAGATGTTTTGCTGTGGTGTTGATAATCTCTCTGCTCTTTGAGCATGTATGTCAGGTCTGTAGTATTTGTGCTCTTCAGGCCTTTTTTTTTGCTGTGTTCACAACTGAGATGGGTTTATCTGGAGCAAAAACTGAAATGTCACCTGCCAGCAAAGCCCAGGTGAATCTGTGCTTGGAGATGTGGCTGGCATGGTTCTGCTGAAGGGGAGGCACAGCAGCTACATCACAGCACCCATTGCACCTGCACCTGGCATGCATCACCCAGGCTCCTGGGGAATGTTCAACACAAGTGGGTACTTGCAGTTCTTACAGACTTTCCCCAGAATAGTCTGTTTTCCTGTTGTTGCCTGTAAGAAGGAATGCAGACATTCTGGTGGCTGCAAACACACAAAATGTAGATGCCAAGTGTGGTGGAGCTCAACCTTGCTGTGACCCGCTCGGTAGGGCTGGGAATCTGTGGTGGCTGCTCACACCTGCTCTGCCTTTCTGTTTTCAATTTGCTTTTATTATTTGTTTCTCCTCTGGTGAGTAGTTGACTTTGAGGATCGAGTTGTCCCTTTAATGCCCCAGAAGATTGTCAGGCCCTAATTGTCTGCTTTGTACAAAGACTGTCCCATTCCCCTCTCTGTGCCAGGGGAATAACAAAGGTGACAAGAATGGGGCTGCTCTTCTCCTGCAGTGCCAGTTGAGAAAAACATGGGTGTATGTGCCTCTCCTGGGAGGCAGTAGCAGCAGTGTTAGAGCTTTTTTCACACTCCAAGGAAAGCCAAAGCCATCTTCACAGAATAAAACACAGTGGCTGTGACTATCTCAGAGAACAGAGAGATCTGGCCATGCCTGGACTGCATCCACACATCTCAGCTAGAGAAGCTGCAGCCATGCCATGATGACAAGAAGCAGTCACTGATCCCACAGAATAAATGTGTAAAAGCCACTTTAATATCCTGCTTTGAACTAGAGCTTTTTATTTTAAAAAGCTTGCTCAATGTCAGAACTTGGAGAAGTTAAAGAATTTGAAAGTCTCGCAGCTGCAAACAGATGAAAGAGTGAGTTCACTGGTCACTGAAATGGGAACAGTAGAGAATAACTGTACAGCAGCACTGCAGGTGATCTGCAATGCCTTTTCCAGTGATTTAATTTGTACAGCCTGGCTTCCTGCTGAAACTCAGAGATGATACAAGACCAAGCCCTTAGGAGAGCACTTTGGAGGGGATGGTGTTTGGCCTGGTGATTTAAGGTGCACAGGTTGCCATGGATTTAATTTTACTCCAACATAAACAGTCTTCCTTTCAGGACA
>JANRMJ010000079.1:10254446-10269149 GCA_025584955.1 Alethe diademata | reverse complement strand
TCCCCATCTGCATCTCTGCATGCTCTGGGGTCACAGCCACACAACAGGGCAGCCCCCCTGCTCAGGGCACACTGCTGCATCAACTGCACGTGTCAGTGCACCTGCAGGGGTGTCTGCAAACCCAGGGGAGTTGTTGGCAATGCTTCCAGGGTCTCTGCAGCTGCAGGCAGGTGGGCTACCACTAGCTAGGATTGCTGTGCATGCATTGCTAATCTCATCTAAGCCTCATCTGCCTCTCTGCAAATGTGGCAGCCTATGCAGGAACAAGTGATGGAAGGTGCATTGAAACATGTCTCAGTTTTCTGGTTTCTTAGTTCATTGAGACAGACCTGGCTGGAGCATTTGGGTTTTGGTCACAAAATTTGGGCCTTGCCCTGTGCAGATTTGTGACGTGACAAATGAGCACGCTTACATGCCAGAGTTCAAAAGTGCTTCTGCATTCCCTGAGCCAACCACAACCTGAAAGCCTGGTACACCAAGAAGAATCAGGAAAGATACTGAAGCCTGAGCTCAGGAATAAAAGGAAATTAGACCTGTCTGGGCTTCTTGCATGGTAATGCAATGCAATTTCAGTGCATTAGCTCTAGTTCCATCTACAAGGCAGTGCTACAAGCTAAGAAAGCCAAGAAAATGCTCTCAGCAGCAGCAATGTGAATCTGAAATTTAGTATTTACGTTCTTCTGACAACTCAGATTACTCAGTATTTCAATTAATGTCCCTGTGGTCTAATGATGACTCTCTTAACAGTGCTAGCATGTATATGAGAACAAAGTACATTTTATTGCATGTTCATAATGTGAAGCAGTTCACATGCTGGGCCTAAAAGTTATCAAGCACAGTATCAAGTACTAAAGAGCTATAGTCTCTCAGTAATTTATGTTAAATAGGAAGAATAAAACCATGTTTTGAATACAGCTCAGTAGAGTATGAAAGGCATATCAAAGGAAAGATAACATTCAGGACTTCTGGCCTCTATCAGTGAGCAGTTATTCTGTCATACTTTTTTAGCACTAGTATTTTCTAAATAATTAGACATGTGCCACATAGCTAGTTATCTCCACATCAGACAGGCTCAATACAGCCATTACTTCAGCAAGCATAACATTTTATCATGTGATAAACTTTACCATGTTTTAAATGTGAACCAATGAAAGGCGATGGAATAAGTTTAACTTCTGATTAGGTCTTAGATTCCAAAATAAAAATCATCTTGAATCTTTTCAGCTAGGAGAAAAAAAGATTAACACAGTCTGGACATGGCTGAAGTTCAGTGTAACCTTTCCTAAGGAAAGCTGAAAGCCACTAGAACAGCGTTGCAGATAACCTTGTACCCTTGAAAACATTTCTCCAAAGAGCGTGGTTTATTGTGCCCAAAGCAGCACTGAAGTCCAGAGAAAACAACCCACGTGAGACACCATCAGTTGCTGACTCCAGAAGATTCATGTAGTCCATGGAGATTACACTAAAAACTGCTGCAACTGAGAAAACAAGGTTTTGTTTCAAGAGTGTTTGACTGGAATAAATGATCAGACACTTCCCCCTGGAACTGCAGCAGATTTTTTTGGTTTTCTGCTTGTGTAAAGCAATGGGCTGAAATAGGACTTATTTTCAAAAGGAGTAACATAACACTTGCTGCCAGAAGATGAACAAACATCTCTGATTGCTGAGGAGCTGCTGCAGCAGTGCAGTGAGGATCATTTAGGTAGTGAGGAATTGGTTATGTTCAGTACAGCACTCCTGTGCTGACTTCCCTGATTTATATTAAAGGACAATATTATCATCAGCATCAGCAGAGTATCAAGCAATAGAAGATTCATTTTTAGCAATGGGAAAATCTCTGATCCCAACAATTTTTACTTTGGAACAAATCAAGAAAACTAATTGCCTTTCTTTGCAGAGCAATAAGTAGGATAAATCCTTTTCTGGGATACAAACTCCAGACATGAAAAGCTGCCAAAATTGTTCCTGATTCCTTTTAGCAGTGATGAACCAGATTTAAGTAGCCCATATCTAGGACTCAAAAAAGGCAAAACTAATCATATATGAGTCAGTTACTTCACCGAATGTAATAGCAAATGAGGGTTGTGATTTTTCAAACCTGACTGTGAACTGGATGCTGGGTTCCCAGTGAGCACCAGAAGGATTTGAGTGAAAAGGATCATGTGATAAGAGAGATGAAGATTAACATTTTAGCCTCATTGACCTAAGGATCCCTCTTTTAAAACAGGGTAGATGGTATTATGTGGTTCATACCACACCAAAGTAACCCTCCTGAAAAAGTTCTTTTCTTTCTCATCCCCACTTTAGCCCCCAAACACAAGGTGTGCTGAGGGTCACTTACCTACTGTGCAGAAGAGGCAGTAAAAGAAAGCACTGTGTTCTTTCCCTGTGGGTTTGGTTGTTTAAATATTTTACAGGCATAAATACACGACAAAAGATTGTGAAATATCCAAATGCACATTTTTGTGGGGACAACAGAGCTTTAGTCAGGTATAAACAGTCTGAGACTTTACTTTCCAGGTTACCCTGTTCCTTCCAATGTATTTCAGTCCCTAACTATTCAAAATATGCTAGGATAAAACAGATTTTACCCCTCATTCATATTCTTTAAACTGGCTGAATGTCAGGGTCTAGTTTTAAAAGCCAGATAGAGCTGAACTATGCCTACACCACTGTCAAAAATGGTGAGCTCACTCTTTACCCAATGCCCAGGCCCAAGATCCTGCTCTTTCCTCACAGGCCATACCGACAGGAAGATGTGCCCTGAAATAGCTGAATACTAATCCATCCCATCCCCAAAACCTGATCTTAACACATTGTCCTTTATTTGTCTCTGGGTCACCCCTGCAGCCTGGGAGCCACTGTTGATCCTGTGGGACCAGCACTCCCAAAGACATGGGCAGAGAACACACAGGGGGTGAGGATGAATGGGGATATTTATCACACCAGACTCAGAGAGCTAAGGAAAGGAAAGAATGAAAGATCCAGATGCAAATTGAAAGCTGTGCAGCAGACAGCAAGAACAGGTGAGGACGGGAACACAAAATAAAGAGAAATAATCTGCCCTGAAGAAGGAGACAGGGAGCTATGCACTGCATGCACAGGAATGCAGTTTGCTGGAGGCATAAGAAGCAGAAATGAAGAAAAGCAGCCAACAAAGCTCCCCACAACAGAAGAGGTGAGGAAGAGCCAGAAAAAGCTATTTGCAGCAGATACAATTTACTGCTGCAAATAGTATAACTAGCAAAATATTTTAATAGCAAAATATTACCTGTTTTTTTCAGGTAAAAGAAGAAATGAGAATGTGCTAAACATTGAGTAAGGCACTCTGTACCTGTTACATTTATTTATAGACAGAGGATTATATTCTCTGTGCTTCCTCAAAAGAATACACGGAAACATAGTAAGCATGCCGTAGCGCTCAAATTCTTAGTTTTGCCTAGAAGATAAGATGCTCCTCAGTATTTTCTTAATTAGGATTATGGCTTGACTGAGCCAATAAGATTGAAGTCAACAGGATTTTTGCCATTGATTACTCCTCATTGTTTGCTTTTGCTTTTGAAGACTGATGACTAACAAAACCTTTTTAAGAAATATAAGAATATTATAAATAAAGTGGTACTGAAAGAAGAGATTCTACCTCCAGGTTGATTGATTTTAAGAAAGAAGAAAAAATAATTTGTATTATTAAGAGATAATAGACTAAATTAGACTAATTTTTTCTCATTTTCCCTTCATTCAAGTTCACCAACTGGGGCAAGTAACTTCATAGCTAAGAAAGAAGTTCTCTTACTCAGCACACTCAAGAGTGAAAGATGTCAGATCATACCTCCTGTGGAAAACAGAGGTAGCAGAACGGTTGTAGAAGGGCTGAGAAAAATAAAAAAATGGTCTCTGCTAGGCCTTGGCAGAAAGATTTCTCTGTGAGTTTATTTCCCCCATGAACAGAGGTGTTTGTACCATGTGTATGATGAAAGGCCACATTCTGTACGTTCAGTAACATTCAAATGAGAATTGACTGTGCCACTGTCACATTAAATCTCTGTTTCCTGAAAAAAAAATTATCATATTTTAAGATGTCACAAGGCCTCCTTACCTTGCATTTTATTAATGTAATCACTTATTCTTAAATCATAATGTATTATTTCATTCCTCTGGGGGCTTTTTTTCTCCCCTTCTGGCTATGAAAAGAAATTGTATTAACAGCAATGTAAGTGTAGTCTGTAGGGCTCCAAGCTGGAACACAGAAAATCATAATGGATTAGAAATTTATACCTAAACGCCTGCTTTTCACTGTGACACTCAAGGACCCAGGTTATTTAATGAGGTATTTTGCTAACTGAAGAGAGGAAGTAATTGCTTTAAAAATGGATACAAAAGATCCACGTGGATCAGATGGATAGAACAAGCAATAACTTATTGAGCAAACATCTAAGAAAAATCACAAATTAGGAATGATCAAATTCCACAGGTTCTGTGGATCAGCTCTGCACAAGAAGCAGACTAAAAGCAGATTTGAACAAATGAAAAATGAAAATGACAATGACAAAAGAAAATGAAATGTAACCTGTAACCAACTTTAAGGAAAGCCACAGAAAGGCACATGGACATCAAAACATTATTCCATCTTCATGTTTAAGATAGATTTTGATACTTGTTTGATAATATTTTTTAAGAATGAACTAAGAAATTGCTCTCTAGCTACAGCCACTTTTTATCAGTCATATGTTGCTTAATTTGTAGATCTTCCAAAAATAAGAAAAATATTATTAAAAGCTGAAATAAAATATTTTAGAATTATATTTCAACAAGCTAAGAAGAGATACCCAGGGCCAAATTCATCTCTGTTGCCATCACACTGACCACAACAGAATCGCGTTTGGAAACTTCTGCATCAGCCTTGCCAGCCATGTATCCACATCTTGCAAAATTAGGAGCTAATCCAACAAGCCAGATTAGGAGCCAATCCAACAAGCCACACTTGTGCTGCTATTCACTATCCTGAAAGTTCATTTGCTGTCACAGCTACTCAGAAGAAAACTTTGCATTTCAGTTCTGTCACTGCATAGGTCTGAACTGCCAGTTACCAGAAGAGAACAGAGCAGGGGAAGGGTCTGGAGCACAGGCCCTGTGAGGAGCAGCTGAGGGAGCTGGGGGTGTTTATCCTGCAAAAAAGGAGGCTCAGGGGGGACCTTGTCACTCTCTACAACTCCCATACAGGAGAGTGTAGCCAGGTGAGGATTGGCCTCTTCTCTCAGGGAACAGCCAACAGGACGAGGGGAAATGGCCTTGAGCTGCACCAGGGGAGGTTTAGATTGGACATCAGGAAAAGTTTCTCCATAGAAAGGGTTGCCAAGCACTGGAACAGGCTGCCTCAGAAGGTTTAGTCACCATCCCTGCAGGTATTTAAAAGACAAGCAGATATGGCACTTAGGGACACGATTTAGTGGTGGGTTTGGCATTGCTGGATAAATGGTTGGAGTTGGTCTTAGAGCTTTTTCTAGCCTTAACAGTTCTGTGATTCTTACATATGAGGACCTTGTCTCTGCTTCATTAATGAGTGAAAATGTGAGACAGGATCTGTAAGAGCCCTGACTGTTATAAAACTGCCCTTGAGTCAGACCAATGGTCCATTTAGTCCATTATTACATATCTGGCAGTAGTAAATGAGATGCATGGCCTCATAAGAATGGTACTTTCTGCTCTCCTTCCCCCTATCCTTTCCCAGCATCCAGGACCAGGAATGTTAGTGAGTGCATTTCTCCTTTGTTTCTTCCCGATTCCCATTACTCACATGCCTTTGTCACATCCTTTTGAACCTGCCTCCACAATCCCCTGCTACAATAGGCTCCCGAAGTGTTTTCCTTTTCCTAAAACTGTCTCAGACCAGCTTCATCCAGTGCCACCTACTTCTGTGTCATGGGAGTTGTGAGAACAGCAAGCCTCTATTTAATTCATCCACTGCTTTCTGTGTTTCCTAAATTTAATTGTAAATCTCCTCAGCCACCTGCCAATGGACTGGGCAGTCACAGTGTTTGCTGGGGCCTCACACAGGTATGGATCTGTCTAGTTCTCCAAGAGTGTCTGCCTCTGAATTAAACTAGTGAGCTTCTTAGTGTATGGCAAAAAGAAATAGGCAAGAATTTCCATTTATTCAGTAAATATATATTCAGAATAAAACCCAGATAACAAGTAAGGTTTAAAAGGTAAATATTCAAGATTCCATTTAGACTTTGAAATACTTTTTCTGCTAGCATACAAAGGAATTCATCACTCATAATTAGGGAATCATATTAATGGTACCAGTATTGCTCTTAGGCACAGACAAGATGGATTTAGCTAGAATAGGAAGTTGAAGCACCTCCTATAGAAACTCTGTGAAATTTGTGACCACAAAACAGCCAGCATTGGTAGATTAGAATGCCTACCTGGAGCTGAATTATGCTGTCAAAGAAGATGAAGCCCAAATAATAGCCTTGCCCTGGGAACAATCAAATTGTACTTAAGATCTCTGTCATCACCTTGTCACATTAGGCCTTTGCAGCTGGGTCTAACAAGGCACTGAGAGTAGACTTTACCTCTGCTAGGTAAACCAATCAAAGTAAAATGAAACGTATAAAGGTCCCCTAACTGCAATTACTATTTAGAAATTGTCAGTGAGATTCATACACATGTTATAGGGATTGCCAAGGAATGAAGTCCACAGTAATTCTAAAACACATCACGAACGTTCTGACAGGCTCTGTGGTAAGCAAATATCTAGTTTATCTTATTGACAAGACTAAACAGCATTCTCCACATCACCTAGTTTTTCTAGCATGACATAGTATTTTGTAGAACAAATGGGAAACCAGCTGATATTTTTTCCCTTTCCAGCTGCCCTGCAAAGCCAGGCATCTAAACCAACAGCACACACATTTCAGAAGTCATCAGCCTTCCAGGCTGAGCTCTCATGCACCAGATTTTAGCCTGAAAGATAATGGGGTGTGGGGGAAAAGATACCAAATGTAAATTCCACTGGGGGTTATAACAGAAGCACTGGGAGCACAACAACATAAACATAACTCTGCCATCTTGGATGCCCCACGGGACCAGCTCACTCTCTCAATTCCTGATTCAAAATCAGGGACTGCTGACATGTGTCATTTCCAGCTATTCCTTGTGTTACTTGCACTCAGTGTAAACTCCTCCTGAGGATTCGGGGCCCCATTCCTGCAAGCTGATTCTTATGAGCCTGCACAAAATCCTATTATCTTCAACAGGGCTTTGCGTGGGTGTAAGGGTTTGCTTGAACAGATCAGTTTTCAGAATTGAAGCCTAAGAGACTGCACTTAAGTGCATTTTCATCTCTCTCTCCTCCCTGCAGCTGGGCCTTACTTATCTCTCCTCCTAAGACATCCCTCCTCTCCAACTCAGTCAGTCAAAGCTCATATCCCAAGTTTCTCTGTGCAGAAGCCCAGACATTCTTGCACTCCATCTTTTCACACCGAGGGCAATATACTTCACTCACCATTTTTTAAATTTTCCTCATTACAAACCACCTCCTTACTCCCCATTAAAACAGACCAGCCTAGAGTCAGGCTCAGATCATGATAACCTTCACTCACAAAGACAGGTCTGAATCATAGCTGACATTTTCTTGAACAGAGGAGACTCACGATAAGAGATTTGACCGTTTGGAGATATATATTTATGGTGAAATTCTATTCCAGAATACACTTCTTTTGGAGTAGTTTTTGAACTTTAAAAATATTTGTTTGTACTAAATACTATAAAATGCATTTCCAAAGAAAAGCTATTTGGTTTTCTGTACTTTGAATACTCGTTTATTAGACTTTATTTTGAATATTTTATTCCAAGACCAAACTTGAAAAGCTACTGGCAGTACCAACACTGAGGATTGACGAGTCTCCATGGTTTCTGAGCCTAGTTTTCACCCCATTTGTTGCTGATTGTGATAGTTAGATTCAGGCTGGTTTGTTCTGATTCAAAACACCTGTTGCTAGAAATTATTTATTATGCAGAAATTTGTATTTGTTTAATCTTCCATAGGGACCAATATTTTCTGAAACCTTACACAGCATGCGCATTCTCTGTCTCGCCAAATTCTGTACAGGGGAAAAAACCTAAAGCTTCCACAATCACTGGATTTGGAATATGAGGAGAGTCTGTTTTATTTCTTCACATTTCACTGTAAAAAAATAGACATCTTTTTTGAGCTAAAAGTCTCTGTTGGTCAGTAAAAGTATTAGCACAGTTATTCTCAGAGATGACCACATCTGAAACTCCTAAGTACACAGAATACTCACTCGCATCTTTGACATAATCCCACATACAATAGGCAGTTAAAGTTTTTTGTAAGTGTACATGGTAAGAGGTACATTGATTAAGGTAGACTCCTATAGGAACTTTTCAACAAAATCCAAATACCAAAACAATCCTTTTGCTCATTTTTCCTGTCTTCCATCGTACAAAACCCAAGAATCACTCTTACTCCAGTAAACCAGTGTGCTGGTTTTGGCTGGGAAGAATTAGTTTTCTTCACATTGGCTCATGGGGCTGTGTTTTAGCTTTGTACTGAACACATTGATGATAACACAGAGATGTTTTAGTTACTGCTGAGCAGAGCTTACACAGAGACAAGGCCTTTTCTGCTTCTCAGACTGCCACACTGGCAGGGAAGCTGAGACACAGCCAGGAGAGGTGACCCCAGCTGACCAAAGGCCACTGTCCAGACCATGTAGCATCACGTTCAGGATATAAAAGGCGAAAGAAAAAGAGGGAAAGGGGCACGTTTGGCATGATGACGTTTGTCTTCCCAGGTGACACTTAGATGTGATGTGCACTGCTCTCCTGGAGATGGCTGAACTGCCTGCCCATGGAAAGTGATGAATTAACTCCTTGTTTTGTTGTGCTTGCATATGTGACTTCTGCTTTCCCTATGAAACTCTTTACCTCAACCTCGAGTTCTCCAGCTTTTACCTTACCAATTCTCTCCCAGTCCCACTGGTGGCAGTGTGAGTGAGCGCCTGCTGGCTGGGGTTAAACCATGACAACCATTTATCACTCACCAAACAGAGGTACTCTGAGACCCTACGAACAAACAGGACCTAGCCACAATTCACCCAAAGAGAGGCCCCACCTGGAGCATCCCAACTCTCTTCTGTCCATTTGCTGTGCCCGGGAACATGGTCCACATGCACCTACCACAAAAAATGGAGAAGCTCACTTTTACCAGTATTTGATTCTCTGCAATCCTGCACCCTAGAGAAAAGTGTTATGCATCATAGCTTCTGAGACACATAAGAGATATAACAAAGTCAGGGGAAGTGGCACTTTCAGATTGACAGGATTTAAAGTTCAGAGTAGAATGGCTAGCCTCAGCTTTTGATAAATGCTGAAAAGATAGGACCTGCATGCCCTACATGCAGGGGTAGGCGTTAGATTCATCCCTTCATGCATATTCAAACCTGTTTCTCTCCCTTGTTCCACCTAACTGACTGATAAAACTAAAAAAGTCTTGAAGTGTATTACAGCTTAACAAGATTAATTTTTTTCCATCATTTAGTTGGTCAAAGTTGAACAAATTGTAATGCACACTTTGTCATTTTTCAGTGTTAATATTTTTATTCTTTCTTCTTGTCCCAAAATAACACAAACTATATTGAAAGAAAATGTTGGTGTTTTTTTAATTACTTCTGGGCTAAGACCAAGTTTCTAAGTGGAAGCAAATTTTCATGTCCAAGTTATAACCTCTAAAAACAACTTATAATGAGAATGCTGACACAATTATAAGTGGAGTGACATGAGTGGCGCCAATATAATGTAGTCAAAACATGTGGGAAATAAAGTATTTTGTTCCAGGAGGATGTGAAATTCCCAACTCAGAATAAAGTATATGTCTGGTATTTACTGGATTCTAGCAAACATAACAATTTCACAAACATGCAAATGCTTTGGGGAGTATAGGATTCAATCACAATCCAAAACCTCTTAATATACATTGAGAGACAGAGGGATTCATAAACCATGGGGGCTAACTTCTTTCCTTCCTCCAGCAAGTCAAGTGGGATTTACCCTGAGTGAATAATGGTAGCAGATAAAATAGGAGTTCAGCAAAAGATCTACCTAAAAGAGGTGTTCAAAAGCCTACAGAAAGTCAAAACTGTTGTAGAGCACCTAAAAGGAAGCACTGCGTAATAACCATGCAGCATGGGAACCATAGGAACACACCAAAAAGGATGAGAATGGGAGTTTATATGTCCTTTGTGAGTCAGCAGACACAGTTTCAATGTTCACATGAAGTAGAGCCTGAAATGAGCTATTATCATGTTATTCTTTATTAGTTGTTAAGCACTGACATTTTATTCAGCTCTTCAACAGAGAGCCCTTGTCCTATTGGATTTACAATTGCAGGCCCTCTGCCATTTGTTCCAGCCAACTCTTAACTCCTCTCAAACGCCTAATGTCTAGATGGATAAAGAGATCTGCCAAGACAAACCCAATGACTGCACAAAAAACTACACTGAAGCAATGATACAAGGCTTGAAATAGAGAAAGAGTTAACTGCACTCCTACAAATTACTTACTGTGGGAAATAGAGAAAAAGGAAATGTTTAAGAGTGATGTGAATGGGAAGAGATGGATTAGTAAAACAATGGATTAGTCCTCTCTTGAGGACAGGAAAATTGGCACAGAGAACTTCAGAGAACACTCGAGTTCTACCCAGGAAATAGGAAGGAATAGCTGTCAAAGCAAAAGGAGTAAGAGGATGGAAATGGAGTCTACAGGACAGGTAGATATTGTGCCTCCCAAGCAAAGAATGCAAACACAAAATAGGAAAAACCTGATGACTCACATTTGTCACAGGGTTGTCCCTCTGCCCTCAGCTGCACAGTCTCACCCTTGGGCTGACATAGGCACTCCTCTGATGAGAGGAGTTTCCAAAAGGAAACTACTTGCTTGTTCCTGTTGGCTTATTTTCTATCAAATTAGCCATTTGAGGAGCAATTGAGAGAATATAAGAAAGACTGTATCTTGTCTACACCATTGAGTCACTAAATCAGTTTAGCCAGCTTCCCCTCAGATGTAGCCCTAATGTGCACAAGAAAGTTCTTCAGTCTTCCTCAGGGGCTCCATGATGTAAAAGTGTTTGGGTTTTGTTTTTTTTTTTCCTGACAGCTGCCTCTCCCTGATAGATTCAATCCATTGATAGATTCACACTTGAATGCAAGCACAATTGAACTTCAGAAGTCTTATTATGAAATCCTACTCTGTTCTCAGCCATTTTTGCAGGTACTGGTGTCTTTTTCACAATGTCTAAAAATGTAGGATATTATTTGTATAATAATTCACCCTGGTATGCTGCTAGTTACACAGGTGTCACTGAGCATCTCATAAATATGAAAGCCTGTAGCCTCTAGGCACATATTAACAAGTCTCATCGACTTCATATCAGCATATTTAAAGCAGGAATGGTTAATAGGAAGCACAGCTGTTTATTTTTAAAATAATGCTGACATCTAGTGGCTGGCTGCACTCACAGAGGTCTCTGCAGGTCTGAAAGCTTCACGTGAGTCGTTAGCCACCCTTCAAAGGCAAGAGGCTCCAGCTGGAAATGTCACATCTATCCCAACTATTCAAACTGTGCACTACACAAACAAAGAAATGCATCATTCTGCAGAGAACACAAGCTAAATGAAAAAATATACAGGCAGGGGAAAAAAAAGCAATTCCCCTCTTTTGTAGTTGGAAATCACTATGTGATAAAAGAAATCCAGAGGATTAAAAGATGATGGGGTCAAAACTGTCTGCAGCTGGAGCTGAAGAAGAATGAAGAACAGTCCAGACTTTTCCAGAAACATCAGGTGCCTGAAAGTAGTGAGATTTAATGATCTGGAGCAAGGCATGTGAAATACTAACCCTAGCCCAACTTCGCCTCACTGTCAGCTAAGAGCAGTGCTGCTCCTGGGCTGACCAGGGAGGCCCTTCCTGGGTTAAAGTGTCTGAAGTGACTCATATATAAAGAGAACACACACAGAAGAAGCAAGACCTTGAGAAACCCCAAAGACAGTCAAAGAGGAGCCTGAGACATGGCCTAGGCAAAGATTAACAGTGTCTTGTCCTGTTTTATCTGAACAGTGAGATTTCTGTTGAGAGACCTATAGGCTACAAATGAAATTATACAAGGTTGGTCCTCTTTCTTACAAAGTTCTGCAAAGAAAAACTGTACGTATCTCATTTTGGTCCCATACTGCAGCTCTTCCCACTTGAACTTCACAAAACCTGGAAAAATCTTATAGGTACATCTTCTACAAATGATGAACGCTGGTCATACACCTCTCCCTCACTGCATTTGCCTTCTAATGTATCAGAAAGCAAGAACAGACCTCTTGCTTATGCAGCACATTTGCGTTTTCCACAATTACTGAAACATCTGGTCATTGAAGAAAAGACTGGAAATATTTGTATATCCATATGCTGGCTAAACTGCAAGACAGGTCCCTCTCTTCAGAGTTATGCAAAGCACATCTTGGATTTTCACAAAACGTTGATTGTTAAGAAGAGCATAGGATAATCCTGCCTCTCTCCTGGTGCAGAAGTAAAACAGACAACCCAGAGATGAGCAAGCCAGCCTTTCTCATGCCCAAATTGCAATTGTGCCATTTTCTCATGACAGGAGTTCATGTTCATGTTCATCTGAAACAAGTCACTGGAGTAGGAAATGGACTCCCACCTGGAGTACTGTGCCAGCACCAGCTCTAAAGTGCCCAACATAAGAAGGTCTTGGGTCTGCTGGAGTCCAAAGAAGGGACATGAAGATCAAGAGGGCTGGAGCACCCCTCCTGTGAAGATCAACTGAGACAGCTGGGGTGGTTCAGGCTGAAGGAAAGAAGGCACCAGGGAGACATTATAGCACCTCACAGTACCTAAAGGGGCTACAAGAGTCTGAAAGGGACTTTTTACAAGGGCATAGAGTGATAGAACAAGAGTTAATGGTTTTAAACTGGAATATGGCAGGTTTAGATTAGGTATTAGGAAGAAGCTGTTTACTCTGAGAGTGGTAAGACACTGGAACTGATTTGTCCAGAGAAGTTGTGGATTCCCCATCCCTGGAAGTGTGCAAGGCCAGACTGGGTAGGGCTCTGAGTAATATGGTCTAATGGAAGCTGTCCATAGCAGGGGAGCTGGAATTGGGTGATTTTTAAAGTTCCTTCCAACCCAAATCATTCTATGACTGTATGAAATACACTTCAAACACCCATTGCATTAATTTTTTCCCATCAGGAAAGTTCCAAAGAGACTGTTGCTGTACTTTGCAACAGTGCCTGGCCTCCTTTCAGACCAGAACTTCAGAGGAAGGCTAGTGTCTACTTCTTCCAGACGCCAGGAGTGCTGGAGAGAACAAGGAGCAAAGCAGAAAGCAGGATCTCACAGGTGCCACTGCTCCTGCTATCCCAGAAAGTACGCAGACTGGCACTGAAAAGCTGACAGGGACGAAAGATAGTTTAGGGAGAATCACAAAGAGTAAGACCATACCAAGGTTACTGATCACTCAGGAAAACCAGCATGTAGTCGAAACATGAATTCACACTTCGTGGCACAAAAAATTCTGTATTTCAGTACCAGAATAATAGATATGAGTTGAACACATCTTATTAGATAACAAGCCAAGAAGTCCAGATGTAGCAATCCATCTTCATCAAAATTGTAATTTTCATATGTAGCAAAGTCCTGAGGCAATAGAGGCACTACATTACCCATGTGATCTGTGCTGGTTTTCATCTCATTGCTCTGGCAGCCTTCCTACAGGCTGAAACAGAATTTTTAGCCACAGTAGAAACATTATTCTAAATATCTTGAAAAATGAACATTGTCTTAACATATTCCATGACAAGACAAAAATATATCTGCAAAACACTGGGCAATTAACTCAACACAAGGAATTGACACAGGAACTTTTTCCCTAAACACTAGCAAAGACTGTTCTCTAAAACGCCAGTTCCATCATTAACACAGTAAGAGGGTGTTATTTAAGACAATGTTTTTAATTTCAACTCTCATTACTTTTAAAACAATGACTCAAATCCCTGTCCAACCAAATTCAAAGTATTTACCGAAGATTCATGGGTCAAGAAGTGGAAAAAAGCCCTTCCACAGATGTTTCATTTCTGAGTGCTGCAAAGCCTCAGCACTATTGGCAGCCAGCAGTACAGAGAACTCAACTTGCTTTATTCCCAACTATTTGCCATCCTTACCCAGTACTCCCTGTGAGGTGACTATAATGTCTTCCCAACAGAGTCCTCCACAGAACATGGAGGAGGCTGACTCTAAAAGATAAGAAAGTATCTAGAATGTTTAGAAACACTAAGGACTCCTAGATAGTAATGCAACGTTATTATATGCCATACACAAATAGCTGTCCACTTCTACAACAAATACTTGCAATGACATTTTCTACTCTACAACAGCCAATAAATCCATGTGCATGGAGTGACACCTAGGTATCACTGGTGATTCGTTAAGTCATTGCTGAGCTGTTAACTAAAAGAATTTGATTAATAATTCAATTATGATCAAATGTAAGTAACTGATGATCAACTAGAAATTAAATGGCAATCAAATGGTGATTAAGTGATCATTGAAGGGTAATTAATGAGTGATTTGACAGACCTAAATGATGACTTAGTAATTCAGACAGCT
>JANRMJ010000079.1:10205703-10219253 GCA_025584955.1 Alethe diademata | reverse complement strand
CCCAGGACAGGGCTGGCCCTCCTGGCTGCCAGGGCACTGCTGGCTCGTGTTCAACACACCACTGACCAGGAGCCCCTGGTCCCTTTCTTTGTCACTGCTTTCCATCCTCCTGTTCCCCAGTCTATCCACACATCCAGGGTTGCCCTCTCCGAGGTGCAGAATTTAAATCAAAAACTGAAAAGACAGTGGAGCATAGGAGTTACTGTGTCTTCCTGGAATTCCAGCTTGTCCATGGCCATGATGGATCATCTAAATACTCTCTGTCATCCTTCACATGAAAAAGAAATTAAAATTTGTCCAAGTCTTGACATTAAATACTGATATTTGAAGCAGTTGTAAAGGCCAGAATGATAGATGCCGAGGTGGTAAACTTTGGATTTTGAAAATTCAAGAGTACTGGATTGTTGCTTTTTAACCCCAGCAAGCAACTTAGTACTACACAGCTTCTTGCTCACTTCCTACCCACCCCATTGGAGAGGAGAGTCAGAAAAGTGAAACTCCTGGATTGAGATAGGAACAGTTCATAGTTGAAAGAAAATTAAGTATAATAATATTAATTTTAGCAGTAATACTAATAAAAGTAATAGTAGTAATGAAAGGAACAGGGGGAATAAAACCCAAGAGAAGAAAGCAATACACAACACAATTGCTTATCCCCTGCTGACTAATGTCCAGCCTGTTCTCCAGAAACAATCAGCAGCTCCTGGACAGCTCGCCCTAGTTTACACATGTATGCATGATGTTCTGTGGCATTGCATATCCTTTTGGCCAGTTTGGGTCAGCTCTCCTGGCCATGCTCCCACCAAGCTTCTTGTGCACCTGCTTACTGGCACAACACAAGAAATTAAAAAGTTCTTGATGGGGAATGAGCCCTGCTGAGAAACAACTAAACCATCTCTGTGTTGTGAGCATAATTCTCATACTAAATCCAAAACACAGCACTGAACCAGGTACTAAGAAGAAAAGTAACTCTACCCCAGCCAAAATCAGGACAGGCATGCAGAACTTGATGATATTTACTGCTGTAACAGTATAATCAGTAAAGTTCCTTCAATTGACTAGATAAAAAGAGGAATAGATTACTGTCTTTATTAGTTCATAAATACTAATTTTCATAAAATATATTTGTAATCTTGTTTCATGTTTAATCAAAGACAGCAAAAGAGCTAAGTGCCCTTTAAACCTATAAATAATATATTAGAAGCATTCTTGTTTCTTTCAGTGTTGTTGCTGCATAAAATTTCCTGCTACCCTACTAATTTAAAATTCTTTGTGTTCACTACCCGGTAATAATATCGTGATTTACTGAGAGAAGCATTAGATTATGCAAATATTAATGTAGGAAATTTCTCTGAACAGTTTGTGTTACAGTTTGTTCTTTCTGCTAGTGGTGGCATTACGGCGAAAGGTTATAGACCTGCTTGCAATGCAAATCTCATTCGTTACTTATTTAAGTGACTGTACTAATCCATCTGTTTAGGAACCTGAAAAAAATGTGGAACTTGGTGATACTAGTCTTCTTTGTGTGTGTGTGTGCTCTGGACCTCACCCGAGCCACTGTGACTATTCAGTTTGAAATTAACATCCTAATACTGGCTTCTCTTTCCCATGTGAAATAATATTAGCATTATTGGTTCAGCGCTGGAGAGAGGTATAGTTATGCTTTTAATCTCAAATTGGCTGTTAAGGATGCAGGTGGAGAGATAGGGGCATTGAGTAATGTTTGGACAGAGAAGTGTGCAAATGTGATCGTTTCATTTAATTAAACTTGTATTGTGGTTTTGGTTTCTGCTAAAAAGATAAGAGTCTTTTAAGTGTTGTGTCATCTTGGTGGCGTTAGTATACTCAGTCTTGCTCTAATGAGACAGGACACTGATGGGAGATGCTTGGGTAGTTAGGAATGGTTTGTTAACTTCGAATTTCCTTCAAGCAGCTTGAATATTATTGTGTGTGGCGAGCTGCCACGGATAAAGGCAATTTTAGCAGTGCAAGTTCAGAGCAGACTACAGTGCCTATGAGTCCAGATTAAGATGCAATTTTCTAGGCAGCAGTATGGAAGTGAACTCCTGCAATTACAACTGTTTTGGAATTCAAATGTATTGCACCATTTTACAGCATGTTCAAGGGTGCAGAACAACAAAAGAAAGTGAATTGCTGTGCATGGATGAGTTGGCTATTGAGAATTGATTGGGGGTGGAGTGTTCTTTTCACATTTGCTGATATTTCTAATTACTTTTGTCTTCAATATCTGCCCCAGTTAACTCTTCATCTAGATACTGGTTTGGAAAGTATTGAGTCTTTCAGATATGTTAGGGCTGTAATTCACATGCATACCAGACCAAGCTAAAGCATCACTAAACATTATTCAGTCTCGTGTTGGTGAAAACAGGATGGTAAGGGCAACAGTGGGTAGGACTTATTTTGCAGTATGTACTACTAGACTTAAGCAGTGAAAGTAATCATTGTTTTACCACAGGATGAAGCTAAAAACTCAGAATGCTTGCTATACCCATGCTGCCTTGTGTTCCATTACATCTTGATGCATACGTAATTCTTAGCAGAAGAGACTTCACTGAATATGACAGAGCTGCATGGAGTAGATTCTCTTTTGGTCAATGAATGTTAGTGTTAAGTGCTATGTAAACATGCTGTTCTAGCTCAGTGTACACAAGAAGCCTCCAGTACTGTTGTTTGTGAAAGGATTTTGATGGACTTTTTTTCAAATCAGTGACGTCTCATATTTAAAGGAGACATTAGAAAGGCAATAAGGGGCTCTGAGTTTGTTAACATGTGTTGTATGCCAATATTGCAATACGGTATAATAGGGAGACAGAGAAGGTGGTAAATGAGGGGGAAAGGTACCTCGAGTCAAAGAAGCCTTTATCATTTTAAGGAGGGAAGCCTGCCAACTAGTTAAAATTTGCAGCAGGTGCTTGTCTTCAGGAACTGAGCGCTTGGGGAAGATTTTCTTGTAATGGTATAGTTGTGTGCTTTGTAGCTGTATCCTCAGAATGAGTTGATGGTTATAGGTTTAACCGTGGGGTGTTAAATTATGTGTGAAATTTTGTTTGCTACTAAAATACAAAAATGGTAGCTTAGAGCATAGTTGCATTATTGGTGGTAGAAAAGCGAAGTAGTAGCTTAAGGCAGGAAATACAGAATGTTTTAACAATTTAGTACGATTTTCCATACTAGTGAAATTTCCTTCCTTTTATGGAGAACTTGCCAATTTTAGCGATTTTTCTGTTTAGCATCTTCATTAACAGTCCAGATGTTAGGGCAGACTGTACTCTCAGCAGGCTTGCTCATGACAGAAAATGATGAGTGACTTACATGCCAGAGGGTTACGGTGACATCCAGAGGGACTTCAAAGGTCTGGAGAAAAAGGCTGCCAAGAATCTTGGGAAGTTCAACAAGGGGAAGTGCAAAGTTCAGTATTAAAGAGCAATCCCATGCGCTAGTATGTGCTGTGGGCCACCCAGCTGGAAAGGAAGAAGACCTGAGGGTCCTGGTGGACACCAGGCTTGAATGTGAGCCAGCAGGGGGTCCTTGCAGCAAGGAAGGAGAATGGCATCCTGGGATACATTAGGCAAAGTATTAGCAGGTGGATGAGGGAGGTCATCATTCCAGTCTTATATAGCACCAGTGAGGCCACACCTGGAATCCTGTGTCTGTTTTTGGGCTTCAGTACAGGAGAGATCTGGAGACATACTGGAGAGAGCCCAAGAGGCCCACCAAAGCTGCTGAGGAGTCTGCAGCATTTCTCTAATGAGAAAAGGCTGGGAGAGCTGAGACTGTTCAGCCTGGAGGAGGGTGAGGGGGATCTTAATAAGTATAAATACCTGAAGGAAGGATGCAGAGGACAGAGTCAGGCTTTTTCTCAGTGGTGCTCAGTGCCAGGACCAGAGGCAGTGGGCACAAACTGAAACACAGGAGGTTCCCTCTGAATGTGAAGAAACACCTTTTAAATACGAGAATGGCTGAGTTCTGGCACACGTGGCCTAGGTAAGTTGTGGAGTCTCCATCCTCGGAGATGCTCAGAAGCTGTCTGGATGCAGTCCTAGGTGTCTGGCTGGAGGTGACACTGCCTAAGTGGTATTGGACCCTCAGTGACCTCCAGAGATCCCTTCCAATCTCTGCCATTCTGTAACTTTAATTGGGATGATGTTAGTAGGTGCTCCTTTTTTAAGCAGGGATAACCTTTCAAGCTTAGTTCTTTTGCGTATTACCATTCAAGGTTGCTGAATAGACTTGGAAGAAACAGAACTTTTTAATGAAAGCTGTACAGGCGGTGGGCTTTCTGTGGTGTGACAGGTTGATGCAGGGTGTGTGTTATTACATCACTGTTAGAGATGCCTCAGTATATGCAAGGAACAAAACATGGCAGAATTTGATTGGATTTAAATCAGGTTGTGAGACTAAATGTAGAGATTATCCAAGAAGAAAGGGTGTTTTGAAAACATAAGGCTGTTAATCTTTGAGGTGAGTGAGTTATTGATAAGTATACAGTTTAGCTATCTAGTGGCAATCAATAATTTGCAATGGCATGATGCAGAAAAGTTTTTAGAACAAGGAAGGGGAAGGGAAAACATGGCTACAGATCCCTGTCATTTTTAGGCTTTATGTTGTTAAACCGTAGAAAGTGTTACTGTTGAAATTTATCAGAATTCAGGAGGGTATAGCACCATTTGCATGCCTTCAGGCCTCTGTGGATTCCTAATGAATTGCACTACAAATAGTGTTCTGTTCACAAAATTGTAAGAATAGGAAAAAAGTAATTTTCCTTAAAGTTGTAAGAAGATACTCAAATATTGAAAATTTTATGCCTGTAGTGAGTGACAGGCTGCAGAAATACAGAGGCAAAGTCACTCCTGAAGTACACTATACTGTAGTGTGATATTTCATGTCACCATTTTGTGCTGTTTGTTGTCAAGTGTGTTGACGAGAATAAAGCTCACTTTTTTTTTCCCCCTGTTAATTCTAATTTTGGTTTTGCTTTGCTCTGTTCATGTTCTATTAGCACGTCTGAAACTTCATCTGACCAGTTATTCAGGAGTGGCTCTTCCTGGGTTAGGATCTGAAGCAGCAGCAGATTGCACTGCTTCTAACAGGTTTTATAGAACTAGAACATACTTGTTTCAGTCATCATGTTCCTGAAAGAACTGCAAAACTGGTTTTTTTTCTATTCTGTTATTAATAGAATTATCTGTGAAACTTCAAGAAACCTAGCACTTAGATTTCACCAAATATGGTTTCCTTAATGCTAAAATATCCCAATGCTCTTAAAAGGTACAAATCAAAAAATAATCCTAATTAGTGGTAGGTTTCATTCAAGATACTCATATTTTAAAAGCTATTCTAGAACTTAGCTTCAATGTTGTGCATGGAAATTGCTTCTTTAAATGAAAAAAAAAAAAAACCCTGCAAGAAATATGTTTTAGAAGTTGTAATTTCTGAGGAATACTGTCTTTTGGGTAGAGACATACTTGGTTTTAGGCCAGATCCTAAGTGTCTATCAAAACAGCACGCATCAGAAAACTGAAACTGAAAAATCAGAGATGTTACTTGCCTCTTGGAGGAGTGTTTTCAGTGTTCAGCAATCTAAACAGTGATAGAATAGGAACAGCATTTGTGTGCATGTGTTGCTTGTTAGTACAGCAGCATTGAAGATGAGCAGGTTATGTGCACATAAGTAACAATTAATTTTTTTTTTTTTTTAATTCAAATAAATGAATCAAGTGTGTTGAAAAGCCGGGCTTATAGGGAGCATTTTATGTGCTTCCTGTATACATACCCTTTATGTGCTATTTGTCTTACTTGGAAGTAGGCTGCCTTTTCCTGAAAATGTATTATTCCTCTGACAGTAACTGCCACTGCCAGATGGATTATCACATTTCTTAATGCATGACTTACTCAGCAAATACCTTAATGTGGGAAAATAAAGTATCTTACAATCTTCATTTGTCTGGCGAAATAGATAGCATTATATCATATATATATATATAAATATATAGATATTTTCTTTGTATTACTAATGTTAAAAAAAAATAAAGTTTTCTACTTCCTATTTAATTTTAAACAAAAAGACCTGCACCTAGAAAAGGGCAGTAGCTGGAAATGAAAAAAGACGTGACATAAGTGTATTGCAGAAGAGACTTCAATATTTGTTTCAGAATTGCTCTCAATACTGTGTATTGATCTGGTAATCCAGATCTTCTTTCAGTGTTGCTATTGGGAAGTAACTAACAAAGCTTCTCCTGTATTCCATCAAACAAGTTCTTATCTAAGCTTCTTTGGGGAATAATACTGCTAATTTGCAAACCTACCTTGTATGGCTGTTTAGGTTAGACAAACACATGGTTGTGGAGCTGAAGAACAGTGTTTTGCCAAGTGGAAACCTGTACCTCATTAATTGCTGTTGACCAGTAATTTCTGCTCTCTGCAACTTGTAACTGTTTAAATGTGCTGCCAGCTTTTTTTTTATTATTATTTTTTTTCTTTTTCCTTTGAGAGTCCGCTTTTTTTTATATCAAAAACACTGCTACAGTGTTCTTGATGAAGGTCTTTAGGCAGTTCAGGAAAGGTTGTTAATAGCTGCTTGAATATTTAGCTTTTTGACAAGAGAAGTAGCAATTGCCAACAGAATTATGAAATTAATCTAGTCATTCTAATAAGAAATGCAGAGTAGTGATTGCTAATGACTTCTGTTTTGAGAGCTTGTTCTCAAGGTTTGGACTTCTTGTTGCTGATGTTTTAATACAACTTGGTCAAATGTTCAGGGTAGAATTTTCCAGGCTAAGTATATGCCTGGAATTACACTGGTTTTTGTAAAGCTATGCTGTAGCTTATTTGATTTTGTGGTGTAGAACTGGGCAGGGAGATCATCGTAATTATTTGGTGCCTCATTGTTTACAATGGAGATTTTGCAAACAAGAAAAATATTTAAAGATACTATTTTATTTCAGAATGACAATTCTGGGTATACAAAATGCGGTCTAATGTCAATACTATGCAAACAGCTGCTGTGTTGCTCTTACATCCAGTTTTAAAAACATTAGGGCAAAACATGCACCTGCTCTGAGAAAAAGTACTTGCATCTAATGAAAGGAGTTTTGTGCACATGACAGCAATGTGGATGAGGCAGTTTTTGCTTTGGCCTTTGCTTTGAGATGAATTCTGCAAGATTGAGAGACAGGATGGCCCCTCAGCCCCAGCCCTAGGAAATCAGATTATCATGGAATTAGAGATTACTGTGGAGAAAGATACATGGTCACAGTGCACTGCAGTCATTCTTATCAAGCAGGTTTAATATCATAGTGGTATTTTACAATATGTGGCACTTGTGCTGATACTAATGCAACAGGAAGATTGGTATTTCCCATCCTTAGTGTCACTAGAAATTATAATAGGTGATATTCAAAGATTTGAGTCAAAGGTGTTTTGCAAAAAATACTTGTGCCCAGTAATTCAGTATTGCTAATAAAGAGTTAACCTCTCATTTTCTTGGAGTTATTCAGTTAGAATGTGAAAGATGAGGACAAGCTAAGTATACACTGTGGTGTAAAACTTCTGAATAGAGTTGACCTTGTTTGGGAAGAGGAAATAGCATTATAGATGTGGAAGTTTAAAAACAGGTAAGTGCTCACACAGAGCCATTTATATGAATACACCAGAGATGTGGTGAAGAACATGCATGTGGTTTGTTACCATTGCTCAGCTGACATACTGTGTTTCATTGGTGCTCTAATAACTTGATGTGCCTAGATCTTTTGGAGACTTACTTATCAAGACTAAGATGAAGTACTTGATGTGATGCAGTATGAAAAATGACTGCGTTAGGTAGAGATTAGTAAAAGAATAGTAGAGAAAGAGCTGGTAGAGGTGATTAGTAGAATTAGAAGAACTATTATCAAATAGCAGTAATTGCAGTGGAGCTCAGTAGGGATTGGTTGTGACTAGTATTTCTATTAGTGTGGCATGTTGTGCTATTTGATGTGAGGAAAATAGTGTCAGTGCATAGGTAACTTTACAAGAATCTGCTCAGAGGAAGCTAGACTGCTGGGAAAGAAAGCGGTTGTCTGGAGCAGAGTGGGTGGCACAGCTGAAACTTCGTATGAAATGACGCATGAGGTTCTTGCCATCTGTAGTCAGAGAAAAACAGATAATATTAAGATAGGTGCACAGATGAAGGAAGAGTGGAATAAGTTTGGCAGAATAATCTTGGAGGAGCTAAGTTCATCTCTGCAAACATGATGAGACGCTAATCACCAAGCCATAAGAACTCTTGTAGTTTATTGAAGAAGCTGGCACAAGGATATTTTTATGTAAATTAATTACATTTAAAAGTCTGCTTGTCTTAATGTTAAAGGTTTTCAGTAAGACCATGGAGAGAAGAATGTCACTAATTTAAGAGATGTCACCATTAATTTCTGTAACTTAATGTAACACAACTTTCAGAAAGGAAGAAGCAGTCAGTTCTAGAATACTTTTCTTGCAGTCTTGCAAACTCAATCACTAGCTCTGCGTGATGTTGCAGAAGCAAGGGGAACAAGTTTGCTGAAATAAACATGGTCACAGAACCTGTATTAGCCTTAGATATCTAATTATTTGGGCTGTTAATTTTATGCCATAAGGAATTTTGCTGCTCAGTTGTGCAAGAAATGAAATTGTCTGTACCATAATCTTCTTAATAGTTCTACTAGTAGTGTTCATAATCTCTACACAATTTTGAATACTAAAAAAAATCAGGTATCCTTTATCATACATATTCTGAGAACAAAAGCATTTTCTTTGCAAAACTGACTGGTGGTACTGTTACTTTGTAGTGTGTTGTAAGCACTGTATCTTATTTTGTTACAGTAACTAACAGTTTGGAAAAGCCGAGCTCGTGCGTCTGCCCAAGTCTTCTGCTCCCTTTTTTGATCTGTTTGCCTGTGTATATATATCATTAATATGGGTTCTGACTCTCAGCAGACTTATTTTTTCGGCTGCTGTGTTTCTTAACATTTCTGCCATGCTAGAATATGACCTCAGCAGGAAACTCTCATGTCCTTTTCTGCTGGATTAATGAGTTAAATCAGTGCACTGAATGAGTTGACAAGTAGCAGCAGTAGCACCAGGGATGGAATAAGATGGCTTAGCCAGGATTGGTATTTGGGAGAAGGGAAGACTAAGAATGGGAAAAGTATGAAGGAAGACTTACCCTGTTGGCAGTATTAGACTGTTAATGTTTTCAGCTGCAGTCAGTTAAGCAGTCTGTTTACTCAGTTTAATGTGATTGTAGTAGAACATATATGACCATAATTACCTCCAATTTTGTGGATATTTTACACGTCTGTACTGTTAGTTATGTATATAATGAGGCCTAATTTTACAGACTGTCATTCACTTTTACCATCACAAAACAGTCTTCCTGAATTTTGTGATGGAGTCCAATTTCTCATGTTAAGTAAACGAAATTTTCTTGCAAACATCCAGGAGGAGTTGTTGCAAGCAATGATGGGAGGTATATCATAGGTACATCTTTCTGTTTTGCTCTTAGGTTAGTAATTGAAAATAACATTAAACATTATTGTAAGTGCAACTCACAACTGAAGTAAAATTGGATGGAATGCAAGTAGTCTTTTAAACAGCGAAGGACATATAGTGGGAAGAAGGTGAAGTCTAGGCATGTAGGTCCATCAGTAGTAAAATTTTCTCTGTTTCTGCTGTGAGAATAGAGGGGAGGAGAAGGGGTTGCATGTGTGTGGTTTTTTTAATTTATTAAAGTAAGTGGGTACTACTGTAATTGAAATGTCAAAATCAGGTTTTCTAAAAATAAGTAAGAAAAAATTACTGAACACAAGGGAATTGTGGAAATGTCTTTTGTGAAATTAGAAGTATATAGATGTAGCTATTATTGAACAGCAGTGTAGGAAATGTACAAAAAAAATAGAACTATCACTGAATCCCCACTTGATGTCATTGTTCTAGATAGTGATATTTCAACTGCTTCACTTTATTTGCCTAAAAAAATCAAAGTAACTATTTTAAGCTTCTAATCATAATCCACAGTTATACATCATAATAGGACAACATCATGCAGAGTTACATATCAGTAATTCTAGTTTCTGTTCAAGTAATTAAACCTTTGAAGCAATCATTTTTTATTTCTGCTGTTAATATTTGCGGATTTTTAGTAAATTACCACATATTAGTGTCCTACCTGCAAATTTTATAGAGGCAGATTAGTCTCAGCGTGTGCCTGAAAGATTGCCAGAGCTCTGGTAGTGGTTTTCTTGCTTGATATGACTGTGTGCGCTTTTGATGCTTCATATTGCATCAGATTTCTGCTCTAGCAAGTGGGGCCAGCTCCTATAATTCTAACCATCTGTTGGAGGAGTGCCCTATCAGATGTGTCTAAGTAAATGCAACAGTTCGGAGCTAATTTTTGTGGAAGTCTTTAAAATTTAATTGCTTGAATATGGTGTAATGAAAAACTTCATGCTAGTACAGGTCAGTAATAAGCTCTCACAGAAAAGTAGCATTTTTCTTTAGTTTGAGAGGTGTGTCACTTTATTGAACTACTAAAGCATTTAAAATTTGCCAGTGTAGAAAAGGTAACAGTTTGGGACTACTGCATTATTTTGAATGAAGGATTTGTGTTCCACTGCTTAGAGAAAACTGAACACAAACGCCCCCCCTAATGAAAATAATCATCTGCATGAAATATCAGGGACTGTAGAGACAGGACATGGAATAATGGGTACAAATTGAAAGAGGAAACGTTTAGGTTAGATGTTGGGAAGACATTCCTTACCCTGAGGGTGGCAAGACACCTGGAGCAGGTTGCCTAGGGAGGTTGTAGATGTCCCAACCATGGCAGCATTGGCCTTGAGCAATCTAGTCTAGTAGAAGTTGACATGGAGGTTTGGACTTGATGGTCCTTAATGTCTCTTCCTGTGCCTTATATTCGGTGATTCTGTTCTACATGTCTATCCACAGAAATTTAAGAATCTTACAGCCTTTTTTAATGGGGATGGAAGATGGTTAATAAAAGCCATTAAATAAGAGTATACACAGGTAGAAGGCTGCTCCAGATCCATCTGTAAAACAGGCAAAGTATTAATCAAATCTGGGATTTTGAAATGTGTAGGCATTTGCTTTGTGCGTTGGATTAATTACCTACTGTCTTCTGCCAATACAGCCAGCAGCCAGCTTCGGGTGTAGCCTATTCCCATCCAACCACAGTTGCCAGCTACACTGTCCACCAGGCCCCGGTGGCGGCGCACACGGTCACTGCAGCCTATGCCCCGGCCGCGGCCACGGTGGCGGTGGCCAGGCCTGCCCCGGTGGCCGTGGCGGCCGCTGCCACGGCCGCTGCCTACGGCGGCTATCCCACAGCGCACACCGCTACAGACTACGGCTACACGCAGCGGCAGCAAGAAGCTCCTCCACCACCACCTCCTGTCACCACACAGAATTACCAGGTAGGTTCCTGCTGTGCAGTGTTTAAAAGGTGCTTGGAGAGGAGGAAGCCTGCTTGGGGAAGAAAATGTGGTTCTGTGAAACTGCTGCTGTAAAGAAAAGCACTGTCTTGCGTTAGCTTAGATGTTGGCTTGGTGTGCAGTAAACTAGGTCATGGAGCTGAAAAGACTGTTCCAGTAAAAATTTTCAGTAGAGGTAGGAATAGTTCCTTTGTCAGATTCCTGGGTGCCATGAGAGTCTAGCACCAAGTCTGTGAGGACAGACAATTGCCCTAGGAGATAAACTACCTTAGATGGTAGTTTTTGGATATCCTCTTCTGAGATCCCTGCCTAACCTTCTGTGGATGCAGGCTTTTGCAAAAGGGCTTTTACTCTCTGTCACCTTTCATCTTGAAATACTATGTTTCTTGTAGTAGTTTTTCAACTTTTTAATCCTGAACTTATCAGGGCATTATCTAGATTCTAATTAGCATTTTGGTTTGTTTAAAAAGACTGTATTATTGCTGCATGTTCTCAGTTCTTTTTGTAAAGATTCTCTAATTTGTTATGTATTATGAGGTCAGTTATTAGATACATTTGGAAAAAAGACAAAATAAAGTAATAAAGTAATAAACAAAATAAAGTAATTCCTGTTTACACAGGTTGGATGAAAAAAAGGTTTTGTTGTTGCATTTCTTGGAATTAAAAAGAATTTTAATACATTAGTATATTTCAGCTGTAGTAGTTCATGCCTTGCTCCCCCTCAGCTGATCAACTCTTTGTGCTTTACCATAAAGAGGGTGGGGATGAGACAATGTATGTACATGCATATAGTGGCTTCCAGGTCCCCTTCTAAGCTTATTAGACATGTTCTGAGTTGTAAAGGTGTCGGATGAGCTACTTACCTTGCCTTTATAGACTACTTACGGTTCCCTAATGAGCTAGTTGATACATTATAAAGTAAGGAAGGCTCTAAAGTAGCACTTTCATACTCTAAAAAAAATATAACCAAGAAAAATGTTTTTACTGATGAGATTTTTGAAGCCAATACAGGCTCATGTTTCTACCCCTGAGAATTTATTTGGGCTTGTAGAAATTAATGTTTTGTAGAGATCCGTGGTGGGTTTTTTCTTAATATTTTACAAAAATGGAATCTGATACTAAAAACTATTGAGAGTAGATGCTTTTCAAAAATAATTTAGTAGAGAAAGGATTAATAGCATGAGGATAATTCCTGTATTATGTCTGTAAAAGACCTTTAGAGTTGTTTCAGGCCTGAAGTATCTATGAAAGTAATTTAATTTTTCTAACGCATTTATTTGTATATACTGTACATGTAGATGGGAGGTTTTTATTCTACTTGAGTCGGCCAGAAGACAATACATTGTTAATTTGGCTCTGCTGATGACTTCTATTACTCTAGCTATATACCTACAGGTGGTTTCTCTGTTTTGAATCCTTAGGATTCCTACTCTTATGTTCGATCTACCGCCCCGGCTGTGGCTTACGACAGCAAACAATATTATCAGCAGCCAACCGCAACCGCGGCAGCTGTGGCTGCTGCTGCCCAGCCACAGCCCTCGGTGGCTGAGTCCTACTACCAGACAGGTGGGTGGCATGATTCAGGCTGCTCTCGTTACTCAGTCTTGTTCACTACTTTAAGCCTTAAAAATAGTTGTTTGACTGTTTCACTTTATCTTCTTTTTTTGTTTTAAGTTTTGTAGTGTAATTTCTGTTACTGTATGGAAAGTTTTTCTGTGCCTAGAACTTCAATGCTTGTGGCATTGCCATATGCAGCTGCCTCTGAGGTTTGGACTGCCACTAAATACACTTGAAACATACTTCTAGGCAAAGTTCTCACTGATTTATCTAGAAACCTTGCTGAAGTATGTGGACACTGCTGAGGGCCTAGGCAAATTTCAGCCAGGTCTTTTCTCAGGTTCTGGGCTTCTTTCCCAGGCTATGAGACTTTCTCAGCTTCAGCCCAGATTCTTTCCCAGGATGACAGCTTTCTTACAAATAAAAAAGAATTAATAACATAGATTAGCACCTGGTGTTGACCGTGGGGCAGTGCATGATGTCCGCGACAGGGGATGTTTTCTCCTG
>JANRMJ010000079.1:10186693-10202171 GCA_025584955.1 Alethe diademata | reverse complement strand
ACATAGATTAGCACATGGTGTTGACCGTGGGGCAGTGCATGATGTACGTGACAGGGGATGTTTTCTCCTGTTGCCCAATGAACTGCTGTCCTGTCTGAGATTCACGAACCATCCTATAAATATGGGTCGGTTTTCAATAAAGTGCTTCTTTCACTCAAGAAGAAGTGTGTTGCTGTTGTTCGCCGCTCCTTGCTCAATAGTGACAGAAGTAAGTTGAGATAATCAGTGTTATGTTCGGATAATAATTCAGTTAGAAATACTCTTTCAATTGCCTGAGTACTTCATGTATATAATTCTCTAATTATTCATATTATGATTGCTGCAAAGCATGAATTCTGCTAAGTTTTTTTTTTTTACATAAACTTAAGAGAAAAGTTTAGACGTGCTTTGGTTTGGAGTATTCTAGTAAAACTGTTGGATATAAAGGTTGTTTAAAACAATTTAAAAAACATGATAGCACTGTTAATAATAAATAAATTTAAGGCTTACTAGTGTGAGCTGTGACTTGATTGGATACATGGTATGCAGTGCATAGCCATGACAGTGAAGCAATCCAATGCACAACACTAAAAAACATAACAAATGAAACAAAGCTCCCAAAACAAACCCCCACTTTTTACACATTTGTTCACAAGCCTATTGTTAATTTTCTCTTAGTATGGTTTGCATTTCACACAACTAAAACATGTCAATGTTTGTGCACTTGTATTTTCTGTCCTCATTAGCTCCGAAAGCAGGATATAGCCAGGGGGCAACTCAGTACACCCAAGCCCAGCAAACACGGCAAGTGACAGCTATAAAACCTGCCACCCCAAGTCCAGCAACAACAACATTTTCCATATATCCGGTGTCCTCGACTGTGCAGCCGGTGGCAGCTGCAGCCACTGTTGTTCCATCCTACACTCAGAGTGCGACGTACAGCACAACAGCAGTAACTTACTCTGGTAAGAATTTTGCATGTTTTCGTGCTGGGGTCTTTGCACTTGCTGCAGAACAAGCTTTCAAAGCTCAGAATTTTAGCAGTTTGTGATCAATTATATCATAGTCTGCTATGATATATTCATTCAGTTCAATCATTACAGTGACAGAATGTTTTGTTATATCTTTAAAAGAGGTTTGATGTCTTATGTGCGTATTTTGTTACATGTGAGAATATACAAATATACATTGCTACCTGGGCAGTGACTTACTGCAAAGTGGAAAGGAAAAAACAGAATATAAAGCGTAAGGAAATGCATCCACTCAAATGTTACTCTCCTGAAATGGGAAGGGTGCATGCAGTTACAAAGACAGGGAAGAATTCAGTATAAATCTTGTAAGTTTGGGTTGTCCTGACCCAAAATGGAATGAGAAATGTGTGTTGAAAAGACTTATTCAACCATTAGGAATCCAAAACATAGTTAAAGTTGAAAATATGTTAACTTCATAGCCATAGATGGTAATTAACTGGCATGTTATAGCTATCCTGAACTTCTTTTTTTTTCTTTTGTTTCCTGCTTAAAAAGGGATTTTAATATTTCCTTGAGACAGAGCCTGGTTTGCTTGATTTATTCAACTAGAAATCAAGGACTTTGTAGCCATGTTTTAATGAACAAAGCATCTTCTTTGTACCAAAACAACTTAAATCACTGAAATAGGATGTAATAGCACTAGACATTCTGTCTTTTATCTTCATTTTCTTCCTGCTTCCTCTCCATATTATCAGTCCTTGCCAGTTGGAAACGTGAAAAGCAAATCTGGTTCTAGGAGGTTGCTTGGTTCATGTGACCTTTGCTAAATCTTTCACTAAAATTCTTCTTCCGTCATACCCAATCTTACAAGATGTACCAGGAAATTTCATATGTTCTCCAGGGATGCTTTGATATATCTAACATAACTGTGTGTCTCAAAGATGTGTCTAGAATTGGATATGTTCCAACACAATTGGTGGCTATTTATTTGTCTGCTGTGAAGCAGGAAGCCAAATTCAAGACTGCCTGATAAGATCTGAGTGAATTACTTATATCTTACCTTGCCCCTCAACTGTTATGCAACATGATTTGAATTAGTGTATTATGTACTTGATACATTATATATGGTTATGTAACATTTGTTTTTAATTTTTCAGGTACCTCCTATTCTGGCTATGAAGCTGCAGTGTATTCAGCTGCATCGTCCTATTACCAACAGCAGCAGCAGCAGCAACAGAAACAGGCAGCAGCAGCAGCAGCTGCTGCTGCTGCAACAGCTGCTTGGACAGGGACCACCTTTACTAAGAAGGCACCATTCCAAAATAAGCAACTGAAACCAAAACAGCCTCCCAAACCACCCCAGATCCACTACTGTGACGTTTGCAAGATCAGCTGTGCTGGACCACAGGTATCTATATTATGTATTATTCTACTGTACTTGATTCATTATTTCTTCCGCTAAAAAACCTGACCTCTTAAGAGTCGTGGAATTGTAGAATGGCTTGGGTTGGAAAGGACCTTGAAGATCATCTTGTTTCAAGCTCTGTGCTGTAGGCAGGAACACCTTCCACCAGAGCAGGCTGCTCAGAGCCCCATCCAGTCTGGTCTTGAGCACATTCAGGGAGGGGGCATCCACAGCCTCTCTGGGCAGCCTGTGCCAGTGCATCATCACCTTCACAGTAACGAAATTCTTCTTAATACCTAAACCTACTTCTTTCAGTTTGGAACCATTCCCTCTTGTTCTGTCACTCCAGGCTTTTGTAAAAAGCTCTTCTTCTTTCAATTTTTCTTATAAACTCCCTTTAGATACTGGAAGGTTCTGGTTAGGTCACCCCAAAGCCTTTTCTTTTCCAGGCTGAACAAACCAAATTGTCTTAAGCCTTTCCGCATAGGAGGGGTGCTCCCATCCTTCTGATTAAGAGTATTTATTAATTTTTAGACCTGATTCTATACTTCTACTAAAGGAATAATGAAATAAAAACGTGTACTATTATAGAAAAGTTCCTGTTGGAGGACCTAAAGATACACCCCCTGAGCTTCACCTGACTTCAGAATTATTTGAAACTTTGAATGTGATTTGTTTCTTTAGCATAGGAAGCTTCTTAGAAAATACTGTTTTGAAAGCTGTGGAATTACACTAATTTCGTGAATGAGAAACCTGAAAATTTATTCTTCATTATATTCCAACTCCCCAGTTCAGTGTCACGATGGGTGCAAGTGTCTAGAAAGTAGATACAAAGTCATGCAGAGTGTTTATGTGTGAGTCTGGTGTACTTGTCAGTATTTCCTACCCTGTCTGCTCTAGGTCGCTAGTGTTAATATAGGAACTAGTATCAACTTCTGCATTTCTTTGCAGAAGTGCAGCTTTATTTGTGCACTACCTTCTTTTAAATTGATTTTTCTGTTTATCTGGATACACTTAGAGTTTGAGAGAGGCTGAAAATCAAGAATAATTCAGTGCAATGCAGGAAACTGCAGTTTTCTGATCCTATAGAGTTTTCAGTGGTGGTATCTGTTGACCACTACTTTATTGGAAAGTTGAGAAGTTAGAGGAGAAAAACTTGTGTTGTCTTACCTAAGTGTGGGATCCTAATGCTGGAGAAGAAAATTTTCTGGTCTTAGAAGTGGCCTATTAATGCCTTAGAGTGTGCCGTACTGCAAAAATTTCAGTGTAGGAGGTACTTAGGTAAAACGTGTTTTTGCTGTGTTCTCTATTACGTATATTCACAGGAGCAATGAATCAGCAGTACAAAGACAGCTTACTATGTGTGTTTTCTTTATTTAAACAGACTTACAAAGAGCACTTAGAAGGCCAGAAACACAAGAAGAAAGAAGCAGCATTGAAAGCCTCCCAGAATACCACCAACAACAGTACATCTGCTCGTGGAACTCAGAATCAGTTGCGCTGTGAGCTTTGTGATGTGTCTTGTACTGGGGCAGATGCTTATGCTGCCCATATCCGTGGAGCCAAGCATCAGAAAGTAAGAGTTTTCTCTTGTTCTTACCATGCAAGTCAGTATATACATTTTTCCCCATAATCTTTTCTCATTTTAAGGAAGGAGAAAATACTCAGAAACAATATAATTTATGTTATTTTATTTAAAGATTTTAGTTCTTCTTTTGCTTTCAAACTTGTCTTTAGGCTTACTATTAGAAGGGCATTGTTGGAAGAAAGGGGGCAAAATACTGCCATGGCATCAATGAAAAGAGGATATATTGGGATATCGTGCAAGTCATAGGAAGAAAGTGTGGAGTGAGATGAGGGAAAGGTACCATTAGGGACATGTGGTATCATCCTTGTGCCCCCTAAAGTTTGTCAAGACTTTTCTTGATATTCATCTTACTTGTCTGGCTGGGACAGTAAATCTTCCAGTCCAGCACTTGGAAACATTGTAAGCTGAGCTAGTGGAAAGAACAGCAGTGTTAGACATCATTGTTTCATGGTTCTTTAAAAAAAAACTGTCCTGTGGAAGCAAGGAACAGTGTCCTGTAGTAGACTTATAATAAGTATGTTTAGACTTCTGGTATGTATTTTTTTCTTATTATTTGGGTGCTCTTTTGTGGGCAGTCTGGAATAAAAACTGTGGGCTGCACTGTGAAATGCTGTGACCTGTGTTTTGAAGTTGGCCATGCAACAGTAAATGTAATGATAGGTAGAATATGTGTTTAGAAATTACAGATTTTCTTCATAACTCTAGAAAGATTAATGTCACTAACAAATACAGGATCAATACACTGCTTTTATAGCTCTTTGCATCTCAGGACGCTGGCATTGGTAACATTGTTTCTATTAAACTTAATCTTACAGCATGTTTAAAATAATGCTCCTCCAGGAGCAAAGATTAAACTTTAGAGAGACTTGTCTAGTGTTCTTCCTTTAATAAACTGAGCCATTGCTTTCTTGGGTTATGCTCCATAACTCCATAGTATATGGAGTATAGTATATATTATCCCTTTATATTTCGATATTGTTTTCTCTTTGTTAGTCACAAACCATTGCTGGGTTTAGTTTATAAGTGCGAAAATGATGTCTCAAAGGAGACTCTTATATTGCTGTGATAACTAAAGAACTGTGTGCATTCTACTGGAAAAAAGTAATTTTGAATAGTTGCTTGAGCTTAAATTTATACTATTGTGTGACATTAATATGTCTGTATTACGGTAGGGAACATAAAAAATAAGAACAAAAGCTTAAGAAATTACTTTGGACAGTTGTGTGCATAACGTGGTTGTGTACATGTTCAATTTTAAGGCATGTCTCACAGATTTGTGTATTTTTTTAGTGCTGTTTTCAAAACTCAGTCTTCAGTTTTAATCTTGCGTGTTTTTTTTTCCTATGGGTTACTTGCATTGCTTTTTTAGATGTCAGTCAGCTGTTACCAAAAAGAAGTATTGTTCCATGATGGACATGTTGTGCAAAGGCCTCTGCTTATTATTTCTAAAAATAAGCATGTATCTCTTTATTTTCTATGATACACTAAAGAGCTCTGAAATACGTCTTGAATTCTCCTTAACTATTTCTGTACATTAGGAAAAAAGGAAAAAAAAGGAAAACCTTTGTCTAAGCAATCTCTTCAGCTTGGCTAAGTAATACGGAAAGTCATTCCCTACGAATCCGCTTCAAATGTAGCCATCAAAAGACACAGTGTTGCTGAAGTCGAACTAAATAACTCTTAGTTGCAAATATTTTTTGGAACCAAAACAGTTCAATGTGCCGCCCCTTCTAGGGAGACTAAAAAGTGACTAGACAACAAAACAGATACATTGAAACCCTAGGAGTAAAATGTATTGTTGAACTATCCTAAGTTAAAAGTGTGTTTTATTTCTGTTCTTATCTAAAGAGCTGTGGGAGTAAATGCATGATCTTACTTGCCTAATGCAAGTAAGCAATGTGAGATAACAAGTACCTATTTCCTTGTTATAGATGACAAGGGCTTTTACACGTCCATCTTTTTTTCTTTACCAAGACCACTTTTTGTAAAAGAACAGTAGCTAACTTTTTATTTATATTGAATTTTTTGCTTGTGATACATTATTTTTGTAGCTTACTCAGGGAGATCATGTTATGAATTTTTCTTCCTACTTACAGGTAGTAAAGTTGCATACAAAACTTGGCAAACCCATTCCTTCAACTGAACCAAATGTGGTTACCCAAGCTACTTCCTCAACATCCACATCTGCATCCAAACCAACTGCCTCTGCTTCAAACATAACAACTAGCAGCAGTACAGTGAACTCCTCTGTTGCATCCTCTGCAGTGAAAATTCTTACTCCCACGGCAAACACACCGCTTAACACTGCGTCCAACAACAAGACGTCTTCAACCGCTGCTAATATAGCTGTAAAGAAAATATCTACACCGAAAATAAACTTTGTTGGCAAGTACAGAAGTCAGTCTTTATTTTGAAACCTAACCTATTCCGTAAATTTTTCTTAAGAATTAGTGCAGCAGACACAAATGTATTTAGGTAACTCCATGCATGGGTTACTCTGCTGTGTTTAAGGGAATTACTGATGGGTGAGAATGTCTGTAAAAGTTTTGCTTCAAAACTGATGGTGTTTTCTGCCCAGCTGTCTCCACCTGGCCCCTCTTAAATACTTTCCCATCTTCATAAGAAGCTTCCCAGCTTTGGTTTCTTATGTAGTAGCTCGAGTATTGCAGTTTACAGTCCACATTTCAGCTTACAGCCTGGGCTGTTAATGCACCTGCAATAAATTGGCATTTTGTGATGGGCTGCTGAAACATCCTTTTTGCAGTGGAAAACTAACCATGGAAACTGAACTGAACATAACAGAGATGGAAAGCAGATGTTCCACATTATATCCTGCTCTTCAAGGAGAGATCTATACAGTTGCAATACTAGGAGTATACTGCCTTTACTAGTACAAACATTAGAAAGTTTTGAAGTACTTTTTTTGGATAAATTTACAAAATAACAAAAAAAGATTATTAAAATACATTTTCTTAGTTGTTTCCCATTCAGTTCTGTCTCCTGCAAAAGTGGGAAAACAAATAACAAAAATGGTAGTTTTATAAAGCAGAAGTTTTTGTTGTTAGAATAAACAACTTCAGTGTTTAAGTAACCTGAATGTTGTTAAACTTACTGTTAAAATATTGAATTGTATTGAAAATGTATTTGTTTCAGTTATTTTAAAGTCCAGTATATTTTAAAAGACCTATAATTCTTTGCCCAGATCATAGATATTTGCAAATAAAATCTTCAGCTTGCACATTGTGTTTAATCACATTTTCATTTTATGAAGGGTAATAATTTAATTTTTTTTTATTTCTAGGTGGCAATAAGCTTCAGACAACAGGAAGTAAAATGGAAGAAATGAAATCAGCTGAAAATGTTAAAACACCTCCTGCTGCTACAGTACAAACACAGGAAGTAAAACCTGACACAGCTGCTGAACCAGTGACTCCTACAACTCTTGCTGCCTTGCAAAGTGATGTCCAGCCAGTGGGCCATGACTATGTGGAGGAGGTATTAATATGAAAATGTGTATTATGTTTTAGCTGTTTTAGTGAAACATAATCATGGAGTGGTTGAGGTTGGCAGGGACCTCTTTAGGTCATCTAGTTCAATCAACCTACTTAAAAAGGACCACCTGTAGCCAGTCACCCAGGACCGTGTCCAGATGGTTTTTGGGAATGTCAGAGGATGGAGACTCCATAACTTCCCAAAGCAGTTGTGCAAGAGCACAGTTGGTCACAATAAAACAGAGTGTTCTGGTGGACAGCTGTTTTTCATTTGGTGCTAATTTCTCTGGCACTGGGCACCGTTGAAAGAAGTCTGGCTCTGTCTTCTTTGTATCCTTTCTCCAGGTACTTATATGCACTGATATGATCTCCTCTTCCCTAGATGAGGCAGTTGAGGTCCCTCTGGATGTCAATGCAACCCGTTGGCATATCAGCCTCTTAGTTTTGTGTCATCAGCAAACTAGCTGAGGGTACATTCTGCCTCATCATCCAGGGCATTACTGAAGATGTTACAGGACAGTATTGATCCTGGGGGTGCATTGCTGGCTCCTGGCCTCCAACTAGGCTTCATTCTGCTGATCGCCACCCTTGGCCAGGCTGTTCAGACAGCTTTCAGTCCACCTTACTGTATGCTTATCTAGCCTATGCATTACCAGCTTGTGTAGGAGGATGTGGTGAGACTGTGTCCAAGGTTTTACTGAAGTTCACGTGGACAGTCTTGACTGCTCTGCCTTCATCTGCCAGGCCTTCACCTTGGTGAAGTCATGCTGACTGCTCCTGATGGTTTTCTTGCCCTCATTGTACCTGGAAATGGTTTCCAGGCTTAGCTGCTCCGTTGCCTTCCCAGAGATCAAGATGAGGTTGACTATCTGTAATTTGCTGGGTTCTCCTTGAAGATAAGAATGAAAAGGCATTGAACCTGAAAAGGCTTGTGCATATGTTTACATTTTTGTGTTGTGCATGTTTCTTTTTTGCTTCATGTGGTTGGTATGAGATCGATGGTTCAAGTCTGATGTAAATTTCGCATGATACACATGTTTGTGATTTATTAGCTCACTATATTCAGGTTTGAATTTACAGCTGTGTACTCTTTGGAGTGGAAGGACCTTGTTACTTGCTCATAATGGTGTGCCTGTCAGAATTGAGGGTTCTACTTTTCTAATTTGCCTTCTTTCATTATTGTCTGAACTTCTTAATGTGTTTTGGGACAAGTAGACGTTATCCTGTGTCACTGGATAATTAGATTAATGGATAATTAAATTTTATATCAGCTTTATAATTTTTTTTAAAAAATACCAAATATGTTATAACTTTATTTTCCAGGTAAGGAATGATGAAGGAAAGGTGATCCGCTTTCACTGTAAACTCTGTGAATGCAGTTTTAATGATCCTAATGCCAAGGAGATGCATTTGAAAGGGCGGCGGCACAGACTTCAGTACAAGGTAAAAATGCTAATGCTTCTCTGAAAGTCGACCAGGTATCAGCTAACTGGTCTGGTCACTTGTTCTTAGGTTTAAAGACTAGACAAAAGTAGTCACTCTGAGTGAAAACAGCATATAGAAAGAGAGAAATATATTTCATAGACAGTATAGTCTTTAAAGAATAGTGCAAATTGTGAAATTGTATTTTGGTTGAGGTTTTTTAAAATGTTTTGAATGTTGCTTGTAGTACAACTGATGCAAATAACAACAGGTTCTTTATGTTGCTTGCCATTAAGTTCAAAGAGTATAAAATAGTGTTGCTCAGTTTTTTTGGTAGGATAAAAAATACACACTCTCTTTGTGTTGCAGACTTTTTAATGATATGTGCATTTGATGTGTAGTGTATATTAAGTATATCAGAACAACTCCATAACCTTGAGATGAGGACAGGAAAGCAACATTTAATTCATTATTTTTTGACCTAGAAAAAAGTAAACCCAGACTTACAAGTAGAAGTAAAGCCCAGTATTCGAGCAAGAAAAATTCAAGAAGAGAAGATGAGGAAACAGATGCAGAAAGAAGAGTACTGGAGAAGACGAGAAGAGGAGGAACGCTGGAGGATGGAAATGAGGTAATGCATTGTGTTTTATGAATTAATGTGGTAAAGCTGCTGTCTGGTTGTCTGAAACTAAACCCAAAGTTACTTATTTTAAATACTTTAGGGAACTCTGTACTGTCTTAAATTGTCATTCTCTCATTTTTGTTTGCTACTGTTCAATCCTTCTGAGGAATGCAGAGTTAGTAGAATTACTTTGCAGTAAATGCAGACCTACTTTTGCAACAATAATTTATGTTAGTTACTGTCTGCTCATTGATATTTGCTTATGACTACTAAAAGTTGTTGAGATGAGAGGAGGATCTCTGGAGCAGTGTCAAGTATTAACTGCTATATAAAGAGAACATTTTGATGCACTTCAGGCGATATGAAGAGGACATGTACTGGAGGAGAATGGAGGAAGAGCAACATCACTGGGATGACCGTCGCAGAATACCAGATGGAGGATATCCTCATGGCCCTCCAGGACCTCTAGGTCTGCTGGGAGTTAGACCTGGAATGCCTCCTCAACCCCAAGGACCAGCTGTGAGTTTCTTAGCTCAAGAAAAAAATTAAACCATTCTTACCAGGAGGCACAGTTAAGAATTGCAAATTACTCATTGCTACTTCACTTGTCTGCAGTGTTTCTTAATAAAGGATTTGGAAAAGGGAAGAAGAAATTATATGCTAATGAAATGGTGTAGGTGGACTAGTTTTCCAAAATAAGTCCAGTGGAATGACAGGAGGATGCTTTAAATATTGCTTCTTATGAAATACAAGTCATTATGGATTTTTCTGATTTTTATTTTATTGCATTATACAATATTATATACCTAATTGTGGACAAATGTGTGGATAAAAAGTGGCTGGGTCATCAGTCTTGGAGAAAAATGCTTAGTGACACATCATACTCTAGCAGTGTGGAGTGCAGTACTAAATGAGTTGACCCTGGCATTAGACTTATCAGGAATCTGAAAGAGGATGGAGTGAGTGCATACTGCTGAGGTTTGCAACTGGCATGAACCTGAATCATCTTGGGGTGGGGAGAAAGCTAATACCTTTGAGGGTGAGGCCACCCATCAGAGGCACCTAAGCAGTCTGTGCAAGTGCAAATGCCCAATGCTGCACTCAGGAAGGAAGAACCCCTGCATTGATAGAGGCTGGGTAGCAGCTCTGCTGATAAGGATCTCGGGGTCCTGGAAACAGCAGTCTGGGCATGAGTCAGCAGCGTGGCCTGGCCGCAGGGCCAGCAGCAACCTGGGCTTTCGTAACAGGAGCACAGTAGATGAAGGGAAGTGATCAGCCTTCATTAGACCCTAACTGCAATATTATCTTAGAAGGTTTCCAAAAACCAAGAGGCTAAAGCCCTGAGCTACATGATGTGGTGTTACAAGCTGACTACATTTTGCACAGGAGATTGGACTAGATGACCTTCTGTGGTCATTCCTGTACAATCTCCTGTGACTGTACAAAAGTAATCACAAGTACTTTATTTTACAGCAATATCCAAGTATTTTCCAGTTGACAGAAAGGCAAGAGATATTAATGTTGAGGAGGTACCTCTGATCTTGGGATTTGGCTTTAGTTTAATTTTAATACATTTCAAGTCTTTTCAGACATAATTGATTGTGACAGTGTAGGCTGTTGAGAAGACTTCATGTTTTGTTACATTTCAGTGATGTAAGGTTAGACTATTCCGTTCCTTAGCCACATGGGTTTTGGTCATTTTGTGTCATTTGGGAACTTGGAAGTACACCCAGGTTTCAGAAGTGCTCTTTTTTGTCTGTTCAGCCTCTGCGCCGCCCTGACTCCTCTGATGACCGCTACGTGATGACCAAGCATGCTGCTATATATCCAACTGAGGAGGAACTTCAGGCAGTACAAAAAATTGTTTCTATTACTGAGCGTGCTTTGAAACTGGTTTCTGACAGCATGACTGATCATGAAAAAAGCAAGAACAAAGAGGGAGATGACAAAAAGGATGGCACTAAAGACAGGTATTTTTTTATTACTTTTTAAGAATTTTATTGTTTTTTCTTACCCTGTTATCAGTGTTTCCAGGATCGTATCTCTTTGGGCTTTTATGTAGTATTTTTGAAGTCTCAGGAAGATGTGGAATACTATTTTATTTCACTTTTCTATCTTCAGGATTATTTTTATGATTTTTGCATTATTATTTTAAATGCAACTTTTAACTGTAATTCACAGAGCTTTGAAAGGCGTTTTACGGGTGGGCGTTTTGGCTAAAGGTTTGCTACTCCGTGGAGACCGAAATGTCAATCTTGTTTTGTTGTGTGCTGAGAAGCCCTCCAAGACATTACTCAGTCGTATTGCTGAAAGTCTTCCTAAGCAACTTGCTGTAAGTAGAATTTAGATTCTTGGATTTGAGTTTTTGTAAAGGTACTATAAAAATCTGTCGTCAAGTTAAATGTCTGCAGGACTCACTGTGCTGCTACGTGATGTAGCTCAGGTTGTTCCTTTCCATTTTCTGAGTGTCTTCATCTGAATTCAGAGGTTGCTGCATGTTCTGCTTCCTCTATATTATGTCCATACAAGTGTGTGCTCTAGCAGTGTAGTATCAATCACCATTTAATAGATTTCATTTATTTGGGAAATGGAAATGAGCACAAGAATGACCATTAATCAGTTATCAGTAGCAATATAGGTAGTTACAGCATGTTACATGTTACCACATGCCTAACTCAAGGTCAAAGTTCTCCATTAATGCCAGTCTTTTGTACTTTTATCTTGTTTCCTATTTGTATGTGTCAGTGCTTTATAGTTCACAATTAGCTAGCTAAGTCTAGTGTGGGGTTTTTTATAATCTGGACCTTTAAAAAAGTAAACATGCAGTTGTAGACTATTCAGTGAAATATAAACCCTTTATAGTATTTCCACAAGAAAGTATAAAGTCTCTGCTCTCTGCTGAGAGCTTGTCAACAAAGCCTGTCACTGTAGAGTCCTTGTCACAGCATTAGTATTTCAGTGCAACGTAGTCAAACGCTTGACAGAATCTCTGGCATGATAGAAGCTTTAGCAGGATTAGATCAATGAAAAAATAGTCTCCAAGTTTGCTCTTGTTTGATGTAACATAAGAGAAGTAAATTTAACAAATGAGCATCTTGGTCTGTCTTACTGGAAATGTTCACTTGTCCATGTATGTAGGAGAAGGTCACAGGGTACCTACAGCTTCCTTTTGGGGCTATTTAGAATTGTTAAACAAAGTTGCACATAGCAGTTACAAATAAATACTTTGTTAGTTACTCTTACATTTTTTCTGTGGTGCTTATCTTGCCCTTTTTTCTTAGCATGTTGTGACACCAAAGCACAGGATGTACCCAGCAATACCCATTTCTAACTGTGAGCTTGAAAAATAACCCCTGCATCTTTGCTTTTCAAAGGCTTCTATGTTCCAGTGAGAAACACCCTGTGGACATTTTAATTGGCTCTGAGGCTCTTCTTTATCTCGAACATCTGTTATGTAATTTATATTAATTTCCTTTCTGGGCAGTTTTTTTTATTCTGACTGCTTGGTTGTGTATTTTCATTAATAATTTGGAAACAATATGCAAGTCCACATATCTTTGTATTGGGTAGTGTGGTACTGTGACTACAGTTATCTGTTTCATATAATTATATTGTGTTTCTATCTTTCTGTTGAAAATGGAATATGTTGGAATCCTTTTTCTTCCTCATACTTTTAACGGCCACATGCTAATAGAAATTTCTGTTTCTCAATATTTAGGTAATAAGTCCAGAGAAGTATGATATCAAGTGTGCAGTCCCAGAAGCAGCAATTATTTTAAATTCATGTGTGGAACCCAAAATGCAAGTTACAATCACACTGACATCTCCAGTCATTCGGGAAGAGAACATGAGGGATGGAGGTTGGGAAGTTGTTAAAGATGTTACTTATTTCTCACCTGTTTTTTTTATGTTTATCTATTCTGCTTAAGATGGCACTAAGGTCCTGGAAGGCAACATGCTGGCACACGTATTTGATTGAAACTTTGTTTTTCAACAACCAGTCTCAGCAGAGAACAGTTGGTTAAAATAATTGTGTATATTATGCTTTTGTTTAATTTTCAAAAATTCTACCTTTATGTCCAACCTCAGCTTTCTGGAAAAGGTACAAGCTTGATTTTTTCCCCCCTCTTTTAAAATTATATCGAAAACTAAGTATTTTATAGCAAGTGGCTATAAACTGGCTTTCTAGAGCAGTCTTGCCTTAAGAGAAAGATTGTATGGATTTAGAAAATCAAATCACAGGTTTTTGGGTTTGAACTGGGTCAGTATTACCATCACTTAGACATTCTGAATAGTGCCACTTAAGATGCACTTTTACAGTACTTTTGACAGTAACAGTGCTTCTAACTTTAAAAGATGATGTGATTTTTTCCAGCTCTCTGAGGTTGTTTTTTGGTCAGGAGTGCTTTTTGAGTATATTTAGGCTCCTGGCATTATAATCATTCTTCTATCCAACTGGCAAACCCAACTAGTACAATAAGAAATGGCTTTGTCGTTGAGCTGAAGCAGAAGGTGGAGCTTGGGAATCAATTTATGTTTCTGAAGTCTACAGTTTCTCTGGTGCCAGCAGTGTTGCTTTAGGGTCTGTTCTGTAACACTTTCAAAGCTCCAAAAGCTTTTAAGCCAACAAGCATGATTAATGTCTGCAGTACATTGGTTCTTTTTATTTACGGGTCAGATAAAATTAACTTTTGTTTCCTTTTAATCCTGTATTTTCATAGTTGAAAGAGATCATGGCAAACAGGGTTCTGGTGTTTGACAGTGAATCTATGTATAGCAAATCTGAGACTGTCTTAACACTCCTCCTATGCAGGTTGAAAAAGATTGTATGTATGTATACTTGTGCTTGTGTATATATGTATTCATATAAGCCACTGAGACTTTTTTTATTTCATCTCATCATTACATGTCGTTGAAATTAATTGAGATTTTTATATTGCATTAGTAAATGTTCTCTAGCTATGACTAATGCATTGTAAGCAAGCTGTGTTAACAAAGTCATCCTACATAATCAGAAAGAAAAATGTCAAGATACATTCTCTAGTTTGGATGACTTCTGAAGAGTCTTAAAGAGTGCTATGTACATGATTTTTGAGCTTTACATATTATTCCTAGTTATAAAGTCTTTGTACATATACTGTCATACCCAACCAGTTTACTTGTTTTTTGAAAATCTTAAGTGTAACATGATTTTTAATTTGTCTGTGCTGAATCAGACTTCATGTATTATTTAAACTCATAAAGAATGCTTTAAAATATTTGATTATTAAATTACATTAAGCATTAAATTAAACTTAAACACCATGTTTGTTTATTAACATACTGTGAAAAAGTGCAATACTGATCCTGCCACAATATTAAATTTCCATTTTCTGACCTAAAATTCTATGATGTAGACTAAAAAGAAAACAAATTTCAAATTATCATGATCAATCCCTTAATTTATGCCACCTAAAGGAAACAAATCTGTACTTTTGTCTGACCCACACGAGCTAAAATGAGTTTATTCACTGCTGGAGTACTGCCTCTAGGTAAGCAAAATCAAGTTAGATTTCTTTTCAAGACACTGAGCAGTATAAAAAGTTCACTTTTGAAGCTAGACCAAATAGAAGACTGAATTGCAAATTATTGCAGCAAAGAAGGCCTTATTATGAAGGCTTCTGCTTATTTGCTGCAGAGTAATAGTGTGCTTGTGTTTTTTCTTACTGCAGCTCCTCATGCTCTTTCTTACAATGGTTTAAAGTTTTCTTTTTTTTTTTTATTTTTAGCCTGCAGTTTGAGTAAAGATGAGACTGAGACTCGCATGAGGAATAGAAATGTTTGATGTGTAATAATCCCATTACACTATAAAAGGCTAAAAATAAACCAAACCAAAACCAGTGTGAAATAAAATTGTTAACCACATAGCTACTGTTCCTTACAGTGTTGTCCATTTGACGGTTTACCCAATCTGATATATTCAAAGGGCTCTAACCCAGCTATGGAGTCTTTCCTTCAGCA
>JANRMJ010000079.1:10173200-10185348 GCA_025584955.1 Alethe diademata | reverse complement strand
GTCTTGCATGTGGAGTATTACCATGTTCGATGTGTTATTTAGCCTATAAAAGGCTAAAAAAAAAAAAAAAAAACAAGAGTGAAATGAAATTGTTAACCGCATAGCTACTGTTCCTTGCAGTATTGTGCGTTTGACAGTTGACTGAATCTGGTACATTTGAAGAGCTCTAACCGAGCTGTGGAGTCTTCCTTCAACAAACAGGGTGTACATACTTAAAAACACCTCTGTCTGCGCGTGTGTCTTTTTTATCCTTAGCTAACAGCCCCGGTCCAAAGCCTTCTAGCCGAGGGACTTGATTCCTGTCAGGGGTTGCTGCCAAGACATCGGAAGGATTTTTGACCAAGGTTTTCTAAAGCTCAGTGTCACACCTGCCATGCTTTACTAAGGAGGGGTTTGGATGCATAGTCCTAGCATCTGCTGTTACTTCGTGTTTGGTTTTTTTGTTTTTTTCTTTCTGTCTTTGTCTCTCTCCTAGAATGAAGCAGTGTTCACACTAGTCTTATAATAGTTGACTGGATAAAATGTATTTTACATAATAAAACTTACCTAAATTGACATACCTGTTAACTTTTAATGAAGAGGTAGTGTGGACACAGCATGTCTAACTGAAGATTAACCCCTTATGTTCAGGCTAGTAAAAAATAATACAGGGTAAGAATTCATGTTTTGTAAATTAATTCAGTTTTTGTCTTAGTTTAGCAGGGTGATAGGTTAGGCATCTGATTTTAGTTGCACAGTCTTTAAGGGGTTAATCCTGAAATGTGAAACATATGCAAAAATCCACAGAATAAATATTACAGCAGTTCCCTTGATACATTTTTTCAGTCAATATTTTCTCAGTTTAGTACATGCCTAAGCAACTTCTGACTTCCAGAGTCTTTTAAAGTTCCAAGGGTATTCTTATGACAGCCATTAGTAATCCATTTTAGATCAACATTTCCAGCACTGAGTAAGATTCGTTCCTGTACGTTTAAATTTCAATTCTTCTTGGTAAAACTGTTTTACAAGTTGAAGATTTTCAGAGGCACAAGTTTCAAAATATTAATTAATTATTGTGCTAAAAGTTTGCACAGTGTCACTTATTTGCATATTAGTTTCAGAAGAAAGTAAATAATTGACTGGTTAGACTATTGGCCCAACAGCACATCCTTGTCCTTTTAATTTTTCAACCTCATATTTTCCTGTGGTGGTTTTTCTCAGGATGTACTCCTTGTCTCATATATCTGGGTTGTACTCCTTTCATCACTTAGCTTTAGCTGGCACCCCTCTTGTGTAGGTTTGGAGGGGATTTTTCTGTTGGTTTTGTTTTGGGTTGGGTTTTTTGTTTTTTAATTGGTTTTGTTTTAAAAGAAACATCATCTTAAACATCTTCATTTGCTCTGTAGTTGCATTGTTAGTTAATGCCTGGTCTCTAAGTTGGAATATCTGTGTGAGAAGTTACCTATGTTCTTCTCAACTTTGCTCTTATGAAGTCTTCACCTGTTTATCCCTGTGCAGAGCAATGGGACTATCCTATCAAAATGCTCAAATCTGAATATAGTACTTAACATTAGTTACTGTATTCCAAAGCTATACCACCATGTTAATTCATGGCCTTCTAGCTCTACATACTGTAGAATCCTACTATTTTACATTTGTGGTTTCAGAGCACAATATCTGCAACATTCCTAAAAGCTTCTTGTTGCAGGCATGTTTCATGAGTCTCATTATTTTTTATTTTATTTTATTCCCTGCCTTAACCTAAATTTGGATCTTGTAGGAGTAAACTGTACTGTTCCAAACAGCCAGCTCCTGTGAAGTGTGTGCCATTGAGTGAGGGCTTTTTGTTTCATCTTATCTGGTGTATCACCAGTTACGCTAGCATAACTGTGTTGTGACTAGTCACCATAGCCATTTTTGCAATGAGTAAAAAAGTAATTTCTAGTGGTGATCACTGATCTGACTATATCCATATAGTTTTCAGGTAACATGAGGATACCATTTCATATTGTTTAGTGGTTCCAGTTTCACTGATTAAACTATTTCTGTGGTCTCTTCATTTTTGGTAGAAAAGCAGTCAGCCTGGTAATTAAATTTTTTTCTGAACATTTAAATAGGCAATGTCTGCTATGTTTTCTCCGTCTTTCAGACATTTTGCTTTGTTTTTTAGCCTATTCCTTTATTTTCTTTATCTTGGTGAGTCTTAGGTAAAGCAGTTTCTTTTCAGATCCTTCCTTACATCCTAAGTGTTGCTGGAACACATAATTATGGGCTGAGGAATTTTATTTATATGGGTAAGAGAGAAGGTACTAGAAAACAAGGAACTCTGTAATATTGAACAACATGTCACATTCCTTTAGTCAGGTTTTTAAAGTAAAATAATTTAAAGTTTAAGGCATGGTAAAAATAACATCATTACTAAACATTTAGTCCTTTAAAGATTTGTTATACTTAGTTTTTCTTTACAGAATAGATCCCAAATAACATGTGACAATTAAAATTTAAAAAAAAAACTAAGTTTGAATGTTTCTACTTGGTTAAAGTGGATTTTTGTGTTCCTTCTGTCTTGTGTTCTCTGTGCTGGTGCACTGTGTCCAACCATCCTTCCTTCGGTATTTAATTTTAGGGGATATGTGTTTTTCCAGTGTTAGCTGAAATAAAGAAGTACTACGCATTGCATAATCAGCAATGCAGTTGAAAATAACTTCAGAGCTGAAGTGCATTATGCTCTTGATCCTCCTACTGGGTCGATGCCCTAGTCCTAATTGAGCAACTACGGCTGAGCATTTACATTTCTCATTCAAGGGTTTAAACTTAAAATGGCATGTGTGACATTGAAGCTATTTAAGGAAGTGTCTTGCTCACCTGGTCAAACACCCATTCCTCACTGCATTTTGCCAATTCAATCCATTTTAGATGTAACCTCGGGTATGGTGAAAGACCCACCGGACGTCTTGGACAGGCAAAAATGCCTTGACGCTCTGGCTGCTCTACGCCACGCTAAGTGGTTCCAGGTTCGGAACATCATTTTACTTTCTTCTTGTAGCCTTATGAGAGATTAGTTCAGTTGCAATATGAATGTTTAACTGTGTGAAAACACTCAGCGTTGTTCATGCTAATAATACTTAATATTTTCTGGTCCCTAAATTTAACTGTAGAAGGTTGAGTATGGAGGAGCTGCTCTATGCAGTTATTGCTCATTTGACATCATTTTTTTTTTCCGTCATTGACAAGGCGATGTTGAAAGCTTGACTCGCTTGGGGTGATCATACGTTGTATATTTGTTATATATTCCATAAGGCTGCAGAGTAACTTCGCTTTAAATAATGGAATATGTGTTTAAAGCTTTATGTTTAGATTTAAGACTTTTTTTTCTATTTCTTTAAGTGCATTAAGTGTAGGGAATGAAAGGTGAGAAGCAACTGTTTGGTTTAGTGACTTTGCATTCTGGCAAAGGCACAATAAAGAAACCAAACAGATTCCCTTCACCTTTCAGTCTCTATACCTATTTCTTAGACCTTTCTTTTTATTTCTAATATAGAAAAATACTGTATTTATTGTTGCAGGTGAACATAGGTCAAAGTGTATAGGGGATCAAGAAATGTTATTCTTGTATAACCTCTGCACTTTGACTTCTATCACCTTAAATTACTAACCCTGTATAAAATACTGCTGTAAATGGCAGCTTAGAATAAAGTTGTAGAATGATTTGTTTCAGTCTTGTACCTGAGCTTCCATTGAACAGCAGTGTTTTAGTCTTTTAACAAGTCCTATTTGCTGTATATGCTGGGATTAATTTGATTTTGTATTGCTCTCAAGGCTAGAGCTAATGGTCTGCAGTCCTGTGTGGTTATCATACGTATTCTTCGTGACCTCTGTCAGCGGGTTCCAACTTGGTCTGATTTTCCAAGCTGGGTGAGTAATGTTCTTTTGAATGAGTCTTTTTAATGCACATTAGTTGTTTTGTTTTTTTTAATCCACTGCAAGTAAAGCATGGGAATGTGCTTCTACAGTTTTAAAATTTAGATTTTTTTTGAAGAGTAATGTAGGGTTTTGCTTGGGTGGTTGGTTGGTTGGTTTTCCCCAACAAATGATCCAGATTACCTCTAAAAATTTTAATTTTCTGTGGTTTTGCCATGTGGAGTTTAAAACTTTTTTTCAAAAAGAATTTTCTTGTTGTTTTGAATTCTCTGAGGGTAGTGTTCTATAGTTTAGTGTTTTTTCCTATACTCTGTACTTTGACTATTTTGTTTCCTAGACCAAATCCTGTTGCACTGTGGTGCTTCCTAATGTAGACTTTTCAGTTTTGGCAGGAAGAGTGCTAACATTGTCAAGATAGTTATAATAGTTGGCATTATTTCAATGAGAAATGTTTTACAATTGTAATAAGCTTGCTGACCCAAAAAAGTGTTGAGCAATTATTTATGTTTTTTAAAATATTTAAAGTAAAAAAAAATTCCAATTTCTGTGCTATACTTCATGAAAGATATACTGTACAAATATAGTTTAACAGAAGCTCAGAAGTATGTAAGTACCCTCAATATTGCTTACTGAGTAGAAAAAGAATAAACCCAGGCATACTTTTAGAAAAGCATCCTTTAAAATATTGCAACACACAGCAGGCACATAGATGAAGAACAAGGAATGTTGTTTCTTATTTCTCATAATATCTGTTCTAAGGTGCAGCTAGAAAGGAAGCGATGTGTCACAGAATCATGGAATGGGTAAAGTTGGAAGGGACCACAGTGGGTCATCTGGTTCAGCCTCCCTGCTCAAGCAGGATCATCTCAGAGCACATGGCACAGGACTGCATCCAGATGGATCTGGAATATCTCCAGTGAGGGAGACTGCACAACCTCTCTGGATAACCTGTTCCAGTGCATGGTCACTCATAGAATAAAGTAGTTCTTCCTTATATTCAGGTGGAACTTCCTGTGCATCAGTTTCTGCACATTGCTTCTTGTTCTATTGGTTGACATCACCAAGAAGAGCCTGGCTCTATCCTCTGACACACACCCTTTAGGTACTTATAGACATTGATGAGGTCCCCTCTCAGTTGCCTCTTCTCAAGGCTGAACAGTCCCAGTTCCCTCAGCTTTTCCTCCTGAGAGAGATACTCCAGACCCTTGATCATCTTTTTAGCCCTCTGCTGAACCTGTTCCAGGAGATCCATGTCTCTCTTATACTGAGGAACCCAGAGCTGGACACAGCACTCCAGCACACCAGGGCTGAGTAGAGGGGCAGGAACACCTCCCTCAACCTTCTGGCAACACTTCCCTATGTACCTCAGGACCCTGCACTTGCCTTCTTGGCTACAAGGGCACTGCTGGCTCACAGACTTCTTGTCCACCAGGACCCCCAGGTCCTTCTCTGCAGAGCTGCTTTCCAGCAGGTCACCCCTAGCCTGTACTGGTGCCTGGGGTTCTTCCTCCACAGGTACAGGACCCTGCACTTGCCTTTGTTGAATTTCAGGTGGTTCCTCTCTGTTCATCTCTCCAACCTGTCGAGGTCCTTCTAAAGAGCAGCACACCACTCTGGGATATCGACCACTCCTCCCAGCTTTGTGTCATCAACAAACTTGCTGAGGAGGCATCTGCCCCTTTGTCCAAATCATTGGTGGATAAGTTAATACTGAACACACTATAGAACCTTGGGGAACACCACTAGTGACAGGCCTCTAACTAGACCCTGTGCCACTGATCACAACCCTCTTGGATCTGTCGTTCAGCCAGTTCTCAATCCACCTCACTGTCCACTTATTCAGTCCATACTTTCTGAGTTTGCCTATGAGGATTTAATGAGAGATTTCAGGCCTAGGTGTGTCTCAGTTCTCTCTAAAAGCATTTCCTGTCTTGCTCTTGTCTCCAAAAAATGGGAAATAAACTCTCCAACCAATTCGCTAGGTTAGAAAGCCAACATTACTTTATTAGCAGTGCTGGATACATGGGGGATTCTTCTCAAAGCATACCTAAGAAGCAACCTAACAGATCAGGTTATATTCCTGAAACTAATACATATTCATCACATTTCCTGAATACATGCATATATAGCTAATTATTTCCATGGATTTGTTTGGATAGGGTTCTAGATCTGATGAATCTTTTCTCTTTCAGAGTAGCTCAAATATGTCATCAGGTCATAATGTACTTCTCATCATTCTTTGCTCTGACACACAATCCTTGTTCTCAAAACTAAGAGATCAGCTAATACATATTAATCACTGATAGAAGTAAACACAGAAGCATTAGCTGGCACAAGACTAGTCACAGATATAGGGAATTAACACAAGGCCACATTAATCTATGGTATTAGCATAAGCACTGTATGGTACAAAACTAAACATTAACCACAAATATAGGGATCATATACTATTGTGCTAAAGTTGAAAGAATTTTCCAACATCTGCCCCCACTGCTGCATAGACTTCTAATTAAAGATATTTTACTTGTTCAGTAACACTCTTGGTACCCAATGCATTGCCAGTACCATGAATCACCATTGAAGTTTGTGTATTCAGTTGTTCTTTTGGCCTGTTGGCAAAGTCTTACTGACAAAAAAAAATTTAAAAATTAAAATATATATATGGTTTCTGACAGTTACAGATAAAATTTCATAGGTTGAAGAAATATATTTTTCTAGACACAGAACTTCTGACCTGTATGCTAGAAGCCTGTCATAAGCCAGAGATGCCAGAGCTTTTCAAAAAGAGCCTAAGTAGTTTTAATAATAAAAAAATATTAGAAAATCTAAACACACACATTAGTATCAGTCTCTTTATATACCTAGAAATTAAAACTGTCTTGTTTTGAAAGACAGGTGTTTATTAAGAAAGGCAGGAGCCTTTCTTGAAATAGAAAATGTAAGCCCACTCCCTCCAAAATATTATAATTTTGAAATTAAGGAACTCTCAGGCACAGATATGGGAATAGGAATAGCAGTTCTTTACTAGGAAAAATTAAAATAGAAATACAGTATTTAAAAAAAAAAAAAACAAAAACAAACAAAACAAAGAAACCCAAAACACTGACAGAGTCAGAATACAACCTGACACTCCATCAGTCATTCAGGGTGTTGGTAGCAGTCCAATTAAATGGTGGCTGCAGTCTTCCTGGAGTGACAGATGTGGTTCAGTTGAAACAGTAGTCCTGTAGAAGGGTGCAATTTTTCTCTGAGGGTCCAGTGATGATGTGGAAAGGTCTAGTTTTCCTCTGGAATCCAGTGGAAAAAGGCTGCCCTAATGTTCCAAATATCAGATTTTATCTAGGTAGGAAATGCTTGGCTCCTCCCCCTGACTGGAGCATCTCCCAATGGGATGATGTAATTTTATCAGTCATGCAGTGGGACTCAATGGCCCATTAACAGAAGATATCTTCCTGGAGGAAGGATGGGTTGTGGAAAAGATAAAGAGCATTGCCCCACCTGGTTTTAACAGATGGCCTATTAACAGAAGATAACTACCTCCAGAGATAAGGATCACTGCCTCACCTGTTTTCAACAGATGGTGATAGAATACATGCTTTTGGTCACATCCTGCTTTGAAAGCCAAGACAAAAACTAAATTAGAAGAATTGTGTCAAGTTCCTACAAGTTATAAGGAACCAATATTCAAGGTTGATTTATTTTTTTTTAATTTTTCAAACTTGAAATCTAGCCGTTTGTTCACATAAACACTGGGGCATCATAATTCACATTTTCCTATGATTAAGTTGAAGTCTTTCATGTATTGTATGAGGATCCAAAAGAACTAGACTTGAATAAATGCAATAATTCTTTCCTGCTGTATTTTGCTTCATACTTGAAAGCAACTAAATTGTTGCTAAAACTCAAATGCTTGACCCTGAGTGATATGGTTTAAGTACTAAAATACCATGCTCAAGAATTGAAATTTGTCAGTTAAATTGAGCTAAAATAGAAAGGAATAGAAACACTTAGTGAGTGATTGTAATCAGCACTGCCTGTAGTTACTTGCATGCATTAGAATGGACATTTATTCTTGGAAAATAGAAATTGAAGGCAACATTAGAGCAACTGTAAACTTGGGAGAGGAACCAAAAAAAAACCCTCCAAAAAATCCCACCAAAAAACAAGAGAGACATATTGTTTGAAAAAACTTGCCGAGGAGGTGATATTGAAACATCCATTTAATGCTTAATTTTGCAAAAATATTTCATAGGGGATTTTTTCTGGAAAAAATAGTGTCTAATACAGTCAATGGAAAAATTCACAGGAAAAAAAAAGTGTAAATTTTAGAAAACCTGTTTATCATCAAGGTTTTTTTTACACTTGTTTAACATCTTAGTGTTAGCCTATACCCAGGAAACAAAAATTGCAGTGAACTTCAGTTTTTCAAAACTGAAGAACCAGTAACCACTTAAATGTTTAAAGGTCATTAAATTTTGGATAGTTTAAGTTTCTGTATTCTTGTAGAAAAAAAATTATCTCTAGCATCCTGTCAATTTCATTAGATGAATCAAATTCATCATTTCATACTGTGTGCTGTTTATTCACGTGGCTGACAGAGTTCAGTGACCCACCATGTTTCATGCTCTCAATAAATGACTGGACAAGTTCTCCAAGTAAGCTACTACTGTATAAATTTCTAAGAAAAACTTTGGACAAGTTGTCATGAGAAGCAGCATATCAGTACTCAATGCTTAATGTTAATCTTACAGTAGCTTTCTTTTTATTAATTGTTAAGAAACATCTGATTTTTTTTCATTTTAACTGAAAGTGTTCTGTAATGTGTAATATCCTTCAAAATTTCAGTATCAAAAGTTCTGTACTGAACAACAGTAGTAGCTTTTTTTTTTTAAATCAGTCTTCTAAATTGTCTGGATTTTCTTATTGATCTTCTAGGCTATGGAGTTGCTTGTAGAAAAAGCAATTAGTAGTGCTACTGGACCACAGAGTCCTGGGGATGCACTAAGAAGAGTTTTTGAGTGTATATCTTCAGGAATCATCCTTAAAGGCAAGTTGCAGTTGATCGCTGTCTGTATACTTATGTTTAAGTAATGTAAAATCTGTAATCTTGATTGAAATAAGGTAGAGATGTGCTACTAATTAGCCTAACTGGTTTAGGTGGTCCTGGCCTTCTGGACCCTTGTGAGAAAGATCCTTTTGATACACTTGCTGTAATGACAGATCAGCAACGAGAGGATATTACTTCAAGTGCACAGGTAAGGAAAAGTATGTGTTAAGTCACTAAATTTGATGGATAGTTTTTTTGGGTGGGTTGTTGGTTGATTTGGGGTTTTTTTGGTGTTTTTATTAATGGAGCTATATGATGGACATGAATTTTCTTTTCTTAGAATGTAGTCCTGTCTTTCAAATGATCAGTCTTAAGCTAGGCAAAAAAATGTCACAACAGAGAATGTATAATAGTGTTTGTTTTTGTACTAAAACTGACATATTTTCCTGAAAAGTTTGAAGCACTCCCATCTACATATATATAATCTCTGTAAAGATGCTTACTCTACAGTAGTATGTTATTAGATTTAAAATTGCATTGGCATTTAATATTTTATAAATTGTCCTGGTTTAGGGCAAATTTTGGGAGGAAACCTCCGGAGGGTTTCCTCTAGAAAGCAAATTTCAGCAGCCCCTCCTCCAACCAGTTTGGGAGAAAAAAATCTCCTTGGAGAGAAATGGAAAAAACTATTTAACAAGCAAAGTACTCACAAGCATGAAAAAATGAGTAATATTAAACAATGGAACTTTTTGCTGTTCTGAAGAGATGGCAAATTGAGAAAGAGTCCTTCTGTGGGTATGGCTCAGTCTCTCCGGGGCTTAGGCCCAGCGTGCCAGGCCCAGCGTGTAGCTTGGGGGACCCTCGGGCGATTCTCCTCATGTCCTGGACTGGAGAGAAGCTGAAGAGTCCCAGAAGAAGGCAGCACAGTCCAGGGAAAACCTTTCTTGCCATAACTAATGACAAAAACCAGCAAAATAAGCAAAGAAAAACTCCTTGTCTCTCTCTCTCTGCAAAAGCCGAGAACTCCGAGAGCACTGAGCTCATATGTGTCTCTTGCTATCTGAGCTAGGCAGCACAGTCCCTGAGAGAGAGGAATTCCAGGGGAGTAAAGTGAAGCTTCTGCAGACTGCATGCTGCTTCTCCCCCACCCTTCGCCCTCTCTGTCTCTCTGGGCCTAGCTTAAAACTACAGGACTCATTTCTGAGCAAAAAGACAGACGATGGGTATACCAGCATCATAAAGTCTCCCCAGAAAATCTGTGTAATCTTAAATTTTAATATTTGTTGTATCTACTTACAGTATTGGCTATTCATGCTTGCAGCTTAAGTGTTTACTGCCTCTACCTCTTCATTTGATCCTTTTGCTGAAGATTACTAATGCATATTGGGACACATGACAAGCCTTGGCTGCTTCAATGCAAGTCCAGCAGCTAAAACACATGTATATTATTTTTAAGTTAATATGTTGTATTTTGTATCGAAGCAGCAGCAAATGGGACAAACACATTTTATTGTGTTGACTTTGTTGGGGGAAGGAAGAGAGGATAATAAGAGCTAAGGATAATATGATATACCACTAATGTTCTTCATTGTTTGATAAAGTATTTTAAATTGACATTTGTTTCTAACAGAAATATCTTCTTTCTATCCTTTTTCTAGTTTGCGCTGAGACTCCTTGCATTCCGTCAAATACACAAAGTTTTAGGAATGGATCCATTACCACAGATGAATCAACGCTTCAATATCCATAATAATCGTAAAAGAAGAAGGGACAGTGATGGGGTTGATGGATTTGAAGCAGAGGGAAAAAAAGACAAAAAAGATTATGATAACTTTTAAAAACGCTTGTCATTAGTGCTAAGATTGAAGGTGATAAAAAGTCCATTTGTTGCCTTGCTTTTAAATGGACATAATAATGTATGTTTAAAATATCCAAAAGGAACTCAGTAATTAGATTTGGAAGAGAAAAATATAGCTCTTCTGTGAGATTCTGAATATTTTAATGATATACTGTATCAGACACATTATGGATGGAAAGACTGCAAATGGAAACTGTCATTGGAAAAAATAGTATTTTTTTCCTCATTATATTTTCTTTAAATGTGTTGCTAACTTTAGTCTCCATCTCTCTCTCATGCATTGTTTTATCTTGACTGTATTTAATGCGGCGTTTGTGCTTCTGTTCCTATGTGTATTTTGATTTTTTTTTTTATTTAGAAGGTTTTTTTGTTTGCCTTTGACACTAGTTGTATAAGTTACATTGTGTTACCATAAAGTGTTGCCCTCCCAAATAATATTTTACAGAACTTCATTTTGTAAAGTGAAACTGAAGGATTATGTTTTTGCTTTTGTTTTCCTAAATGTGAAGGAGTTGCAACACGGAATTATCCTGCCATTTGAGTACTCAGAATTAAATGTTGTTGCCAATCTTGTGGCATTTGTCTCTTTAGTGTGATATAAAGTATGATATAGTGTGATATTAAGACAAATTTTTTGTAATCTAATCAACTTTGCTGTTAGTTGTGTATTAGCAGTATAAAAGCTAATATATACATTATGGTCTTGCAATAGTTTTAAAGCAGCTGCATAATTGATCAAAGTTTTGCATGATGTTTTGGGTTTTTTTAGTATAAGGGCTTTTAAAACAATCATTTTAGGTTAAATGCGTACGTCTCTCTATGATTGACTTTGTGACATAGCAAGGTCAAAATATAACTTTCTGAATTTCCTTTTTCAACATACACGCAGGCATTTCCCATTTAGATAAAGTTAGTAATTATTTTCAGTCCACTTTGTTGATATCAATGCTTCTCTGCCATTAAAATAAGCATTTGTCATATCAGTGCCTCTAAGGGTATTCCTTATAGCTATTTCTGTATAAACTCTCAGTGATTTTTTTTCCATTATTCATATTTTAAAAAGTGAAGTATAACTGAAAAAGTAAACATTATTAAAGGAAAAAAGTAACACTGAAAATTGTTTGATGTATGCTTATGTCTCTTTCAAAAAGCTAAGTATAGCAGTGGTGTAGTAATGTGTCCTGGTTTGAAGGACAGGTGTCTGCCAATAAGAGGCAGAAGCTCCTTTTTGAAATAGAGAATTCAATTTCACCCCCTCCAAGTATTTTAATTGTCTGAAATCAAGGACTCAAGGCAGAGATAAGGGGGTAGAAGTAACAGCTCTTTACTGATATATCTAACCG
>JANRMJ010000079.1:10106151-10118670 GCA_025584955.1 Alethe diademata | reverse complement strand
ATTATTATTATTATTATTATTATTATTATTATTATTATTATTATTATTATTTAGAGTGTTTAAAATCCTCCTGCACAGCACTTTTTCACAAATGAAATCTGCATCAAAGAAAAAGCAGGGGTAATAATCCCAAAATATGTTTCCTAGTGCAGTACATATCCTGTAGATTCAGCACTTGGCCATGATGGTGCCTGCACAGGTGACAGCAGGATGATGGTCTGTCCTCCCAGCAGGTCTGGGATTGGGTTACACTCAGTGTGCAGCAAATGCAGGGAGCTACCAGAGGGAGTCCTGCTAATCACTGCCCAGCAGTGCCCTCGCACCATTGCTGCTTGCCAGCTGATTATATGGAAACCAGTGTTTTGCTTTTGTGGATTAGCTCTGCATCAGATCAGCTCTCTGATCCAAATCACTCAGTGGGGATGAAGGGGAAACAAGAGAAGCAGATTGTTTGAGGATACCCCTCTCACTTGGCAGCCTCCAGTCGGAGCAGATGAGGTGAAAGGTGGAACCACAGGTGCAGGAAAAGTCACTCTCCAGCTGCTGTGTTGCTGAAAAAGAGACAAATCCTGGGAACCACCTCTAATGTGCAGTGAGCTGAATGCTGTAAATAGCACGCATGGCCAGCTCCAACAATTTAACACTTCTGAGGGAAAACAAAAAGACAGGGAAGAAAAAAACACAATCCAAGCCAGCTGTGTTTTGAAGTTGCCTGTAGAAGCCTTACAGGATGATTTATAATCCAGTTGCATTGGATCTGACCTGTTTGCCACAGCAGGAAGGTAGGTAAGGTGAGCAAACCCAGTGAATTCATTCTATGGCCGTCAAATGTGTTCTGATGCTCTTCAGGCCTGTAGTTCCTTAGGCTGTGCTTTGGTTGGGCTGGCAGAATCTTAAATACCATCATGCTGCCTGGGCCGTCAGTAAGCAGTGATTGAGGGCAGCTACTGAAAAGCAAATCATGTTCTGACTTGTAATTTAAAAGCAGCCATTGCTCAGAAAGTGGGTTTGGATTCCTGGTGCATTCCTGCTGTCCTCTTCAAACTTCAGCCACACATAGGTGAGCTGATTGGTTACTCCCCCACACTCCTTTAGCATATTTTACTTACTTACTTCTCATTTGTATTTAGATTTAGATTCTGCTCTGTCTATAATCCGCCCATTATCTCTCTCAGGTGTAGAATCTAGTACTTTCTGTAATTTTCCATGAAAATGTATCTACCTAATGTTGTTCTGAAAGCAATGATCCTTTTTATGTTTCAAATTATAGCTGAATAGCTGTCTGGCAGAAATGATGATGAAAAGGGCAAGTTAGTGAAATGAAGTACAGTAATAGTAAAACCATTACTCAATGGCTTGGTATTAAGTAGAGGCTGCATGAATATGGCAAATGTCTGGAGTTCTGCAGGCGATAATGAATGCTAGAAACAGCTGAAATAGAATTACCAGGGACCCAGAACGACTTAGGCAGCAGGAAATGACTGAACATAAACTTTTTAGAAAATCTTTAGGTCTTATTAAAGTAGTAATAGCCCTCCTTGTGCAAGTTGCTGACACTAATATTCTGTCTAGGCTGATGGACATCCTTCTCCTCCTTGAACGTTTTCTCTCCCAGTTATTAATATACAATTTGCTGCTTTCCATCTCCAGCCTCAGAAGGCAAATGTCTCCACAGCTGCAACACACTGAGGGAAAAGTTGACTGACATCTTTGCATTTATCAGAGGAGCATTGTAAATGGCTGCTCCCTGCCAAGAAATTTATTTTGAAAAGTTACATTTAGTCAGTAAAATAACATCTGAGTGTGCCAAACTAGTGTTGAAAAAAGGTAAATTTAACCATAGGACTGAAAAGGAATTCTTTAATACATCTGAACTGAAGAGAGGAAAGAAGAATTAACTCTTTCCGTGGGCAGGTGGGGGAAAAGACACACGGGCTGGCTGTGTCCCTGCAGCCCCTGGGGTTCCATAGGGGAGCAGAGATCCACCTGCAGCCCATGGAAAATCCCATACCAGAGCAGGTGGGTGCCCAGAGGTGGCTGTGACCCCACGGGCAGCCCGTGCTGGAGCAGGCTCCTGGCAGGACCTGTGGGCTGTGGAGAGAGCAGCCCGTGCTGGAGCAGGATTGCTGGCAGGACTTGTGACCCCACTGGGGACCCACAGTGGAGCAGCTGCTCCTGAGGGACTGCACCCTGCGGAGGGGATCTGTGCTGGAACATTCCATGAAAACTGCAGCCTCTGGGAAGGACTCACCTCAGAGAATTCCATGGAGGACTGTCTCACTGGAAGGGATCCCACACTGGAGCAGTGGAAGAGTGTGAGGAGTCCTCCCCATGGGGAAGGAGCAGCAGGGACAGCTGTGATGAGCTGATTACATCCTCAATTCCCTTGTGCCATTGAGGGAGTGGAGGTAGGGAAACCATGAACAAAACTGAGCCTGGGAAAAGAGGGGGCATGCCCTCCTTGTGCCCCAAAGGAGAAGGTCTTTTTAAACATTCATTCTTATTACTTATTAATCTACTCTGATTTAACTGGCAGTATGTTATGGCTAGCCAGCCAAGGACAACCCACCACAAACACTTAAACACAACTGCACCCTTTAACAGCATCTCTTCGACTGTATGACCTTTCTGAAAGCCTTTACAGCAGGATTTTCAGTCCCCTTAGGTATGGCTGAGTTTAAAAGGTATTTACAACATATTTCATGAGTCTCTATTAGCATTTTTTTCAATTAGTTTAACTATTGGTCTGCCAGTGGGGACCACACAGTTGGCCACGCTTGCTGGATGATCTTGTTCAGTGAGAATCACTCACTGATTTGTATCCCCCAAGCCTCCTGAATGTCTCCCTGGGCCTCCTAGGAGAAGATAAGTTGGTAATTAATGCAACACCTAACTCAGCATGGCCACCACCAAATCCTCTGCTGAGCTGTGGCAGTCTAAGCAGTCTGTCTCTTATGGGGCAGGGAGTAGCTGTGCCACCACTCATTAGCCACTTTGGTGGGCCAATTCAATCAGATTTTTGAGATGGATTTGAGGGCAGGGAGTGGCATGAAGTGAAGAGCTGCTCTAGAGAGGAGAAGCCTTGCAAAATGGTGCTTGGGTCAGGTGCTGGCTCAAAGAGCTATGTTAAAGAAGCTGTCCCCAGCTGTTTGATTTATCCTGTGCTCCACGCAGCAGGGCTTCTTACATTTTTGTAAATAAACCAAACTGCATCAAAGATGCTTTATTCCTAACTGGGGTAACCAATTTGACACTGAGCTGGCCAATTGCCCAGATCAAGAAAGATCTCTTCCTGCAGAAAGGAAGCTAGCACATGAAACAGAATTTGGAATCTTGATATTTTTCATTGTTGTCAGCTGTGCTAAAGAGCCATAGTAAAAAGTATTTTTGAAATTTTGAAATAGTTTCATCTGCCTCTGTATTTTCAAATTTTAGAGTAATTTCTGTGCAACATCATCTTTCAAAACAAACATGCCAATGGAAAGTGGCAAAAATTTTTTCTTCCCTAAACCGTCTTGGTCCTTCATATTCTATGCTATATTTCCTGATGTTAATGGTAAAATGAAGTCCTTGCTACTGTCTGCTTGAAGCACGCCTTCATAAAAATAAATTACCGAAGTTTTACTTCACATGCAGTAGTATAACTAAGAGCAACATGGCCTTGCAAAGCACCAGAAATAGCTCCTGTCGTAAAACAGGAGGTCAGAAACACTTAGCATTTTGTATCAACCTTGTGTTAATAATGATGAACAAACACATATTCAAACATGACATTCATATCTGAGGCCAGTTTATAACCTTGGGTTATGCAGATATGAGCAATGCTTTGGTTTTGGCTGCAGGATGTTTATGAGTGATGGTGAAGGGTCAAGTTGGTTCTCCAGTTCCAGGCTGAGCTTGCAGTGAGGCAAACAGAATACATTTGATTTAAAGAGGAGGGAAAGTCCTGATTTTGGGTTTGGGATTGTTTGGGTTTGGGGGTTTTTTTCAGAGGTGTGTTTCAGAGTGGGACCATGCTTCCAGGATAAGGAGTGCTTTCTTTGCTTTGGCTCAGTATCTGGTCCTGCTCTTCTGCCCTGAGCAGTGGGAGGTCACCTCGCTGGGTTTCAGCCACGGGTGTATTTTGACCATTAAAGCCAGTAAAAGTTTGTGTTTTCTGCTCCTGCATTTGTTCTGCTTCTGCATTTCTTGCTTGGGTTGGGATTTTTTAAAACTTTCTTTCTGAAGGGCTTAACTGTGGAGTAAATAGCTGTTAATTAAAACCACTGTTTTATCCCTTGGCAAAGAGAATTAAGCTGGTACCTAAGTAAATATTAGGGAAAACACTTAGTGAGAAAAGGCCACACATACCAAAGTAGGACACTTTGACGCAGATGGCTGACTCATCAGTGTGACTTATTCTGTTAAATATGGAAAGCTCAGATGTCATTTGTTGTACCTTTGCGAGAGCAGGAAGAGATACATTTTTTTTTTTCTTCCAAAGATGCCTTGTAAACCAGGCAGAGATCTTGATTTACTGTCTATGCAGGTGAAAACACAGATACACTGCAGCTCTTTCACTCCTCTGCTGCAGTCAGGGGCACCCCTCACAGATGCATTCCTGTTGTCTGGAGGTTCCTGCACAAAACGAGGACCGCCTTTTTAGGTTGTTGGATGTAGTTTTATTACCAGTTATCAGCTGATTTTCTCCACTAAGATTTTTTTTTCCAACTTCCATCTTAATTTGCAACCAGCGATAATTTAGCTGCTAATCCTTTTCCATCTCTCCTCCCTCCCTGGGGAAGTCATTTGAGCCCTGAAGATCTAATCCTGGCTTCACTGACATAGTTTATTGTTGTGAGCATCCCACTGCCCCCAGGAGCTCTGGAGACAGGTTTTTTGGGAGGCTGTGTGGTGTAGCCAGTTCTGAAGCTGCACAGAAAAGTGATCTGAGGGTCACCTGCCACATGCTGCTGCTGCTGCTCTAAGCCTGAGGCTCTGAGCCAGACAAATATCATTGTTCTGGCTTGGAGTTTTGATGTAAGTGGATTCAAGAGGAAAGGAAAGCTTCTGGCCAGATTAAGGTAACATTTGCAAGAACTTAGTAGCTTTAGAAAAAGATAAATACAATAATGCAGAAGTAAGTGGCCCTCAGCAAGACACCAGTGCACCAAACTGAACGAGTTATGCAAGCACATTTTTGCACTTCCTTTCCTTTTCCTCCCAGACACAGAAAAGAGATTTGGGGAACCATTCTCTCGCCAAGTTTTTCAGCACTGTTTTTGTCAGGGCCACTGCTGCTGCCTGTCTGGACATGCAGGGAAATGCACCAAGCTGCCAGTTCACTCTGCAAGCAGCGAGGCTTCTCAACAGGGACTCCTCCTTCCCCACACCAGCATCCCTAGAAAAAAAGTCCTGTAACCTTTCCAGCTCTGCCTTGTATTTCTGGTTTTGTTTTAGCTCTCTTTGTCTTCAACAGTGAAGTTTCAAATCCCCCATCTTCTTCCTCAATCTAGCTTTCAGGGAGAGAAAAAAATACACCAACAGACAGAAACATGAGCATTCTATGGACATACAAGTCTAATGGTAAAATTATCTTTCTTTTTTTCTTTTTTTTTTTTCTGAGTTTTCTGACAGTCTCTGACCACTAGTCAGCTTTCCGCTCTGTTTGAATTCATTGTGACATCTACAAATACTAATTTTAACAAACAGGAGACATTCTAGAATCACCTTGCTCTTTGTCTCAAGGTTAAATATTGTACTTCTCAACCCTGAGATGAGCTCAGTTGCTCAGAGCACGGTGCTAATAAAGCAAGGTTGTGGGTTTGATCTCCATACGGGCCATTCACGTGATGATCCTTGTGGGTTCCTTCCAACACAGAATACTCTGTGATTCTGTGATCTTTACTTAGTTCTGTACATGTAGCCTTATGCTTTGTGCTATGTTAGTACATAGCAGGAATTCTTACACATTTATAGCTCATTAATGAACTCTTAAATGCAATCAGGACTGAAAATATACTTATTTAACTGGCCAGCAATAAATTTTTAATAACTGGCTAACGTTAGAAACAATGCTGAAATGCTTATCAAGCTCTATTATGCAGTTAAGGTCCTAAACAGCCTTTGTCCCATCCATTCAAATTACCATGCCAATTTTAATTAGGAATGTGGTCTGCAGTGTAGATTCACTTTAAGAATTCTTTGCAGATCCCTAGGAAGAGTTTTCTGTTTCAATAGCAGCTCTCCAGCAGCAGATTTATATATTTGGATAGATGGTAGAGTGTTTGACAGTGAAATTGCTTTAAAAGCCATCCCATCTAATGATGTAGCAATAATACAATTTCACAATACAGAAGATAGACGTTTTTTCACAGATATGATCCAGTGCAGATTTAATCCCCCAAAATACCAGTCCATGTCTGACTTAATTTTAGTCCTTTGGGGATAAGTTCACAGGATAATACTCTGAAGCTCTCTGTCTTGCAGTCAGCAGGGGCACTTGGATTGCAGGTCAACACAGAAAGGTGGCAGTGCTCTGATGCTAAGGCTCATTTCTGAACTTCCCCAGCTAAGGGCAAGTACGTTCCCTCCAAAAAATATCTTCTAGAGTTTTCTCCCATTGTTATTGTCAACCACTGCAAGCAGCTCACAGCAAGAGGGTGAGACGGACTGTTGCCTAGGACTGGGATTTTATTCTTCCATGTTTTCAAGGCTAACTTCAGCAAACTAATTAGACATGCTTCCAGAGATGTTGGTACAATTTATCTACAAATATTTATCAGTGTTTTTTGCTCCCTGGGTAGAAGGTACTATGGAAGGTATTGATACCTGTGCCAAACTTAAAAACCTTCCGGCATTCCCTGTGATCACAACCTCTTGTCTGCCATCAGGAGTACAAACCACCCTGCACAAGCAGGGTGTGCCACCTCTGCCAGGAGCAACACACAGAGTGCAAAGCACTTGGCTGATTTCTCAGGAGCAAGGTAACTTGGAAATGCAGCTTTATCTCCCTTAAAACAATTTTTATAGAGGCTCAGAGATGGCTGCTACCAAATGCTTCTAGATTTTTTCCTCTATTTCCCAGTTGCTCACACACCTTTTCTCAGTTAATGTGACTACCAGTTCCTGGAATCTGTACTTTTCTCCCTTACTGACCCCATGCCTCTGTTTGCCTCATATTTACAGTTCTAAAGTTACCACTCATTATTTGATTCTCTATGTATGGGTCTTTGGTCATAACAAGAGGGTGTAAACCTACCAAGAGTATTCGACATTTATTCTACATGCATTCCGAATGCACACAAGTACTCTCTATTTAGACAACATGAATGCTGCTCTAATCACTATTTATCTTGTAAATTACAACTCTGTGGAAACATTTTCTTTGCGCCATCTGGCTTGATGTATTTTTTAATCAGTTGATGAGTATTTTTATACGTTACAAGGAACAGATAGTAAAGCATTTGTTATATTAGGATGTGGAGTATAGATTTTTCAAAGCTGAACTTGTAAAAAATTCACTGCATTAAACATTTAAAATATTGCCAAAATATCAAAGACAGTTTTGGTGAAGGTTTCATAAGGCTCATTTTGCACAATGAACCTCTGTCAAGATAACTGCACATTTTTCCTAAGAATGCAGGTTGAACAGGATCCCTGTGTAGAAATGAAAAGATATCTCAATTACAAAAAGCACTTTAACTGATAATTTTGTCCTTATGATTTCAGTACTGTAATTCTAATATTAAAATAACGAATATAGATCCTTGCTGCTGAAGAATTTCACTCAGATACAAGGAGGAAAATGCTATTACAATACGAAGATTTTGGGAACTAGCAATCATTTGAACTCTCTTGGAGATAAGAAAATGAGAATATCTGGAAATACTCAAAATAAAAAAACCCCACTTTTTAAATGAGCAAATGTGCACAGCACTTTCTCATGTCTGCCTTTGGTCTTCCTAAAATGCCAGTCATTCTTTTTCTAAAAAAACCTAATTTATTGTATTTGTAGATATAAAACTTAAAAGTAGCATGTGCTGGTTTTTAACTCAAAGTCCTTTGAAGATTAATTTTATTACTAAGTGTCTGCCTCTGATTCCGTATGAGCTCAATGTAAAACATTGGCATTTATGTCAATTATTAAGTAGCAATTAAATACACATTTTTTTGAGAAACCTAGAACATCCTTACATCATCCGAAGGAAGAAGCTTAAAAAGTGGCTATTGGAAAAGGTACATTGGCAAATTTTGGCTTTATAAATCGACAATTCAAACAACGTCCAAACACTTGGGCATTAAAAGCCAAATGAGAGTTTGTTGTACAGCTAGAAAGCGTCATCAGTAAGTGTTTCTTTACTTAGAATATTTTGCTGTTGGTTTTGGAAAATCTCTTCTTAAAACCAGGAAGAAAAACCCAGCTGGTCCACACTGGCTACTGAAGGATTTATTTAGCAACCAAAACAACAGCATGAGTAAAACAGGTGCAGCTGAAACTCAAAGAGAAAATCTTATATTATCACTGTATTACCAGACACAACTTCTAGGGTCAGTTTATGGTTAAACATGGTTTCTTCCCAGATACAGTATCACACATAAGCCTGCTCACTCCTCTCTTATCTCTGATCTTCTTTCATCACTCTGTACCTTTCAGCATCTTGATTTTTATTGGCAGTGAAAATCCCATTCTTGGAGATCACACTGATAATATTGGATAGAACAAATCTCACACCAGTTTGTTTCCAATTCTTTGCTGGCATTAATGTCTAGTCTAGCATTCAAGCAGCGTGTCTGTAATCAGCATGGTATTGAAGACTTTTTAACCTTAAGGAATTCCTGTCACCATTTGGTCCTGGTCCTTGGGTTTCCATACTTTGTACTCCAGCACAGTATTCCTTCAGCAATGATCCTGTGCCTATATATGAGACTGCCCTGTCAACAGATCCCTGGAACTACACAGGGGAACGTGGCCTTTTTCTTGACTGTTGTTTTTAAGTCAGAAGCTGACAGGGATTCAGGCCATGGCTCCACCTGACACTTGTATTTAGTGGCTTGATTGGGAGTGTCAAACTTTCACTGGGAGGGAATGGAAGATACAGGCAGGAATGTAAACAAGCTTGATTGGTGAAACTGCTGGATGGTGGAGCCATAGCAGAGCCAGCCTCCTGGAAAACAACTCCTGTTTTCTTGCTGTCAGCTTCAAAACATGCACACACTATTAATCTAACTGTTCTTCAGGAGCAAATCTGCCTGTCTACATCTTGTAATCATACTGTGACAGGAGCATTAGGACCCTTTGTGTCTGAAGTTCCAGAGCCTGGCAAATCTATTAAGATGAGGTGTCTGTATTTTCTTGCTTCAACCAGCTCTGTGTCATGCTCCTGATGTTCAAGTTGTGAAACACTTGTTTGTAGTTTGGAGAATGTGAGCTCAGGTGTTAAAAAAAGTTACTCTTTTCCTGACCTGAAGTCCCAACACACACTTGGAATCAGTTTGCCACTCACTTTTCCTGCTGACATCATTAAGGTAATCCCTGCTCCTATGAAGAAGCAAATCATGGCAACTGCAACTAGCACAACATAAAGTAAGACTCTCAGATTCACACCTTTGCTCTTTTCCCTTTTATTTCAACCTCCCACTTGGCTAGCAGCAATTAAAAATATCCTAGCTACTTCAGAAGACTAATGCATTCTGCCAGAGATGGGCTTAAGGATTAACTAGGATCCATTACAAGGTCATTTTACTGCAAGATGATCAAAACTATTTATAGACAACAGCCTTTTGCGTTGTTACTTCTTAACAGAGTGTCTTGAAGATTTTGGGCCTCAGCTCTCTGGATACCACTGGCATTGGGATGGAGGAGGAAGGGGAGTCTGTACCCAACAAGATGCCCAGTGACAACCCAAACAACACCAACCACACATTGAAGTGTTTGGGGCCACAGCCTTCTGAACTCCTGATAAAGCCATGCAGGACTCAGAAATATTTTTCAAAGACTGCTTGGTGCTGTAAAATAAATTGCAGTTATGAAGGTTGTGACAAAGGCTCTCCTAGTGGGTACCCAGAGAGTGTTCTTGTCTGGCACACCAGCTCTCTGCTGTGTAGAAAGGATCAACAACAAAATCATGTGCTGAAACATGTCTTGTTTGCTATCCTTTTCATTCAGATTTTGGTTTTCTCTATCAGTGTTGCAATAGTGCAAAAAAATTTAATTGGCTCAAAATTCAAGTATATGTGTTCTTAATTTGATTCACACTGAACTTCTTTGGTTATGTTCATCAGGTAATGAGTCAGAAGTGAAATTAATAATGAAGAAATATATTTGTTTGAAATGACACCATTCAATTTGTGCAAACACCTGAGTTTCTAAGTCAAAAACGTGACTGTTAAGTATAAGGAACTTCACTGAACAGTTCATCATAATAAAAATGAAATTGATCAACAAAAAATGATTAACCTTTAAGTGATCCTAATTTGTTCACTTTTGAAACAAAATACAGAAAAGAGGGCAAATCAATAATACAATTAACAATTATTTTTAAAGACTGATTTTTACAAAACTGAAAGAAATGATGAGTCCTTTGAGGGCCTTCAGGAAAGGATTGAAAAAAAACCCAACAAAAAACCAACCAAAAAACCAACAAAAACCAACAACCCGCTCCCCCCCCAAAAAAAAAAAAACCCCAACCAAACCCAAAACAACAAAACAAAGAAAAAAATTATGAGCTGATAATGGACATTCCATTAGTAAACCTTTTTAAATACAATCAGGACAAAATGCAAATGTACTGAAATACCACAGTAATCTAGCAAAAAAGTGAAAATAATTGTAACAGCCCAAACAGTGCATTGTACTGATAAAAATTTAAGATAAGAATTAGAGAAAATGTAAGTTATGCTTGAATGTGAATTGAGTGTAGGCACAAGGCAAATTACTAAAGTGAAATGTAAGAATAGTTAACAGTCCTGTCAGAAAATGTAATCAACAAATAGCTTTGCATTCTGGGAAAACAGGTAAATATTATCAGACTTGACAAAGACTAATTTCTTTCCAGTAAGAGTACTTAAAAAAAAATTCAAACAGCAGCACTACAGCTAAGTATTTGTATCAGTAAGTGAGGATAGCTTGCATACAGGTTTTTAAATACCTTTTTGGAACCTCTTTTTGATCCCTAAATATGACTCTCAATAAATCTTGGGAACTCCAAAGAACAGGAAGAAAGCTAATACAGTGACTATGTTAAAAGAAGGCAAAGGGAATGACCCAGGTTAATTACATGCCTGTCATCTGGACTGTAATCCTCAGGAAAATATCCAAGTTTCTCACAGAGGACTAAATTAATAACTGTTTGAGCTTAATTAAAACTCAGAAATGACATTTCCAGGAAATACATCTTGTAGTGTTATTGTGGTATCTCTTCTTTGAGCAAACGTTAATTTGATAAAAATAACAGTGATGCTATATTCTTCAGCTTTAGTTTGGCATTTGAGCTGGTACAGTAGGACATTTTAATTAACAAAAAAAATCTCAAAAAGACAGAAAAAAAGAACATTGCACTGTAAGTGGATTGTGAATAATCAGCAGGCCTCAAAAACCAGACAAGGAACAATCAGCAAAGACTTGCATGACTGATCCAAATTCTCTGGGGATCAGGATTGTCCATCTGCTATTCCTTCTTATTCTGCACCAAATTATCACTGTGTCACAATAGCAGGGGATGCAAGAACTGGGAGTGTGGAAAATAATGAAAGCTAAAGTCACTTCCAGAGTGACTCAGAGCTCCTGCTAAACAGTTCAGTTTAACAGTGGGTCCAGTTAAAAAACAACAACAAAAACAACAACAACAAATTAAAACACCAAACAAACAACTCACTAAAAACAACCCTATATTTATTCACATATTTTATTTATATAGCAAATATCTATTTTATATATTTGTATTTATATATCTTGATATGGTTAAATGCAATATTCTAACTGTGTAAGTGTAAGCCATCCTTGCCTACACCATAATAAATACTTTATTCTGCAACAAATTACACTGTCTGAAAACTTACATGGGATTTAGCCTTGATAGGCATTTTTTTTTGCGTTTTTGATGTGCACATGCAAAAGGGCTAAAGCTTTGAAAAGCTGCCTATCAACAGCAGAGCTGAGGGACTCCATCTCCAAAATCTGAAGTGAACACTGTCGAGACCTCACCTGAGTTCACCTGATGGATACACGTACATATACATAAAATCATGGAATCACAGAATTTCAGTGGGAAGAGACCTTAAAGATCGTCTCATTACAACCTTCTGCTATGGAGAGGGACACAGAATCACACGATCAAAGAGGTTGGAAAAGACCACTGAGATCTTTTGAGTCCAACCTGTGACACAATACCATCGTGTACATCCAGCCTCTCCTTAGATACCTGCAGGGATGATCACCTCCTTAGGCAGTCCAGTCCAATGTCTAATCATCTTTTCTGTGAAGAAATGCTTCCTAATGTTCATCCTGAACCTACTCTGGCAGAGCTTGAGGCTGTATCC
>JANRMJ010000079.1:10072634-10085080 GCA_025584955.1 Alethe diademata | reverse complement strand
TTTGCAGGGTTACACGTCGTTCTGGAACGATTGCATCTCCTCGGGATTGCGTGGCTGTATGTTAATTGAATTGGCATTGCGGGGGCGTCTCCAGCTGGAGGCCTGTGGAATGAGACGCAAAAGTCTGCTAACAAGAAAGGTAAGTGCAGGAAAATTATCACATTTACTTGTCATGCTCCACACAATACAGGAACTATAAATTACAGCTGATTCTAAGAAAAAGGATGGTTCTTTTTTTCTTTACGCAAGGTTGGTGATTCTGAGTAATGACTTAAGGCAGATGTGTGAAGTTAAGAAGTGTTTCAGTGCTGGAATGAAGTGCCTTGGAACCTCTCTGGTACCTGCTGTGTGCCCATGTTTGTTCTCTGGATGTGTTGCTGGTACTGTTGCCAACCAGCCGTTGGCAGTGGCTCTGGCTGGGGTGCAGTGGCAGCAGTTACTGGCAGTGGCACCAGCTGTAATCTGCCAAAGGAACTGGCTTTTGCAATGCTGGTGGGATGTGGGCTGAGGCTGAAAGGAGTGGGTAACTGCCAGGTGCCAGATGTGTCCTGCAGGCCACCAGTTTACTTCTAGTGTACACAATGCTGCAGTTTGTGCTGGCGTTGCAGGGGAAGGAAACCATTCTTATTCTTGTGGCCCCTGAGAACACAAAACTATTTCGTTTCAAGCATGAGGCTAGTGTGTTAAATTGGTTGTGCTCTCTGACCTTTAAGAGGCTACATCTCTGTGGTCCTTTGTAGAATTAGGCTGAAGATTTGAGGCCTTTATTTTTTTGCTTTTACTACTGAATTTTCCATTTGTGCAAAATGTGCAAAGTCACACTCTTGGAAGAATTTTTACTTCATCAGCATTAGAGGATACTTGTAAAATAAGCCTTTTGAAAACCTGGTCAAATGTTGTCTGTCCACCACAGATAAATTCTCTTATGGCACATTTCCCTGTAAATACTATCTTTTACCACATTTTAAGGCAAGCTTGTGAATTCCTCAACCTTCTCCCAGCTCCCTTTGCTTCAGAAAAATCGAACCTCTGTTCCAACAAACAGTCCCTGCTTCTTTTAGCCTCATTTAAGCATATTCAGCATTGATTAGTTCGCACATATTTTTTTTCCTCCAGAGCTTTTGGCTTCTTAGGCATTCAGTAATCTTCTTAGGCATTCAGTCAGGAGTTATTTTCATTCTGTGAAAGCCTTGTCAGTTCTATCTACTTGAATATTAACTGTGAGGCTGCTGGGTTTTTTAGGAAAATGGGAAAAATAACCTGTATATATATTCACTAAAGAATACAAGCAAAATTATTGGTCTGGGTTGTGATTGGCTTTTGTTTGATTGTGATTGGGTGCTTTTTGTTAAATTTTATCATGGTTTTGGGATTGGGTAGATGTGTTTGTTTAAGGTGATCTAAAATCACGCAATTCAGAGGTTTTCTTTTTCTGCTGTTGTAAGGTATTTGAGATACTTTTCACTTTTCAGGCAGGAGGGCTCTATAAAAATAGGCATTAATTTAAAATTTAAATGAAGGTTGTTTTCTGCTTAAGTACTTTCCTGCAAATAAAATCTGTAACTGTACCACCTCCATCAATTTAGCAATCATTCTTGTGAGTGACTTGTGTTGTTTTGCACTTTGTGTGAAGTTTTCCATTAACACTTAATTTCAGTCTTGTTTCTATGTTGGCCAGATTTAAGTGTTTCTACTCTGTCAAGTGTCTTCCTTGCCCTGCTTCTACAGGCTTTACTCCCCATGCCCTTAGCTTTGGCTGTGAAATAAATACTTAATTTAATGCGCTTAATAAGTAGAAAGAGCTGTGTAATAATACATCCAAGATTGTAATTCAGGGGTGAAAGCTCATTTACTTTGATCAGTTTAGTTTCTACTGGAACCACTGTCTTGATCTGTGTCATCAGGTGGGACACAAGTGGTAAGGTGAGGATGAGAAGAGGTTAGAACAAGTTTTTTGGGCAGTAGCACAGATTTATAACCAGCTAACTGTGGCCTTGATAATATAATTAACTTGAAAGAATGATAGCTATAATGATTTCCACTTAAAGCTCTAAATCAGTTTGATCTCTGCTGGTAATATTTTGTACTTCAGGATAGATCAAGATGCATTAAATCTATGATTGCATGCCATAGTCAAATGAGAATGAGAAAAGTGGACAAGGGCTTGGTGGACCTTAGTTAAACTTTGAAAGTGGATGTGTTACACAGAGCAACATCCTTGTAAATTTGGTTTAAGAGTATATAATTGTTGCACCATTTTGGAGTTCTGTCTACTGGGGTCAATACTAGAAACAAATTAATGTTGAGATTTGCAAGTGGTTATTGAGAGTAGAAGATGGTACTCCACATTGCCTTACAGGCTTGGAGGGCAAACCAAATCGATAGCGTTGTTAAAAGCTAAGGGAATCCCAACAAATCCCTGGCAGATTTACTTCAGTATTATATTGCTAACAATTCGGAGCAATTCATGCAAGAGTGAATTTTTGTATTAAAACTATAAAATGAAGTTTACTTAAAAATCTGTGCTTAATCTTTAGCTTTGCGTAATTGCAGAGCTACATTGTGAAAATGCAAATTAAATATTCCGTATAATTGAAATTTCCTTAATTGGTAAGTACCAGGCAAATTTAGTACCTGATTAATCACTGAAAAACTAGAATAAAGAATATTTTTTTGCAATCAGGCTAAGGACCAGCATCTCTGAAGAACCAAGATGTTCACTCCTTTTTCTACCGTAGTCTCTCTGTTAGAGGGGAAAAATGTCCCCCTTCTGAATGCTTAATCTTCTGTGATGAGTCAACTCATGAGATCCCAAACCCAGCCAGTTTCCCACTCTGAAGAGAGTTAGCCAAGAGGCATTCACCACCAAGTTGTTCAAGAAAGAGCAGATCTCTGAAGATTCAGAGGTGGCTGGGCTTCTGCTGATCTTCTCTCCATGTGCTGGGAAGGGGATGGGAGAGAAATATTATGGAAGTGTGAAGCAACATACATTCATTTGAGGGGAGAAAGATAATCTTGACTGAGGATACAGTGCTGTGGATGTTCAGTACAGGAAAAACAGTGCCGGCTCATTCTTGCTGATTTTTATTGAAAATCTTAGTTTCTGTGCTTTATATAGACCATCTGAATTGGAAATAGCATTCCAGCTATGACCTGTTAGAGACTCACAAAGATCTCTTGAGCAATTTTAATCTCATAGATTCTGTACACTTTTGCACACCAGCTGGGGATCATCTTGCTGGGATTGAAGTTGTCTTGTCATTGTAGCTTATTTCAGTGCCATCAACAGATCCTATGAAAATGCATTGCACTCTGTTGTTTGTAGTAAGGATTATTAGAACTATGAAACAGAAATAAACTTGAGGTATATTTCAGTATGACAGTTCCAGAACACCTTTCTGACTACTCTGAAGTGTTAGGAAAAATAAGAGCTTTCAGTTCCTGCTTTTCCTATGTGTGTGTGTGTATGTATGTATATGGAATTATGTTGATGTATTCATACTTCTGTCAATTGTCTGCTACCTTTTACCTGATGCTTGTAAAGTCCTAACTTATAAACTATTTAAATTGCCAGATATAATAATAACAACAATAAAAATAATAACAACAACAAAAACAACTATTACTATTATTATTTATCTTCTATAAATAAAGAAAGATTTTATTTAAACATACTGACTTGAGCTAATTTAATCTGTAAGTTTTCATTTGGTGTGGTTTCTGTAACTGCTTATACTGATAAACAAGCAGTTACTCAAATTTTTGAATTTTATTATGTTATTCTGTATCAATTTTTTTTGTGCTTTCCTGCCTGTAGAACTTAAATAATTTTAGAAGTTATTAAATATGAGGCTTAAATAGTATTGCATTTATTGTTGAATGTTAAAGGGTTTATTAGTACATGTGTATTTTTCCTAATATGGGTGGTCTAACTGTTATTAAATGAGACTCTGTTACCTGGCAGTGTGTTCTTCAGAGCTGCAAAACTTGTAGATGTTATCATGAACCTATTTTTATCCATTAATATGTTGAATAAAACTAATTTTTGTACTTTTTCATGGGTTTTTTTTTGTTATTTTAATGCAATCTGATTATTTAACTCAGTATTTTGAATAAATTGACTTGAAGCACTAAAATGGGCTGTATTTGGAGACTAATTTAGTGTAGTATACTTTGTTTTGGGGAGATAGCGAAGGACCTGGCTGGACAAGCGAGATATTTTCCTCAAAAAAAAATAGGTTTTAAGTTTGTTGTTAATACTATAATTTTAGCCCATTAAGGTTAATTTAAGTTGCAGATAACCTCAGACTTAATGTGTTTTGAATTAAAGCACAGATAGTTGTTTTGTTTTTTGTTTGTAACAACAAAAGTTTGGGTTTTTCGAAATTGCATATTCTTAAGAGAGAGTTTGTGTTTTAAAAAAAATTCTTCTGGTTTTCATAACAGGTAGGTTTTTTTATTGATGGGTGTGTTTGTCATATATGAATTATGCCAAAATTCTAACTGTGTTTTATTTGTTCTTAGGTGATTTGCAAGTCAGATGCTCCTACAGGGGATGTTCTGCTTGATGAAGCTCTGAAACACATTAAAGAGACCCAGCCTCCTGAAACAGTACAAAATTGGATTGAACTGCTTAGTGGTAAGCCTTGCACATAACGTATTTGGGTTTTCTATCCAAATAAAGCTAATTATCTGGCATCACTAGAGATTCTATTGCAAGGTTTTTTGAGAAAATATGCAAAAATGTTAATTAGTGTGTCCTCTAGGGTAGTCTCTTGTTGATTGTAGCCTTTAATTAAATATAAATAACTGTTGCTTTTGACTTAACTTGGTACAGAAAGGATCTGTATGGAAGTGTCAGAGGACGTCTCAACTTGGTGGAAGCGGTGCCTTCCACTGACTCTGAAGTAAATCTCACTGGAGATGTAACTGCCTTTCCCTGTGTTTGGAAATGAGGGTTGGTAGAAGTTTGGAGCCTGAGTGTATGCACTGAGTATTCAGATCTTTCAATAAAGAAAGGAGGTGAAGAGCTCATAGCTCACACGTAAAACTTGAGGGTGATTTGGCCAGTAATCATGAAGAAAAAAATAAAGCGTTAGGAGTTTTATTTTTTCATTAACTGAAGAAATGTGATAAGTATTTTAAAATGTTAGATACTTCTTGTTGGTCAAAAGAAAGTCTTCAAGATGACTACTCTGCACACAGGTCTCCCTGCAAAGCTAGTAAATAGCTTTTTTTGAAAAAAACTAAATGTCAATTGTCATAGAATTATGAATAGAGTTGGTTGGAAGGGTCTTTCACAGGCCATCTAGTCCAGCCCCTCTGCAGTCAGCAGGAACATCTTCCACTAGACCAGGTTACTCAGAGGACCATCCAACCTGACACTGGTTGTTTCCAGGCATGGGGCACCCACCACCTCTCTGGGCAATCCATTCTTGTGTCTCATTGTGAAAAACTTCTTCCTTGTATCTAATCTCTGTCGAGTATCCTTCACTTTGAAACCACTGCTCCATGTCCCAGGCCCTGCTAAAATGTCTGACCCCATCTTTCTTGCAGTCCCCCTTTAAGTAGTGAAAGGCTGCAGCAAGGTTTCCTTGGAGCCTTCTCCTCTCCAAGCTGAACTGCAGACAAAATTGATCACCAGCATTTGTCTGCTTTCGCAAAAGCACATAAATGCAGCTTGCTTGGAGTAGATCAGAGCTGTACTTCAGTTGTGTGAACAGCACAGGAAAAATCCTATTTTGTCAACAGTGTGGCTGGGAGATTTGGGGTAATGAGATTTGGAAGTTACCTGTGTAAAATCTGCTACTTAAAGCCGATGAGCTGGAGAAATTAGCAAAATCTCTTTGCCTTTCTCTGGTTTCCTGTTTTCTTTGTTCTGCCCATTCATTCTGCACCACGTAGACAGCCTTTCTTGCACACCAGTTCATTCTCAGGTCCTTGCCATCCCTCCTCTCCTGTTCCTTGGCTGTCAGGCAGGGGAGGAGGCTGGACTACAAAACAGCCCATGTCAGAAGGGGCATGGCTGCTGCAGAGCTGCGTAGTTCAGTTCTCACTCAGCTCCCCTTCCCTCTTACAGCCAGAAAAAACAATTCATTTTTCTTGTCCCAAATACATAATTTGTGCTGACATTAAACCTCCTCTCCCAGTGCAATGCACATCAAGTTAGGTTTGGCTCAAAAAAGGTCAGCTAATGAATGAACTGGTGTTGTAGGTTTTCTTTGAGCTAAACTAAGATTTCCCTGACCCTGCTGGGCTTTGGCTGTGGGAAGATAGTTATCATCAGGGCTGTGGATAAGGCTTGAATCAATTATTTTTACTAACATATGTTTATCAATTACTAATTCTTAGATGGCATTAATGTTCTTTGTATTTCCTATGGTTTAGAGATCTGTCCTGATGAAGAAAAATATTTCAGTGGGTCTAGGAGGGGGTTTTTATTTTTATTGGTTGGTTGGTTTTGTTTTGTTTTGTTTCATTTAACACATTCATAAAGTCTGTTGGAATTTTGTTTTGGGGACAAGGTTGATCCTAGAAAAAATCTACTCTAGCCATGATTATCAGTGATGCAGGATGCTGCTTGGAGTTACAGTACATTTGAGTTCAAAGCCATCATATAAATTAGTATATGGTCATGTAAGGTGATGTTTGTCAAGCTGATGTTTAATAAGGTAGCCTCTAAGGAAAGCAAAGGTAGGGAATATAGAAGTTTGGATCGAAATGTCAGGTTTCCTGTAGATGTAGCAAACATGTCTCTGTGTCTGCGTCTGTGTAATTGATGAGCTTGGTCACAAGGTGTCACCACAGCACTGACTTTCAGCCACATGGCAACTATACAAAAATCTGGGAAATAGCCTTTGTCCTATGAAAGGTAGTAAGGAAAACCACTCTTTTGTGTTTGTCATAGTTCCATTAATGATCAAACTGGGGAATTGCATTTGGTGATGTGTAGTTGGACATGTAGTTCAGGCCGGGTTGGGTTTTCTGCCTTTCACTCTGCAGTTGGAGTCATCTCATTTGTTTACTTATCTTGGCTGTTCCTTGGATACAGTGTGTGTGTCACTCTCCATGACAGTGGGAGAAACCTGTGGCTTACTGTTGTTGTTGCTATTATTTTATGCTAACCAATAAATTTTTCAGAAGTTTGGTACAGAAATTCTCATAGCATTTATGGAAAATTTCCATTGATGTAAGAAATACTTAATGCTCTTCCTTTCCTTGCCCCTTAAAATGCATAGTCTTTTACATCAGGAGGGGATTATGATAAATTCTTAAGTAAGCTGGAATTAAATTTTTTAGCTTGTTAAGCTCTTAAGCAAAGGTAGAATTCTCACTGCTAAACAGTATTAGTTGTAGCTGTTGATGCTGATTTTGTGCTTTGTTCGTTTCCTCTGTGCACACACAGTCACAGACTCTGAAAGGCCTGGTTCTTCTGCCTTAACAAAAGACATTAGAAATAATTTATTTAGAAGCATTAAGGGCTCTTCATGTGTGCACACCTGTGCCACATACATTCTCACAGTGCAAGGTCACTGTTTCATCTGGTGGAAGTAGGAAGGTGGAGAAGACTGGAAACCTGTAGAAATAAAGAAATCCTCTGGGTAGGTGTACATTAGCTTGTCTCTATGGCAGAAGAAAGGCAGGAACACTTCTTCTAGTCTCTGAAAAGGCTGGACTCAGAAAAATGCACAAAGACTGTAGAAGATGCTTGATTTTACTTATTTTAATTGTTACTAGAAGTAAATTCATTCTGCATAACTGGTTCATTTTTTGTTTTACAATACAAGGCTTTTATTTTTTGTATCGGTAGTCAAGACATGGCTTAGCTATCATTTATTCCAAACTTTCAATGTACCCCAGAGCTCCTCCAAGGAGGTTCTCCTGGTCTCTGCCTCCATGCCAGGGATCAGAGAAATGCTGACAGGAGCACAGTGTCTTGTATGTATGATTTTGACAGCTCATTCTGCACCACAGGGGGGGGGAAAAACATCACTGCAGCAGTACAGCTTAAACTTTCTCTGACTGTTGTGTGGTTTTCTTGCTATTTTAGGTGAAACATGGAACCCACTGAAATTGCACTACCAGCTACGAAATGTCCGTGAGCGCCTAGCTAAAAATCTAGTGGAAAAAGGTGTACTAACAACAGAGAAACAGAACTTCCTTCTTTTTGACATGACTACACACCCTCTCACCAACAACAACATCAAACAGCGCCTCATCAAGAAGGTCCAGGAGGCGGTTCTTGACAAGTGGGTGAACGACCCCCACCGCATGGACAAGCGCTTGCTGGCGCTCGTGTATTTAGCCCACGCCTCAGATGTCCTGGAGAACGCTTTTGCCCCCCTCCTGGATGAGCAGTATGATTTAGCCACAAAGAGAGTGCGGCAGCTCCTGGATTTAGACCCTGAGGTTGAATGTATGAAAACCAACACGAATGAGGTTCTGTGGGCTGTTGTAGCAGCTTTCACAAAGTAACTGCATTCAGACTGAAGTGTTCTCTCTTCTTTCATGTAAACCCATTGTTTCTCTTTTATTGACTATTCATGTTTTCTGTAATTTGTACACCTTCTCACATGATGGATCGGCTTTTGTTTAATGGGGATTATAAATGGTGTATTTCCTACTTCTCTATCTGTATACAGGATTCTGCTGGTACAAGAGACTTTCCTGTTTAAAACAACAGAAAAAGGGTTAACTGCCATATTGGCATTCCATTTCCTATTCAGTTTGAGTTACCTTAAATACTTCGTTTAATTTTTCACCTCATTGTTATTGAAGTGGTTTGTCACCAAAGCTCCGTGTTGAAGTGTCTGTCAGGACATTTTATACGCAGATGTTTTCAACTCTATCTAACAAAATTACTTAAAAAGCAGAAATGCCATTAAGCAGCTTTATCAATAGTTACTGTAAAAGGCCCCATAAATTTTAATTTTCATGCAAGTCTCTTGTGTACTTATAGTTTCATTAGAACGATAGCTGAGTCATAAGGCTAGTATGGAAAGGTCCAGTTGTTTCATAAACCAGTTTTGGGAGGGGATACATTCCATTATATTGTATATATAGTTTGAATTGTATATTAACAACTGCCCCATCTTAGTATTTTTCAAGATCTACTTACTTGTACACCTGGTGCCCCTTATTTGCTGTCAGCCATTGCCATCTGATGCAAAGAAAGACCTCCTGCAGAGGTCCTGTGTGTGAAAGCTGTTTGTTTCCAGAGTCTCTGGAGTTTGCCATCCAGGTATGCTTAGTCTATGCATTGCCTTTGAAAATTAGTGAATGGAATGCTTTCTATCATTGGTTTTTCTTTCCCTCTACTTCTGTATGGAAGAGACTCATGACCAGTACAATTCTTGGGTGCAGTTTTTGGTTTTGTACACAAATTAATGTTTGTCTCTTAAACCTTGAACTATTTTACACTTTAAAAACAAAAAGTCAGGCCTAGCAGGTGTTGCATGTAAATGGTTAGCAAGTAATGGCAGCAGTTCAGACAATTCAGATTTCTGTAATGGGATGCTCTGCTATATTTTAATTTTTTTATATACAATTATGCTGATTAGCACACTATTGTAAAGAAACCCAAAACCTATATAAAACTCTGGCTTTTTAAAATTTATTGCCTCTTTGCCACTGCTTGTTATTTCCCATTGGTTTTCCAGTGTAAATATTATGCATTGAAAAGATTAAGCATTGATTTCTATATTTTTTTCATCATAACAATGCAGATTTGTAGTGGGGCTTACAGGTGTTTAGAAACCTTTTGGTTAATATTCAGAGCAAGAATACTAGATGGTGTATAACTGTAGAGTTGAAATTTAAGAGATCCCTTAATCTGTATACTAGCTTTTTACCTACAGTAAATAAACTATGATCTTGAAAGTGCCTGAAACAGAGTAAGCATGTCACTTTTACTTTTTTGTTGCTAATTAGAAAGTTTTTATTGCCTAACTGAAAGCTTTAGTTAATATCCTTCTTATTAGAAAGGGAGAATTTATATTATGTAGTTCAAACTGACTTAATCAGTGGCGTTGCTTGGATCTGCAGGATTCATGGCCGGGACAGGCTGAGTTAATTTGGGGAGTGTGCACCGTGCCTGCCCTAGGTAGACCTCTTCAGTCCTGAGCACAGCTCTACAGCCTCATCTGTGACTGGACTTCCAATTTTGCACTTCATTTTCAATCACTGAGATGCTTAAGTAGTTGTCTTTAAAATACAACTTAAATTCATCGTACCTCTATAACCTTTTTAAAGAAAGGTTTTTAAAAATACGGTCCTTAACATTTAATGGCACACTGTTCTTTCAGTTCTTAATGCTATTTCTATAGATAAATGAAGTTAAAAGTATATTGTAAAATATTTAAAACTCTGGATTACAAATAAAAAACCAGTGTTCTGTCACACGTAAGATGCTATGCTGAAAACTTTGAGGGGCTTGGGCATGAACTTGGGACGTTGTCTTTTAAACATTTCAAGCTGTGATTGCTTTTAAGTGGAAGAAAAATGAAAATTGCTGTGTTGCTCTTATATTTGACAGCTTATGGAATACTTTCTGTCTACTTGGTAGTAGATGCAGCTGACAGCTTTTATTATCTCATGTGGTCTGTTTCTTCTTTTTTTGTTGCTCTTTGAGAGGAGGAAAAAGTAATTAGAAAGGTCAAAAAAATGGTGGAGTATGCAGGAGAGAGCTATGTGCACAGAACTTAAAATGGCTTTGAAAATCTAAGCTACTTGAAGCATGCTTCAGACTGAAAGTATCTTTCCAGTCCTTTTTCTGGCCTTTCTTCATTTTGTGAGTATTTTCCATTTTCCTGCTGGTTTCATGTTTGGTTATGGGGAATATTGGAGTCTTATCACCCTTACAGACTGCATGGTTTAGAAGAAGTCATTATTTTTTAATCCCCCCCTTGAAAGATGATTTGCGGTTTTAAGATTATTTTTTTTTTCCCCACACATTTCCAGAAGATAACTGCACCTGGTATTTATCAGCTTTATTTTGCTTAGATAGAACCTCTGACCACGATGGGGAGAGTCTGTGCTGGACATGTCAAAGAAATTTGATGTAAGTGAGGAAGGATTTGGGAAGAGCAGCAGTATATTTTTGTGGACCACCTGGTGTAAACCTGGATGTGGAGGGGAAATAGATGAGCTTTTGGAGTCTTGAGTCCTAAAATTGTGCTTCAAAAAGCCCAAAGCCTCTGGGAAGGTAAGTTTGGTTGGTTAACAGGAACTGATTTGGCTGATATAGTTGCCTTAGTTGCTATTTCAGGTTTTAAAAAAATGGTTAAACATGGGAGACTGTGTTGATGAGATTCAGGTACCCTTCTACCTGTGGGCTGCTACTGCACCTCACAGAGACCTACCTGGTTTCCAGACAGTTCTGTCTGCTCCAAACCCTTGGCTCTCAGTGGCTGTTTCAAGTGAGGACTCTTATCCAAAACCTGAACTTGAACATGTGCCTCAAGGAACAGCATGTATTATTCAGGGACACATTCTTTTAAAACAAATTTTCAAGTCAAAACCAGAATTCTGAAAGTTGAATCACCAAGCAGTATATATATACACACACACACACACATTTTCACAGTCCTTGAGATTGACATCCTCCTCTCCTGTGTTTCTAGAGCTGGTGCTACAGTGCTGTTACATGGACTGGTAGTGTGTACCATAAATGATGCTTTTGAGGCAAAATTTGCATAAGTGACAGTAAAAGGCTGCTGACTGTGTGCTTGTGTGCTGTGTGCTTCATGCCCATTCTCCTACAAAGTGAAGATTCGTATTAACTGATGTGTTCTGTGAACTGGACTGAATCTGTACTGTAACAAAATAAAGCACTCTTTCATGCTATCAGCTGCAGGTGGTTACTGTGTATCACGTGTATGCAATACCTAAAGATTATTTTATTTCATTTGGTCTATAATTTCCAGTTTTTCCTCAGGCTGCATTATTCACCAGTTTGAGAAACAGAACTTTTTAAAAAGATTTTCATCAAAGCCTTAGCACTGCCTCAGCTGGGCTTTAGGCAGCCAAAGTCTGTTATGTCCCAGTTATCCCTGTTGTCCGTGTGTCTTTCTCTGTGGAGGGGTGTTTCCAGCTTCAGAGAAGTATGAATTTTTTGAAAAAGTAATTTATTCTTAAAATAAATTTTGAAAAAGTAAGTTTATTCTATGGAAATGCTTAATGCACTTAACAGTTTAATTACTTAGGAAATTAGATGCTGTCAGGTGCTTTGTAAGTGTTAAATATAAAGTGGGATCTCAGGTGTGTATGAGGTGGCTGCCTTGGGGCAGTGGGTGGGGAAGAAGCCTAGTTAAATCTGCTGTCCTTGTTAATATCTGAATAAGATCTGGACTTTCCTCAGAGTGGGTTTTGCTTGCTCCTGACCACTGAGCAGCAGCATGAAGCCTATGGAAAGCTGAAGGTCAGTAATGCCTTTGATCCAGGAGAAA